>JBAMHX010000020.1:11447989-11463495 GCA_037177515.1 Pseudomugil tenellus
ATCAATACACAATTATCAAAGATAATGATGCCTCAGCAAAGCTAAAAGCACTTCAGTCTAAGCAAGAATTGGATGTTTAGCTGTGAGCAGTCTAAAACATGTTCAGGTGGCTTTGTCCTTTGGATCATGCCAAATTAACACATGGATCGGCTATTAGGCTTGAAGTTTTGTCACTTTTCTAATTTCAGGGGGTTAGCATCTGTCATGTAGCTGATGGTGCCATAATCCTTGTTCAAAATCCTTTCAAATTTCAACAAAGTTTCAGATAAAAACTTGAAAATCCTGGTGATCACTTTAGTTAGTACAACTGAATGTTTGTTTACCGAATCCTCTTTAAATTGCATACTTTTGTCAAAATCTCTGCAAGAGATGACCAGCTCTACATGTTAATTATCGTTTGTTGTATTGAGTTTGTGCATCTGTCTCATGTTGCGCCATTTGCATAAAAATTGTTTCATGAACTCCTGCAGTGGTAAATGAATCAGTTCTAATTACGTCGGTGAAAACTTTCCCATTAACTGTTAACAATCTGCAACTCTTTTCATTATCCAAGACTATACAAATAAGTTTGAGGTAGTTTTTCAGTTCTTTTTTTTAAAAAAAAACTGTCTAAACCTTAACCTAGCGGATAGAGTAAAGAAAAGCCAGCAATTTAGTTTGTTATTTAGCTTGGATTAGAAGACAATTTCTACTGCAGATACCTGTGGATGCTCAGTATGAGGAAGTTTGTTCTTTAGTACTGGAGTCTGATAGTTAGATCAGACAAGCAACTCATGAAACATTACTTTATTGAACATTTATTATACCTATTTCCACACAAAGATGACAAACTTGATTATGTTGGCATCTAGAATAGATGAAGGTATTAACATTTAATCCACTGGGTGATGCTTTGTAAAAACTGAAAATACGGATGCCTTTCCAAGGCCGAAAACCAGACTTGTAAGTTTCACGTCTGAACTTGTGCACTGATCCATTCATTGAATTTAACACGCTCCAATAAATGCTCAAATCACTGGGTTTTGGAACACCAGTTTCCCCAATCTCCATTATAACCAAATTTCTAGGACTGCAAAAGTTGCCTTTTAGTTATTAAGTTCTAGTTTGTGACCTCATTAAAACACAATCCCCTGGTAGTTAATTCTTTAAAAGGGATTGTATGTTACAGGATGACTCCAAAGTACTACTAAACTGTACTAACTTCTGATACTGGATATTTCTACCCTGGAAGGTAGGAGCTGTGGTACACAGTATAAAAGGCAGTTGCCTGTCCAGTATTTCTCTCCATCACTGAGCCTTTTCAGACACTACATTAGCGCCCGTGTTGCCTTTCTCGATTTCCTCCCTCCACTTTGCTTTCTTTTCCATGTTGTGAGCTGTCAAAGACTCATTCCTGCTTGCAGCCTGCATAAACAAGAGGAAACACTGGTATAATTTGCGTTGTTGTTTATTGATACCACTGAAAAAAAACAATGAATGAATTATTACTCACCTTTTTGCCTGAAATTACCATTAACAAGCAGGCTCCTATTGTGGCTGCCATCATAATATAAGCAGCTTTAACTCTGATTTTGTTCCTGGCAGCATCAATCATCTCAAACCTGTTGAAAATGCAAGTGTATAATTAAAACTTACATTTATAGGTTTCATACTATGCAAACTTTATTTTTCTAACAGGCTTAAGTATCCCAATGGCTTGTCTATGAGGTCCAATAATTGAGAAATTTAATTCACCTCTTACTTAATCCATTTTTTACCATATGCGTGTTCCCATACCCTGGCTAGTTGAGGCTGCGCTAGCACCAGCGAAAGTTATCCTTTTCCCTTAGAGGGGCAGGTTTTCCACACATCCCTGGTCCAGCACATCTGATTCATATCAAATGGACCCAACATCTAATCAAGATCTGTACAGAGATTTATTCATTCATTCATTTAAATTTGGTGTGTTGAAATAGGAAACCATGGAAAACTTTGTGAACAAGAGCCAAGTTTCACCACCCCTGTTTTTATGCTGAGTCATGCAGGTATTGCAGGTGGAACAGCTGCACTTTTTATGAACAAAAAGCAGATCTTTCACAGCAACAGTAGATCAGATTTGATCTCCACCCTGATGTTGGTCGCAAAGACAATTATCCCTTACAATAAACAGACGCCTTGTTTGAACTACAGCCATCTCAGAGGACCTGCTACACAGTCCACCGCCGATCATCCAGTTAGCTACCTCTGCTTATGACAGATCAGGCAATCATGCAAGAACACTGGGAGGTCTGGTATAAACAGGAAAAGCATACTTACGACACAATCTCTGGTATCTGGTCTGCCGACTTGAACCGACCGGACCAGACGAACATTTTCTTGTCCCATGCAGAAGGTTTGTAGCCTGGAACTTTGAAAGAGGGACGTGGTTCTGTATAAAAGAACAGGAAGCACATGACAAAGCAAATAATCCTTCATCTTATCCACATAAACAGGATTTTTTCCTTGCACAGAATGAGACTCCATGCCGTGTCTGTCTTCTGGGACTGTAAACACACATTCACACACTTAATTATGGAAAGAACTCAGTAACCTGTGATGCACAAAAACCAACTGGGCTACTGACTTTTCTGCTTCCATAAATATGACAAATAACTCACCACTGTAATACATTTAAAATATTAAAAAGCTGTCTTTTAAATATTAAGCTTATCAGTTTAAATCAGACAAATGAAAGTTTTCTCCACTGGAAAGAAAAACACACTTGGAAGACTAAGAAAAAAAGAAAGAAGGTTTTAGCTGATGATAAAAAGAAACTTCACCTTGTGCAGGAGCTGCAGGAGCAGATTCTGATTTGGTCTCCGGGAGTTTATTGCACATCCCTCTATATCTTTGACCTGTGTAGAAATAAAAACAGTAGCAGAAGTGGTAATGCTCCATAGACACAGACAAAAACAAGTTTGATTACTTAATATCCACAAATAGCTTTTGATGGCTTATTTTCTTCACAACTGTTGCAATAATCAACCACATGGTGCTCATTAAAGTCCTAATCAAGTGTTTATGGTTTAATCAGACCTACTGAAGCTATACTTTCTCTGTCAACAACATCTGAAAAAGGTCAAATCACAACTTTATAAAAAGCAGTTTTCCATTAATCAGTACAAGATGTTTACATTACGCAATACAACCAGAGTCATTTTATACACAACAATAATTTGTGTCAGAAAGCATAACCTAGAATATAATAAAATTATCTGCTTGTTAAAGAAAAATTACGGTGCATGTTGTCGTGATAAACGATCTGATACGTAGCTTACTGTCAACATATCCGTCAACGTCATTTTCCAAAACCGCAATATATTTAGCCGCGTTTAACAGGACATTTTAAAAAAATCTTTCCAAAAGACAAATGTTTATATGAAAGTAAATAATAACTATCTCACAGATTATTAATTTCACAACTATTTTACAATAATACTATAATAAATTTGTACCAGGAAGGAGAAGAGACCGTGTCGGTTAATCTAATATCCACAACAAAATTAAGTTAACTATACGAACCGAAAAGGCTGTCGGTAAAAATGCGGGATCTGAGAAAATTCATGGTTTTGATGAGGTGACTTGGATTCTATGTGTATGCAAAATCACGAAACTCCGTCGCAAACAGTCAGACTCCAACAACCCGTTCAGCATCTGAAAGTCAACTAGCCGCACAGACAGGACCTTCCTAAAACTTTAGCACTATGTGGCGAATGCCTGTTCAAAAACGTGACGTCATTGCATAATATACATTCACTAGCAAGGGTTATAGTGTAGTTAATAATGTTTTAGTCGTAAAAAAATCACACAAAATAAAATCTTAAGTATAGTTTGGCTTATTAAAACCATATTAATTGTTCTGGTATAACATTGGTGTTTTTTTATCATAACTTGTTTGTCTATGTAATTACTTAAATTGTATCTATATTTTAATGTAATATTATCTACGTAAGAAAATTTTTTGTTTAGGAAAACATTAATATAAACGTAACCATAGAGGTGGCTGCATGAAGGCACTGTCTTGAACAGACAGGTCGCGCTGATCCTGAAGGACCCTGCAGTCCATTATGGCGGCGCCCGGTGGAACTTTAAACTGTGAGGACTTTTCGATGTTTCAGGTAATTTAAATGAAAGATTACTGGATAATTGCAAAGTTGGCACAGAGTGTTAGTGATACGAACCTTTACATTCCAGAGGGTTACGCGCACGACACTTTGCTTAATCAAAAAGGTGACCCTCCTGATCACTTCGTGGTCGCACTGTGTACTCTGCGAGGTCCAATCATCCAAACTGGATCACAGGGCTGAAAACTGTCCTGCATATGCTGAAGATCTGGCCTTTCTCTGTAGCTCAGATAAACTTGGACATAGTAGTTTAGTTAACTCGTTAACAATTTTTTGCATTGCTATCAGATTAGTAGCACTCTTGTTTATTTATGTCAAAGCCCACATTTACAGTTTCCAAGTATTTGAAAAATTGCACAAACTTTGGAAGTTAACCTGTTAAGCAGTAAAATACCTTTTGACATGATCCAATCAAGACATTACTAAGTTCCTAGATTTAGAATTTATCCTCAAGATTTGTGCAAAAAGTTATTTTTGCACCATTTATCTATTAATTATAGTTTGTTTGTATTTGTTTTTTGGAGCTAAAAGTAATTATTTTAGAGGGAAAAGTTGTCATAT
Source organism: Pseudomugil tenellus (assembly GCA_037177515.1). Lineage (NCBI taxonomy): Eukaryota > Metazoa > Chordata > Actinopteri > Atheriniformes > Pseudomugilidae > Pseudomugil > Pseudomugil tenellus. The sequence continues at coordinate 11,452,693 of JBAMHX010000020.1, forward strand.
TTCCATCAAAGTCAAGTTCACTACAAGAAGGTAGGTTATTATCTAAGTGAATAGAAGTGCAATTAACTGGCCATACTCCAAGAACAGAGGTGAAATTAGACTTGGATAGAATTTGATCATTATGCAAGATTACAAATAGATGAACTAAAGAAGACATATATATTAAACTGTGGAGGGGGGAATCCAGTAAGATGTGTGATGTAGCAGCGAAACATTGGAATCGGCAGGACTGCAGCATAAATCTGAGTTAATTCGAAACTGCTTCCTTTCTTTGTGTCCCTCTATGTCTCAGGAGGTGCTGAAGGTGATGCGCACCATAGATGACCGCATTGTTCATGCCCTGAACACCACCGTGCCCACCGTGTCCTTCTCAGCAAAAGTGGATGCCACACAAACCTGCAAACAACTTTATGAGTCTGTTAGTGTCAAAACAACAAGTTTGTTAGAAAAACATAGTTTCCTTGGTTGCTACAACAGTAATAGCTTATATATTTTACATCTTCTACCATTTGTGCATCCTGCAGATGATGGAGGCTCACATGAACAGAGACAAAGCTATTAAACGCTGTATAGCTCAGACATCTGAGGTGGTGGGACAGCTGCGTGAACAGCGAGCAAAAGACAGTGAAAACATGGCACTAATCAAACAGCTCAGGAAGGAGCAGACTAAAGTAAGTACTCTTACTACGATCAGGGTAAAATAACTTCACGCAGATCACTTTATTTATTTGAATCCCTTAGTGAGATGCCCCTAATGCCACTGTACTTTATATAAAGAGCTAGAATACAACTTATAAAAAACTTATATATTTTTACTTATATAAACACTACTTATCGCAATAAAAACCATACATTGTCTCTTGACCATTATCTTGGTGAATTAATCTCAATAATCAAACGCAACTGAGCACATTCGGCTGTAGTTTCATTCACTTGCCACTAGATGGCAGTAGCAATATACTAGAAATTAGTCTATATTGCGTTGCATTATGGGAATCATTGGATCCAAAGTGTTATTTTCGATGCTTCAGTTTAAACATTTCTGCATCAGCCTTCTGTTTCATCTACATTCATGTCAGACACCTTTGTCTCTTGTCTGCAGTTAAAACTAATGCAGTCAGAGCTGAATGTTGAAGAAGTTGTCAATGATAGAAGTCTGAAGGTAAAGTCGCTTTTCTCTCTGGTATTGTATCATCCTCTCAGGAAAAAATAAGTGTCATCATGTAAGATCTGAACTCTTGTTTCTTTTTTTCAGGTTTTCAGTGAAAGATGCCGAATCCACTACACGCCTCCCAAAGTGAAGTGAAGCTCCATGTGAAAAAGAGGCGACTTTGCTTCAAAGTTTGAATCCAGACTGGAGCTGATACCGTGAGCTGCTGGGGAGTCCTGCTTGCAGCCTTCTCACCATCCAGACCTCTGTCACCTCCTCTCCACCTCACTCGTTTTCCATGTGATTATAGCATTGCATTACCATCGCAGTAAAAGAGTCTTCTGTGCGCTTCTTTACAACAAATTATTGTACAAAAGGAGTTTTTTAAAGACTGAAGAGTTTTCAAATCACCTCTGTTGTCTTCGTTTCACATTATTTTGAAAGGGTTTTAGATTGTTTGGTGTTTTCTATGAAAAGTCAATTTGTTCTGATTTATTACAAAGCACCAGCAAATATTACATGTTCACTAGGTTGTAGATTTTTTTTATTATTAATTAGAGTATAGTGTCCTGGCAAAATGAGGAGGTGATAAAAGGATCAGCAGGATTTAGTCGGAGAGGAGCTGAGAGGCGTCCTGGGGTTATCAGTACTCAAATAAACCCAGTAATGCCTCCGTCCACCTCTCTGAAGCCACAGTGAATTCCCTCAGAGGAGTACTGATGCACCTTTTCACATATCAGTTGTAGCTTATCATCATAATTAACAATCTGCATCCATATATGCCAAACAGTCCCGCTTCAGTGTTTCCTCAATATGTTTTCCTCTTTTGTACACCACGGATCATTTGGTCCATATAGTTTTCACCTGTATCCCTAAGGATTCTACTTCGTTTTATATTTAATTTTAATTCCAGTTATGACTTGTTTTAAAGGGAAAAAAAAGATAAACTATTTCCAGCTCTGGGTTTGAATATTTTCAATTTCATATTTTAAATTTTTTCTCCTAAAGTTGCACAAATGCAACTCAAATGAATTGACTTTCACAAAACCAAAGCAAATTGCAGCGTAACTCTAAATACTGGCTACAACACACACTTTAATAACTTGTAGCAGCAATAATTTAAACCTTCACCATACTTGACAGATATTTGTTTAGTCATAATGCAGAAAATGATCCTGTTAGAAAACCAAAACATCTCTGATTTGGTTTTGTCTGTAAACTGGATCAGCAGCAATTAAAATCACATATAATAAAAAAGAACCAAGTTTCTGACTTTTAAATATATTTAAGAAGAGTCTCAAATCTGTTACATCCACCTGCTGGTGGTGGAGTTTGCAGGGAGTGAGTAGCAAACAGCAACAGAAAATACTTGCTTTATACTTGCTGTATGTTTGCATTTGTGTGTGTGTTTCTTTACCCATAAACACACATGTTTATGAAATGTATGATTACTTCATTAATTTCATCAACAAAATGAAAGGACGTCTCAGCTTTCTCATGCTGATGTTAGTGGCATCAAAGTCTTTCTGGTTTTTAGGGTCAAAATTCAACTTAGTTTCTGAATCTGGAAACTTGTGTTTATGGATCAATTATGAGCCTATATAAAAAAAATTAAATCAAGTTTTTTTTTTTTTTTTTTTTTACAATTACTGTAACCATTTATTTCTTTCATGATTGGATTTTCACACAAATCACATTTTCATTTCTGGTTGTTTTACAGCCAAACAGCAAAGAAATTTCACAGAATCATTGTAACCAAAATATTTTCATGTAAAACTGCTGCTGCTATTGTTGTGGTTTAAAAACTTCGAGGGGGTCATCCTTGGTTTTGTTATCTTGGAAATCTTCCAGATTAATCAATCTTTTCTCACAACGATAAGACACCAAGAGATGGGTGTATTTATCTCCTCCAACATGAACCTGCAGGCAAGTGACAAAAAGAAAATTATTATTAATTTCACAGGTTTAATTTGATCTTAAATATATCAGAGACATATTTTTCACAAAAATGTTAAATATTTACTTTGATGAGGAAGTTTCCTCCAAGCACATTCTGCTTTCTGTATTCAGTAGCTACGTACACATCATACACGTGTCCTGTACTCATTTGCAGTGCAGCTCTCACCTTAAAGGAAATGACAGAATCATGAATTAAATGGAGCAAACATAGCACTGAGGTCAGAAGATGATTGACACTTACTACATAACAAAGGTTCTGTGTTTCTTCAGTGGCTTCCTCAATCCGTCCCCATCCTCCCGGTTTCTCAGACATGATGAGTTTTGCTGACAAAACGGAGAAATCAGTTGTGTTTTTTTCCCTGAGTTTTAATCTATCTGTGCTTTATGCTTGTATTTATACTGAGAAGCTGCACCTGACATGTTGGTCCACATTAAATGCTGGGTGGAGCTTCAGCTCTCCCACTCAGGAAATGATCTGAAATTACTTCCATCCCAAATTCCTCTGAACTTGTTGTGTAAGAGTCATAATTCATTTCATACTGTTGTGACAACACTGATTCAATAAAAATAAAACTATTGGGATTACACATTCTGAGAAAATGATAATAATGAACAATAATGTTTGTTTTACAGTAATAATAAAAAGCTTGTGTTGTCATTATTGTATAGAGATGCAGTATGATAAAATAAATATTATTTATATGTTTTATAGATTTTAGCCTTTTTAAATACATTTCTTCATCCAGCTACACATTTTTTCATTCATAGTTATCACCCAGCATATACATTCAATTATTTCCAAAACAGAATCATGTCTGTTTAATGTACAGCTGCATGTCAATCATTGTTGGTGTGTAACCTTGTCTGCATACAAAACTCTGTCAGGATTATTTTGTCTTTGTTTCTTATTTTCCAGAGGAAATGCGAATCTTTCACTCCAGTTTTTCCATTTGATCCTATTTCATCTAAACTCTCTTCATTTATTTATTTATAGCTGGGTAAATACTACAGTAATTTCCTATCAAACAACATATTGGACAGACGATTTGGGGTGTTTGTGCTGATTTGCTTTCTGATTTCCTAAAAAGTTTGCATGTTTCAGATATTTGCAAAGCTAAGATGTGATGTAATGTTGTTTTGATAGAAAATAGGCTTTTCCTAACTACTCATCAAAACAATAAACATTTGTTTAGCTTTCATAATTATAATCTCATGATCTTTAACATTTAACATGTTAAAGTTCGAGATGTTTCACATGATGGTTTTGCAGCTTTTCTAAGTATTGCACAGCCTGATATTAAAATCTTGAGATGACTTGCGGAAACGTCCATGACAGCTATCCTGCATCAACCTGACATCTATTTATCATCGTAATCTATATGGAAGCAGTAAAGGTGCACTTTACTTTTTTCTGTATGTCATGTATCAGCCTCATATAACTGGCTCAATGTTCTCTCATGTACATTTTTTCCAATCACCAGCAAAAGTCTGATTTTAATAGAAAAAAAAGAGAATATAAAATAGAAAAAAATTGAGGTAACGTTCAGTAATTTTCACAAACCACGTTAAATCAGTTCATTCCTATTTTAAGAGTAAATGTGTATCAATTCAGGCAAACTTTTCTGAAAAACAAACTCAGTCTAATTTTTCTGACCAGTTTTCTGATTTGGTTTGTGCGGCACTTCGCATTATTGTAAAATGCAATTTTTAACCAGAACAAAGACACCAAACTTATTCTGTTTGCAGAGTAGTGTGTATAATGTGTGTGTTACACGAAATATAGGACTGATCAACTTGCACTTGTATGTATGAAAATGTTAAGATTTAAGCAGATTTTTCACAAATCCTAGTTGTAGAACAGAGGAACTGGATTATTTTTACAGGTGTTACAGAGATCTCAGCATCTTTGTGCTTTACATGTTAACAAAAGATTACATTTTTTCAAATAGCATGAATCCCTCAACAATTATAAAGTTATTCATCTTATTTACAGCATGTTATTTAGTCCATCAGCTTTACTGATCTTTAAAATGGTTGTAGCATAACTCTGTTATTAGTGATATATTGATTTCTGCTACAATTTCCAAGCACTAAACACCTCTCACCATGAAACCCACAGGTCTGTTTTACTGTAAAGAAATTACAGAAATCTTTCAATGTTTATCACATACTTATCCGACTATCATTGACGGTATGGATGTATGACTTCATGTTTTTAAGAGGTGTGGTAGAAAAACTGCCAGAGTACTGAGCTGTTATATGTAGAACTAATTCTCCAGAAGTTAAACTAACTGTCCCATGTAAGTTCTGCTGAATAGTTTGACACCTCAGACCTCCCACTCCTGTTGGTGAAGTTGTACTCTGACAAGATTATTGACTTTCATGATGACGGATCTCTTGTGCAGATCTTGATGTGATAAACATCACTGTCAAAATTCATCTTAACAAGAATCAGAACACAGAGGAGTTTATCGTTGGATCCTCCATGCTCATACATGTCAATAGGTGCAGCACTTTCTGTCACTCAGGTGTGTGACATTGTGAACTGGTGCTCACAAGCTTTCACATAGTTATCCTTCTGTTTCACAATTAATTTGGTTTTATGATCAAAAATCAAATATTGTGTAATGGCCGTTTTTCCGGTGAAGGAAGAATGGACTGGTTTCTTTAGATTGAGAAGAATATAAATGTAATAATGAAAAATAAAAGAAGTTGAACATACATTAAACATTAAAACATGGAATGAGACAATACATTAGGACATACAGACATGGTACAAGGTTATAACCTGGGGAGAATCCCTCCAGAAATCTGTCGTCACACAGAAGTCCGAAGCTATTCTCCTCAGGCACTTTTGTTTAACACCTTTGTTTAAGCACTTTTATTGCGTGCATCAGTCTGGAGCCTTTTCTTAGCTATGACTGATAAAACAAAGGTCTTGTTTAAACATTTTCCTGATGGAAGGATGCTGGCCTTGCAGATTGTTTACTAAGGTCAGAATGACATCACTTTAGGAGCATGATGGTCAGACCTTTTAGCTAGGCATTAATTAAGAGCAAGGTAATTAAGCTTATATATGAAATTTCCACAACAATTGTTTTCACAAATTTGTATTTTACAGAAGTATAACTCAAGGACACTTCGACATGCACACATCAGACGGAGTAGGAACCGAACTCATGACTCACCAATCAGAAGACGACCACACTGAACCTGTGTCACATTTTTTCATTTTTCTTTTTTTTTTCAAAAGAATTATTAATGCCATACTTTTACTCTTGCACTTGATCTGATTCTATCTGTGCCAATTTTGTCTTTATTTATTTCATTGAATTCTTTTAAAGTTTTGTAATTTAGTTTGTAACGCTTCTTAAAAAGCTTGTATTGTGAATAAACATCTTAATTTCAGTTTAATTTGTCGCATTTTCTTCAAGTTTCAGAAGTAAATTTGTAAAGCTAAGATGTGATTTGATGATGTTTTTATAGAAAAGAAGCTTTTCATGAATACCCATCAAAACAATAAACATTTGGTTAATTTTCATAATTATAATCTCATGATCTTTAACATTTAACATGTTAAAGCCTGAGATGTTGCACTTGAGGGTTTTTCAGTTTTTGCAATTTTTGCAGCATTAAACAGCCTGAGCTTGAAATCTTGAGATGACTTGCTGAAACATCCATGACAGCTATCTTGCATTAACCTGACATGTAATAACCATCCCAATCTATATGAAAGAGCTTTAAGTTTATTCATTTAAATCTTAAGTTTGTCCAGATAAAATTAAATATTCCAGATGGTTGATAGAAGGTTATAAATAGAAAGCAAAAGTTTAGGATAATAACAAAAGTCTCCTGATTTTTAATAAAATTTAAAATGAGTTTATTCCACATTAAACTAAATACATGCCTAATAAAAATGGACTTTACTTTTTTTTTTACAAGTCATGTATCAGCCTTATATAACTGGCTCAATGTTCTCTCATGTACATTTTTTCCAATCACCAGCAAAAGTGTGATTTGATTTGGATAGAAAAATAAATTAAAAAATAAAATAAAACAAGGTAAGTCCTGATTTTCAATAATGTTCCCAAACCAAATTAAGTCACCAAACTCATCAGTCAGTTCATTTCCATTTTAGCAGTAAATGTGTATCAAATCAGGCAAACATTTCTGAAAACAATGTCACTAAAATTTTCTGACCCATATTGTGATTTGGTTTGTGCTGCACTTTGCATTATTTTAACCAAAACAAATAAGCCAAATTTTTCAACTGTATGTTTGCAGAAAAGTGTGTGTGATGTGTGTGTTACACAAAATATAAGGTTGATCAACTTGTACTTGCATGTATGAAAATGTTTACATTTAAGCATATTTTTCACAAATCCTAATGGTAGAGCAGAGGAACAGTTATATTTTTGTTACAGAGATTTCAGCATCTGTTTCAGCAAGTTTTTAATTATTATGAATATTAATTGTATTAAGCTCACAAAGATTCATGATTACTTTCTTTGTCTTCTGGTCTTTAGTTTAATTGTTCTTTTCCTTTTGAAAAATGGATTTAATTGATAAATTTTAAAATAGGATTGGCAAAGCAAACACGTGCTTGATCCAATACTTTTTGGATTAGCCTTTGGTTATGCATCATTATTTTTATGTATGTTTTGATTTGTATTCTTGATTGCTAATCAAATAAAAATATTCATTCATTCATATGTCGACCAGTGCCAGTTCAAACTGGTCTCCTTTTCCATCTTTAGTATTGAATCTACGCTTCAGACAGCAGTCATAACTTGGTTTTGTTCTTTCAATACTTTGTAGCTTCACTTGAATGCTTGGAGTTAACAGTTTAATTTTATTCCTATTTTTCTATTTTTAATGTGAACCCAGCTTTATTGATTCTTAAATAAGGTTGTAACATGACTGTTTTATTATTGATATGATTTCTGCTACAGTTTTCAAGCACTTAACACCTCTCACCATGAAATCTACAGATCACTTATGCTGTAAAGAAATTACAGAAATGTTTATAATGTTTATCGCAGATTTATCCGACTGTCATTAATGGTCTGACTGTATGACTTTATTCATAAAAGGTGTGGTGGAAAAGCAGTGATGAGCTTTTATATTTTGCTAATTTCTGTAAGCAAACTATACTGTTATAAGTTTCATTGTAAGTATTTGCTGTAGAAAAACAATCCTATGTGTAAGAAATTCTTAAGAAGTTAAAATTATCCTCCCACTTAGTTTCTGTAGAATAGGTTGACTCTTCCCACTCCTGGTATTGAAGTTCTACTCTGACAAGTTTATCGGCTTTTCTGATGACGGATCTGTTGTGCAGATCTTGGTCTGAGAAACATCACTGTCAGGAATAACTGAAGTCTGAATCAGAGTTGTTTTGCAATACATAGGTGGAGGTGCACCAAACCAAAGGCTATGATGTTGCATGAGCATCCGTGAATACAGTAGGGGAAAGGGGACAAACTTGTTCACCTTACACATTTTGTTGTAAATCAATGTGTGTTATCTGGCGGAGAAACAAGCAAAGACGACAAAGTGTCATTGTGTTTGGTGTTTTCTATTGTAATAGAGAAAAATTACTCTTAGCCCTTGTGCAGATCTTGGTCTTTTAACATCACTATCAATGTTCATCTAAACAAGAATCAGAACACAGAGGTGTTTATCGTTGGATCCTCCATGCTCATACATGTTCGTGTCAATAGGTGCAGCACTTTCTGTCACTCAGGTGTGTGACATTGTCAACTTCACCCACGAGCTTTCACATAGTCCTCCTTCTGTTCCACTATTATTTAGGTTTTCATGATCACAAATCAATTATTGTTTTCATAAATATGTATTTTACAGAAGTCTAATCATAATCACATCTGAATGAAAGCCTTTTTGCAGTTTGTTCCACTACTGTTGTCCTCGTCTTTGCAACAGTCTGTCAGTCTCATTTATTTATTGATTCTTTATGTATCTTTCTTTTCATTTATTTTAATTCCATAGTTTTCCTCACGGGGACAAACCAGAGACTTTACCTGCCTGATCTGCAGGATTGCAGTGATTTCTCAATCTGGAAGGCCGGTGGGGGGGTCCTGAAATGCATCTATGTGATTGGTGGAAACACCAGACTGCTGTGATCGGGGGGTTCCTGTTGTCGTGGGTGGGCTGGTTCCTGGTTTGTTTCCTTACAGCAGCATCAAACCAGATGTGTATTATCTTTACTAGGTTTTATTTTATCGGTATTTTAATACCTGCATTCAGTTGAGAGGCAGAAAATAGAGGTTAAAGTTTTTGTTTGGGTAGAATATGGAGGAATGAAACAATTTAGGTAAAATTGTTTCAGCCCGAGTCAAGTTGAGCAGATCCTTTATTACCAAAAATACCAAACTCTAAAGAAGTACTCCTGCAAACACAGTTAAAATAAAACATCCTTCATGCAAATAGCACGAAACCTACAGTAGATACTGCAACAAAATGTAAAAAAAAAACATTGCAGTTTATTGAGTTTGATATATTAAAATAACATGTTTTGGACATCAGATGTCACTGCAGTGATTTCCAAACGTCAATTCTTTTTATGAAAAAATTGTTCCAAATGATTCAATCTCTCAAATGTTCCATTTCTGCCATCACTACTGCTTGCATCTATTGCTAGATTTTTTAAAGTTTCATTTATATCCAGAAATTTTGTCAGAATCAAACCCAGATTTTTAAACTCTTTCCAAAGAAAATGAGACACAAAAAAATTAGATTCAGAAAAGTTCTTTGGTGGGTTTCTAAAATCCACTACTTTAGTTTGATCAGGTTTTGCATTCAGTTTCCAGTCCTGCCACCATCTATAGACTAGAAAAAAAGCCCCTCTTCGAATACAGAGATAATCCCAATATCATCCACGTTTACTAATATGGATATTTTCTCATTGCCAATAGAAAAAGCTTCATCCAGAGCCTTAATTGCTGCACACACATGATTCATTAACATGGCAAGCAGCATAGTGATCAAATATGCTTTTGCTTAGCTCCAGAATCAACTGGGAACCAGTCTGTGAGACATTTGTAAACCTGAACACAGCATTTAACTTTCTCATGCAAAGCCATTAGATCATTTATAATTAAGTTGCCCATAATTTTTAATAGTTAAATTATGAAGGACCTTTTATATGTATTAACTCACACTGTGCTACAGGGAATGGTTATCAGATTGATACAGCTCAGAAAATTCCCATCTCCAGCTCTTTAGAACAGTATATTTATTCCTCTGTACAGTACTGTCTGGTCTCATGGCCTTGCAGGGAATCTCAGGGTGGCGCTTACTTCCCACATCAATCTTGCTGACATGCTGCAGAAGGTATTCATGTCATTAGTCAGTACCGCTTAAATATTTTCCTGCTGTAGTATCCAATTACTGTCTATTAGCAGCCTGGACTAAAAGGTTCTGCTTCTTTACACCCTTCATGATAGCTTTAACTGGACCTTTGCTGGACCAGAGACACAAGATGTTCTTCTCTGCTGAGCAGAGAGCTTTGCATAAAAATGACTGTCACTCTTTCCAACATATGTTCTTACCCCTCCTTTCATTAGAGCAGTCATATTGCATATTGTCAATGGCATTAAAACCTTTCTGGTTATTATGGTCAAAGTTCAATTGAAAGTTTTTGAATCAGAAAACCTGGATTCAAGGACAAAAATGGG
>JBAMHX010000020.1:11470634-11482618 GCA_037177515.1 Pseudomugil tenellus
TCTGTGGTGTCTGTACTTTCTTCTATTGGGGTTGTACTTTCTTTTTCCTTTTCTGTCTTTTCCGGTCGGTCCAGCAACAAATTTACATTTAAAAATAAATAAATAAATATAAAATAAAGAATTCTGATTATCAAGAGGACCTTTGTATATGCATATATACAGAAATATCCTCTTGACAAAGCATAATTGCTCAGCACAACATAGCAGTCTGACCATCATTTTACCTGCTTTGATGCTGGACAAGACACGTTAAAAAAAAAAAAAAGTGATGCAAAAGGTCTAAAAAAATATCACATATGATTTGTTTGGCTTTATAGGGTGAACATCAGTTTAATATTATTGTTTTAACTCTATAGGATATTATTTTTGAAGTTCACTTGTTTATTTATTTATAAGAAACTGAATTGTATTCACTATAAAGTAATTTTATTGTCTTTTAAATATTACTACTTAATTATTAAATGTTTTTCCAAAAGCCACTAATAACTAATGAAATTAGGTTTATGATAATAAAACTATTAGTCAGTCATAATTATATTTACTTGACAAATTACCTTTAGCACAATACTTTACATTTTTATTCTGAAAATGTATGTAAACATGTCACTTCCTGCTTTGCTGCCATGCAGACACTTCCTGCTTTGCTCTTTCTGCATTGTTCTGCTTTTTTTATGTTTACTGGTAAGAATTTCAAAAAATAAGACTGGTCACTTTCAAAATGCTGGAATAATATTTTTTTGACAAATTTGACTGTTTTGTCTTCGGAGCCCCAGTGGAATGTCTCCCTACCCTGAATCAGCGAACTGCACCGAGTGTGAGCAACTTTCTCTGAGGATAAGAGAGCTTGAGCAGAGAATTAAAACACTAAATGGAATTTGTGTGAAAGAGGATTTTATCGACTCCTTTTCAGCTCCCCTCCAAGCTGTTGAGTCTTCAAACGAACAAACTCAAGTTTTCGTACGTGGAATCACATCAGATGTGGAGCCTGCTGCTACAGATCTGGCTGAGACTATTCTTTGGTTTTGTCCAACTGATACAAGATATTAGGAAGATCCTAAATCAGATGGTCGAGCTGATCTCCACTACTGGAACAGTGTTGGTTCCCACCCAAAGTCATTGACCCCTGTCAGAACCTGGTCTGATGTTTTTCGTGGCCACGATAAATCCAAGCAGGAAATTTAAATTACCACCTGAAGCGCTGCACAACAGGTATGATGTGTTGACCCAAAATAATATATATAAGATGCAAAAAACAAATACATATAAAGTAAGAAATAGCCCCAAACACATACAAGGGCAAACCAAAACATGAGGACAGACAAAAACTCCACAACCAGGATGAGTAGGAACGCCATCAGTAACTCTGCACCATTCTGATCGGGGATTCTATAACACAACGTGTGAGAATGGCAAAGACAGAAAGGATAACTTTTTCTGATACTTCAGACTGGGAACTAATAGAGATTGTGCCAACTATCCTGTCTTCACATCTAGATGGGTTGAAGATCATTGTCCACACGGGGTTTCATGACGTTCTAAAGAGGAAAATTGGGTCTGAGATCCTAAAAAGGACCTTTTTTATGCTTTTGGATGGAATCTGTCACTTTGGAGAACACCAGGTTTTCATTTCAGGCCCTATTCCTACAGCAGGTAAAGGAATAGAAGTTTTCTGCAGACTTTTGGGCTTGAACACATGGCTATCAGATACATGTATCACCCATGGGATAAAGTTCATAGATAACTTCAATCTCTGTTAGAACTGTAAGGAACATTACAGGCCTGATGCGGTGCATCCTAATCTAACTGGATGCAGATAACTTCCTCACATCACCCAAAATCTCCAGAAGATGTTTCTCTCACAGTCTGGACCACCATCTTTTAAGAAACAGAGCTCCCCCTCATCCCCCTCCTCTTAGATCATCTGTCCTGGCAGAGCAGGACACAGGAGGAAGTGCAGGATGTTCACAAACCAGAAGCAGAGTCCGGCAAAATCTAACCTCTTTTATATCCAAGATCAGGAATGTCCAGCTCCAGTCCTCGAGGGCCACAATCCTGCAAGCTTTCCATGTATCCCTGCTCCAATACACCTGAGTCAAATCAGCCAGTCATTATCATCATTTAATTGGCTGCTGGATCCAAGCCAGGTGCATTGAAACCTACAGGACAGCAGCCCTTAAACATCTACTTTAGACACCCCTATTCAAGATGATTGAGAACGTTGCATTTAACCAGCTTAATGATTTCTTAAATGAAAGTACGAATGTCGATTAATTCCAGTCAGGCTTCCGACCTCATCACATCACTGAAACGACTCTGGTCAAAGTCCTAAATTACATTAGGATCAATACTGATTCTGGTGATGTATCAGTCCTGGTTCTGCTGGATTTCAGTGCTGCATTTGATACTGTAGATCACAGAATCCTGTTGCACAGGCTGGAAAACTGGGTTGGACTTCTTGGAGAGGTCCTTAACTGGTTCAGGTCCTATTTAGAAGGTCAGAGTTATTTTGTTACGATCAGCAGCTATGAATCTGAGCGAGTGGGCATGACTTGTGGAGTACCTCAGGGGTCAGTTGTTGGACCTCTTCTGTTCAACTTGTATACGCTCCCTTTGGGTCAACTATTACCGAACTTAAACATCAATTATCATAGTTATGCAGACGATACACAACTGTATGTGTCTTTGTCACCAGACGACTGCAGACCAATAGATCTACTGTGTCATTTATGGAGCAAATTTACACCTGAATAAGAGAAAAATTAAAGGAAGATAAAACTGAGATTACTCTGTTTGGTAGCAAAGATAAGTGTGCCAGTACCAGGTGTGTTGGAGAAGGGTTGCATGTAAAAATTGCAGGATGGTAGATCGCAAAGACCTCGACACTGCTGCAATGTGGAGACAGAAGATGAAGGATGAGAAAACATGTGCTGAGAGTGTTTTAAAGGAGAAGAAAGTTCAAACATTCGGCAATGGGTGTGGAGTGAATATTGGAGAAACTGTGCACTGTGTAAATAAACAACATCAATTATAATAACAGTCATTTTATAGTGGTTTGCTATTTATATCATTTAGGTAAAACCCTGAAAACCTGTAAATGACATTGTTTCTAACATATCTCCAGCAGACTCACCGGTGTAGCATAATTTCCTGCAAATAATTATTTTCCTAAGCCTCCCTCATAGTTTCATTCACTTCGCTGTTTAACAACCATGATACACGCGCAGGGATACATGGCCCTCAGGCATCCACATTACATCAAAGCAACACACTGCACACTGAAAGTGAACTGCAAGAGTGCTCTGTTTGTAAAAGCACAGGCACATGAGTGTATGTAGACTTATTAAAGCATCCTTGAGGGAGCCAAGTGTGTTGCTCAAGGACAGGCTTGCCCATATGGGGGTCTGGAAATCATTTAGTTTAAATCCACATATGTTTAACAATCAAACACCTCAGTGGACAAAGTTTTGCCCTGTCAGCAGAAGGTGCAAACCCTCACAGTGTAGAAATTTTCAATCGCAGGTCAACCTACAGAGGGAAAAAGTACATAACATAGTTAGTGAGCAAAAGCTGACAAATTAAAAGATGATTACATTCTCTGAATGGTAAATTAAGGTAGCTAAGAACCTTGACGGGAGTCAGTCATGAGCTTAACTTCTTGCAAGCAGCCGGGCTTTAAAAGCATTCATTTTTTGTTTCAGTGGTTCTGTTTAAATGTCAGATTTAAAAGAGTGTTTATAATCCCATCAGGACACAAGGATTAATTAACACAGGAATCTTAAATTAAATAACTTGATATACAGTCAATGATTGTCTTGGATAAATATATATAGGTGAACTCAACTTCAAGAGTGAAGACTTAAAAAGACATGCCTAAGCAAGCAACATCACTTTGCAAGCAGTAATCTGACAAAAAGGGGATCAGAGTGTTGTGACCAGAGGGTAACTGGTTACCTTCAGCAGATGTGTCTCTGCAAGAGAAGCGGCACTTCCTCTCTTTGCTCTCAGCAGGTACAAATCATGTGCCCTTGCGGAAGTCACCTCGTCCCTGGATGGTAGAGTTGATCTATGACTTATACCTGAACAAAGTGGCTGTATTGGCAGCTGAGACTGAGCACTTATTTTCCACAACTCATCCAAAATGATGTTCCTTTCAGCCTCTGCTGATAAATGACCTGTCCATGAAACTGCTCCATTTGCAGAGTAGAAGTTAGTCCTCAGTGAGGTTCGTCAGGTGTATTATTTACACGCTTCAATTAAATCCAACAGAAAACATGAAAATCATGCTGCATTGTGTCTATTAGGGACATGGCAAACGTTTTGCAGCTTACCATACTTCTGCATCAATCTCCTCTTTAATAAAATCAGGATAAACATATTAAATTTGCTCATGATTATAATTAACCTGAAGCAAATAATTTAATAGTTTAAAAGTTTAATTTGTGTTTGTCAAGCATATCAGGGCATAAACAGATCACCAAACACAGATTCCGGAAGAGCTAAAAAGATAGAGAGGTCGGCTTCTTCACATGACATGGACTGACTCTTGAGAGACCATCAGGAGAACATTTAACACTGGTGCAAGGAGATAGATGTCACTCTTCTCAAAGAACATCACTGCTTGTCTGCAATCAGTTAAAGATATATTGGCTTAATGTTTAGTAGCTTAATGGGAGGATAATAGAACAAATTAGGGTATATCCCTTGACTCATATGTGTTACTGACAGCATGATGGTCTCAGATAGCTTCCAGGAAACTGGCCTCTCAGATGGTTTACTAAGAATGCCGTCAGTTTAGGAGCCTTATGGTCAGAACTTGACATTAATTAAGAGCAAGGTAATTAAGCTAATATATGAAATTTCCACAACCCATCAGTCTGTTAATGTGTATGGTTTACTTATTATAAACCAGTTCTAATCTTTGTATTAATGTGGAAATAGTTTTTACTAATTTTATTTAAAGTTTATATTAATTAAAACCGTTCCTCAAGCAATATAGTAAAAAACGTTATACCATGGATTCAGTTGGCAGCTGGTAATATGCCACACACTGGGCAGTATCAGTGTTCTAGTCCACTGCTGCAACACTTGCTCTGTGCATCATAATAAAAAACACTTATTTTTACTGTGTGTAGTAAGTATCTAGAAAAAAGTTTTTAAAAGTAATTTAAAAAGACCGACTTTGAAGGAGAAAGAAGCACACGGGCAAAATGGTCTCTCAATAAGTAGTAACTAACCGGTACTAAAGCGGGAAATGAAGGCTGGAGAAAGGCAGACAGAGCTGAGACTAAGGTGAAAGGAAGCAGTGAAGCCAGAAACACTGTAAACAAAAGACAACCAAGGATCAAATTTAAGTCCCACCACAGATGCACAAACAGGACCTGCCTCATGAGCAACAAACGAGAACCATAAGAGCTGGTGCTGAGCAGTTAGAGCAGATACAGCTGGACACTCAGCTCCACACAGGTGTCTCCTCTCCTGAAATTAAACCCAGACACAGAAGAGCGGGAAGGGAGCAAGAGGAAAGAGGGAGAGAAAGGGGGAGAGGCAGCAGCAGAGGTTCATTTCTGCAAAGTGTAACCACCACTGTGCACATGTTTTAAACCAGCTGTCATTTCTTTACTTAGTTTCCTCCCAACGAGACAGATTTTTCACTCATAATTTAAAGTGTTCAGGAATAGTAGTTGTCCAGGCTGTCTTAAGGTTTTTCAAAGATTTAATAATGAAACTGGGTGTTTTTTCAGGATTTCAGGATGGGAGGGGGGAGGGGGGGTCTTATTTCACTCCTTTCCCATTAAACACTGGTCAATAAAAATTCCCAATCTTCGGGCCTCATATGCACTACATACGGTTTTGCATACTTGTTCGAAATGCTGGTTTCTGAAAAACTATTATTTCCGCATCGTGTGTTTTTTTTAAAAACATGATGTGATGCAACACAAGCATTAAATAACAAAGTGAGCTTTGTGCGGTAGATAAATATAACGGCAAGGCAGAGCGATGGGATGCAAAACGCTGTCATTCCTACAGATGCTAAATTGTGACTAGAAATAATAAAGACAAAGGAAAAGATCTGAAATTCAATACAGGTCGTCCCATTGACAACATATACAGGTATACAGAGTATCAAAATTCAGTTGTAAAAATTGTTTGAGTTATTGCCCTCACACAAAGGATATTTGGCGGGCGTGGTAGTGGGGGCAAAACCGTAAACCCCGGCACTCCGCATTTGGGGATATATCTAGTTAGACTATAAAAGTGTCTATTTCCATGTAGTTGAAGGTAGGTTAGATTAATCCTACAAATATATTCAGCATGTGGTCTAGTAAGCTGGAAAATGCTGCAGGTTATTTTATGTGACTGTTCAAAATAGCTTTTTTTATTAAACATTCAAGTTTTCCATATTTAATTAGGATTGGCAACACTAAAATGGATTACCAGTTCTCTCTCAAGAAGCCCTAAAATACTTTCAGTTTTGTGGGGACACCAGATGGAGTCTTTTGGGGTTGAAATAGTCACAGCACGAGCAGAGTCTAAAAAACATTTTAGAAAATTACAAAACATAATAGTGTTTTTTGGTTATTTATTTTAAGTGAATGTCCAGAAGGCGAAAAGTGTTTTTAGATATTTAAACAGCATTTTGCACAATTTTTAACATCTTACTGCTTTATTATCATCTGAGAAAACTTCAATTATAGAATATTTCTTCATTTGTATAACATCCCTGATCCATCCATGAGCAAGGTGACTGTCTATTCAGTTTTTAACATAAATGGGTGTATTCTCATGTTGCTTGTGTGTTATCATTCTGGGTTTAAGAGGTGCAGAGGTGAGGCAAGGCAACTTGAATCCCATTTATCTCTGTCAGAAAGTTATTACCAGACATTATAGAACCCAAGTGAAAGCTTATTGTTGTTAATAAAAGCTGTGCAAGAGGGAGATGGGACAACATAAAGGTTATTGTTGGGTTAGCCAGTAGTTTATGCCCTTTCAGATACACACTGCTTTAAAGAAAACAGTATAAGCAACACATCTTAGATCTTGATGTAGGAAATATTGTAGTTTAAAATCTTTATTCATTACATAGTGGGGTGTGTTTAGTATAAAATAAGTTTAATGAGATAACATAAATAAGATAAATAGAAATCACTACAAGATATATGTTTTTATTCAGAATAATGAAAATAAAAGTGGAAGGATCAGATCAGGCTAACACAACTTTTGTGAGCATTCCTCAAGACTTCATTATGAGTTGCAGCAGTGTTTGTGGGTGCCGCATGTTGCCATGCACCCGCTACAACATCTGAGCGTGCTCCTGATGACATGGAGGATGGTCTCCTGAGGAATATCCTCCCAGATCAGAGAGTCAGTCAACCCCTGGACAGTATGTGGTTGATGTGGCAGCGGTGGATGCAACATGATGTCCCAGAGGCGCTCGATTGGATTCATGTCCAAGGTGAACAGGCTGATCACTCCATCCCATTGATGCCTTCATCACGCAGGAACTGCTGACACACCCAGCCTCAAGAGGTCGGGCATCGGTATGCATCGGGAGGAACCCGGGAATCCCACTGCAGTGTGTGGTCCGACGATGGGTCTGAGGATGTAATCCCAGTACCTAACGACACTCAGGGTACCTCTGGCTAGCCCCTCCAAGAATATGTCTCCCCAAACCATTACTGATCCACTGCCAAACTGGTCACACTGGATGATGTTGCACACAGCTGAAAGTTCTCCATAGCATCTCCAGACTCTCTCACATCTGTCACATGATGCTAAATGTATACCTGCTCTTATCCATGAAGAACAGAGGATGATACTGGGAAATCTACAAGTTCTGGAGTAGTGTGGAAGATGCCAACTGGGCTGCACAGTATTGGTTAGTGAGCACAGGCCCACTATTGCAAGTCGGGCCTTCCTACCAACATCGTGGAGTCTGTTTCAGACAATCTGATCAGTAATATGCACCATTAGTTCCCTCCTTGCACAAAGAAGCAGCTAGCAGAGCTGCTGCCGGGTTGTCACCCTCCCACATTCTCCTTCTACACGTCCTGGTGTAATAGCTTGTTTCTTGGTTTGTTCTCCATGCTTTCCACTTTGTGCTGGGAGACATGGTATACCTTCATGTCACAGTGCACCATGAAGAATGAGATGCACCACCTGATTATCTTCTGTGGGTTGCAGACACTGTCGCGTGTTACCTGTAGTGGCGAGGACACTGGCAAAATGCAAAACTAAAACAATCTGCCAGGAAGGATGAAGCCAGGGAAGTAAAATGTGATCTCCACCTGCAGGATTATTCCTTTATAGGGGTTGTCTTGCTAATTGCCTCTGCAGTTCCCTTTTTCCAACAGCAGGTGAATTTAATAGTATTCTTTCTTTCTTAAGCTGAATACACATATATAGATTATCAGGGTGTTTTTGTCCCGATTTTCTCCCTTCCCAACCTAAAAAGCAAGCAATTGATTAACTGAAGTTTTACAAGATTATCCAATAAAACGATCCTTCTCTTTGGTGAGTTAAGAATCGATTTGTCAAGACAATCTGCTCCAACATGTATTTAAACTTGCTATAGATAGTATTAAACTTGCTCAATATTTATGTCTCTTTTCGTGTGGGGGGTCTGAAGCTGAGGATCAGTCATGGCTTTATGGTTTGTGATGTGGAACTAAGAGTGAGCTTACTGGGGAACAAGGGAGCAGAAGAAAACAATAACAAGCACAGTTGAAGCTCAGTAGATCGCCGGTAAGACAGAATCATTTTGTATGTGCTGTGCTGAGATTATCAGAGCAGAAAATATACAGCACAATGAAATGTGGGGGGTCTAACAGTAAAAAAAATCTCTTCTGATATAAAACA
Source organism: Pseudomugil tenellus (assembly GCA_037177515.1). Lineage (NCBI taxonomy): Eukaryota > Metazoa > Chordata > Actinopteri > Atheriniformes > Pseudomugilidae > Pseudomugil > Pseudomugil tenellus. Next base: position 11,479,491 of record JBAMHX010000020.1, read on the forward strand.
TCCTTGTGTGTGCTCCTAGCTTAACTGGATAGATTGATATTCTAGAAATGAGACGGACTTTAAGGACTCTGAGGGCCCCAAGCAAAGTTTCATAGGCGTCCCCCCCAACGATTCTTCGCCCTTTTATTACACTGTTTCACTATAACTATTACAAAATGTTGTTAAGCCTCCATTTTTCTTCTACTGACTTCTACTTTATTACCTTCACCAAGGAGGTTATGTTTTCTATCTGTGACCAAAATAACTCAAAAGGTTATGAACCAATTTTCATCTTATTTTCAGGAAACTCTCAAAATGGGACAAGAAACAAATGATTGAATTTTGGAGGTGTTCCAAATCACAGTCTGGATCCAGGAATGTTTTGAAGGATTCTTTAATATTGCGAGATAGAGACATTATCAATGTTTGTCTTTAAAGCCAAATCAAATTAAATCAAACTTTATTTATTTTTAATTATAAAGCACTTTATATACCGCGACAATACAAAGTCCTTTCCATGATAAAAGCATTTAAAAATAAACAAGCTTTCACACACATAATAGATACAATTGACAGATTCATCATAATTACTGACACACACATTAAAACACGCACACACAAACTCACAAACCATTGATAGCTTGGCAGGGGTCTGCACTGTCTGAGGGCTTTACTAGTTATTTCATATATTTACTTAATTAAAGTGAATGATTTAATTTGTTACCACACAGAATATTAAACTATGTGCTAGAACCTGCTTTAGGATTACAGTCACAGCTAATACAGCACATTTACTAGTTTTCCAAGGCATAAAGCCTGCTGGACGTGCACTTTAGCCCAACACATCATTTTTTCTTATGAAGTCTGTACTTTAACTCTCTTAGTTTTACGTTTAAGCTGAACTAAACAGCTTTAATTTGATAACATGCAAGTTGTTCTTTTTTCCAGCCTGCAGGTATCATCAGGAGGACAGCAGGCTGAGCTGCTCTGAGCTAAATTAGCTTCTGGATTATCAGCACTTCTTACGTCTGTCTTGTTCTCCTCTGAGTTTTTTTCTTTCTTTAGTCACAACGAGATAAAAAAAAAAAAAAAACCCTCTGATTTTTATGAACCTGCTTGTTCTTGGTTGGGTAGAAAAGATGCATACTAAAAGCCGGAGAGGTGGAGGAGGGGCCCCTTTAGGGAGGTCTGTAGTCATCCCCTGACATTGCAAACTGTCCAGATTGTCACTTAATTGTCTTGATTGAAAGTTGGAAGATCCTCGGGGGCCTTCTTCTGGCTCAGGATCCCAAGTGTCTGCCTGGTTATAGTCAGTGGTTATCTTTAGCAGATAGATTTCCTCCTTCAGGTTTGTTGACATACTAATAGTAATACTAATAAAACTGTTGAACTGGTACTAGTATGTAAAGATAAATACTATAAAACACCATAAAGTCTTACAAAAAATAACATTCTTACACACAGAAATGCTTTTGTTAAGTGCATTAGTGTCCATAATAACCCAATAAACACATGTCTGGTCTGTTTTCTGTGTAAAAAAATGTAGTTTTATTTCTTTGCTCTTTTCTCCCTTGTTAAAGTGTGTGTGCTCGTAGATGTGTCACACTTCACGATGACAGAGAGGGAAAGAAACATGTCAGTTAATCTGCCCGTGTGTCCTGTGCAGGTGGTCGGCGGAGCCTGGCTTTTCAGCAGGCTGTACTGTAACATCTTTGTCACACTGGATGTGATGATGTGCACGGCCAGTATTCTCAACCTGTGTGCTATCAGCATTGACAGGTGAGTGTGTGGGGGTGCCCTCTTACCACATTTTTGTGTGTGACTGCAAATGTTTCCATAACATTTCCAGCATGGATTTTATCCTCATGATATTTCTATATTTCCAGGTTGTTACTTTCATTCACCCCACCTCATAGATATTTTAAAGCTGGTTCCTGAAACAACATTTCTCCACGTTGTCCGTACCTTCCTATTGAACTGTGTGCACAGATGCATTTATGTGGCACAAATAGCAAAATGACCAACATGGGAAGGTCCATGTCCCCTGGGTTTTGGTTTCATGACCAATTTTTGTGGATTTCTTTGTAGTAATCAGGGGCTTTGTGCTGTCTTTGAGTTTAAAGCTTTACTGTAGATGTGTGTCGCATATTTACATTATTTATTTCCTTAGTCTTCTTCTTGTGTCACAGTTAATATTTTATATTTCTCTCTGGTCTTTGAACTTACAAGGCACAGGCATCAAGAGTTCAACTTCATCTAGTAGAATGAACAACGTTTCAGATGAGGGGTGCATATATATATATATATATATATATATATATATCTATACACATAACTGATGAAGGAACCAGCTAGAAAGAGGAAGATTGAGATTGTACGACAGTTTCTGTTCCATTAGTCTGGGTTCGTATAGCTCTATATAACTCATATGCTTTTGTGTTACAAGTCTAAAATTATCATTAAAATCCACTAAGGCATCTTTAAAAATGGCAAAAATGAAATGAATAACAAATTTTATTTGCTGAAAATCTAAGTCAAGTGTATTTGTACAGCAGAATTAAACAACTGGGTGATTTAAAATGCTTTAAAATACATAAAAAACTAGAAAATAAGATAATTAGTTTCACTTTAAAACAAGAAAGAAGACAGAACTTAACTAAAGTTACTGGCTGAGGATCTAAACAACAACTTTTCTTATGTCTTTCTTTTGAAATTTTTTTATTTTTATTTCAGCTATCAATTTACATTTATTGGACACAGGGTGTTTGTTTGGAGCAGCTTTTCCCCCAAATTGTCCAAACTGTCCATCAGTTCTTAACATTTTCCTCATTAGGACTTACCCTGCTACAATACACCTGACTCACATCAGACATCATATAATTAGAAGACTTTTGCAGAATTTCACGTCAAACTCTGAACAAGTCTGCTAATTACCCATTGATTTGATTCAGGTGTGTTGCAGCAGAAAAATTCCCAACCCTGGACCGAAGTTGCCCATCCCTGGCCTAGGGGATGCTAAGCAACAGGCAGGGCTGGCAGTCTGGGCCGCCTGCCAGTCCATTGCAGGTCAGAAATAATAATAATAATAATAATAATAATAATAATAATAATAATAATAATAATAATAATAATAATAATAATAATAACAA
>JBAMHX010000020.1:11483173-11505344 GCA_037177515.1 Pseudomugil tenellus
ATAATAATAATAATAATAATAATAATAATAATAATAATAATAATAATAATAATAATAATAATAATAATAATAAATTGCATTATTAAAATTTGTCATTTCAGTACCAATCATTCTTGTGTTTATTATCATTTGCCATATAATTAAAACAACCCCATGCTAAATTAAAAAACAAAGAAATTATCCGATTAGTCAACTAATTTTTTTAATAGTCGGTGACTAATGATTACTTGCAGCTCTAATGATTAAAAACCAGAGAAAATTTATTCGAGTTTTCAAAGTTGGAAACTTCTGATTTCTACTCTACCATTTCTACCATGGAGCTTGTGAAATTAATTCGCCTCTTTCAGTGAATCACTCTGTTTCAAACATAAACAACTCAATATTTGCCCTGCAGGGTTGAGATGTTTTACATAAACTAAACTCTATTAATTTTTTTCAAGTGAGTTGGAGCAGGAAAACATCTAAATGGTTTTATAGATGTCACACTGTAGTTGAGGAACCCCCAGGCAAAAGCATACTCTAATTATTAAAGCTGTGAGCTTTTTTATTTATAATTCAAATTTATGTAATTTTAATTTTGAGGCATACAGATGCGTTTTTTAAAAACGCTTTTCATTCGTTCTATAATGTCACCTTTATTTGTTTAGCACATTTAAGAAACAGCCAAGTTTGACACAATACTTCACGGAATAAATAAACAAAAAAAACAAGAATAGATAAAACAATTAAAAATGGCAACGACAACAATACAAAATTCTTTTGAAAGATAAATGTGCTCAGCTTGAATAGAAGGCAAAGAAGCAGGTCTTTAATGATTTGAGTTGCTCAAAAGGATAACGATTTTGTTTTTAACAACTCCAACAAAGATTAAATCTTTTCTTTGGGTATTCTGAATCACACTTCATGCTTTCATAACATCATTTTTATGCCTGCAGGAGTCTTTTACTCATTTATATGTTTACATATAGAATACAACTCAGTTAAACAAAATGTTACAAAATGTTGTTTTCCAACAACAAATAAGATGTAATGTAGGAACTTTCATGACAGTTAATGTTTTGCTTATATTTGCCAATTTAATTAAAAAGTTTTTAATTAACACAGTAAAACATGCCATGAGGTGCTTCCATATGTGAGATCAAAATCCACCAGCGTCTCATACTGGCATTTGGAGGATGTAAAAAAAACCTTTCATCAACACAATGATCATCAGTCAAATTGAAAAAAGGCTAGTATTGTCAGTGACAACACTCAGCAGTCCATCTCTGAGAAACAGGGATGATAATGCTGTAACTGGCCAGACTTCTGGCTCCATGGATCTGATTGATTAAAAGGTTAAAACAATGCAGCAAGCGTTTGAACTTAAATGCGTCGTGGTGCCAGCAGAGCAGAATGAATCATGTCTGTCAGAGTCAGATCTTTTGAAGACAATGCCTCAGAACACAACTCTTTCATGAACTTGTAGTCAGAAAGTTTCTTATTTTTGCCTAAAAATGAATCTAGCTGAATTTGTCTCAGGATTTAACTCTATCTGCCATTTTTTCCACCCAGTTTTGCAGTTTTCTAAACTATCTGACATTTGCTATCTAATTTTAACCCAGCGCATTGACACTTATTAACAGGCAATTCGCTTTTGGCACCTCTAGTTCTTTGACTGCTTATTGTTAGATATCTACTGTCTTCGTATAATAGCTCATTTGCACCTGTGCAGTCGAGTTTTTCAGAACCCTGCAGTTTTCTATGATTGAGTTTCACACCTGTCAACAACCTTCTTACATCATCACGTCTGTTATTCTGTAAGTTTGATAAAAAAACGTGAGCAACATTCCTTATTTATTGTATTTAAGGTGCTTATTCCAACCTTTAGACAGCATTGTTTATGAAATCCAAAGTAATGTCTGGGATCCTCAGGAACATAAATGCACATGACAGAAAGTTCTGGCATCACACCCAAGGATAATTATATATATGAAAGCAGATGAGAGGATGCAAAACTGATACACAATGTCCTCATTCTGAACTTCTAGTGTAAGTTAAAGCAGCACATCATTAAGCAATGTACATTTCAGTTTGATGCTTGTTTGGCATTCAGTGTTTTGTCCAGATTAGGATTAGAGTAATTATTCTGATGAGTCGTCTGGCTCTGAACAATGTTATATCACATCCAGTTTTAGTGGGGAACTACTATAATTGCCTCTTCCTGAGAGCTGCGTCTGAACCAAGGCTTATTATACACTCTTGGCATCCACTGTGCTGATTATCGTTAAAATCAAAGCCCTTCCTGGGTTATTGCTGAATATACAAATAGTTTCTAAACAGGAATGCCTGGTGTGCCTCTCCATTGTTGGTCTATATATCATTAGCTTTGTCTCTCAGCAGTATATTTCTTGGCATCCTAAAAACATTTTCCTTCCAAGTTACTCTTGTTCACAGTCCTGCATCAGAACATTTCTGCTCATTTAAATGTAATTACATCAATTGTATGCTTGCATGTCGAATGCTGGTCAGACTCTAATGCGTGCATATATGTGCAGGTATACCGCTGTAGTGATGCCTGTCTTGTACAACACCACCCACCGCTCCAGGAAGAGAGTTTTTGCCATGATTGCCACAGTGTGGGTCCTTGCCTTCGCCGTCTCTTGCCCCCTGCTGTTTGGCTTCAACACCACAGGTCAGGTCAACAACAGCATTTTAATTCTTCCATTCTTCCATCCAGATGTGTCACGGTGAAGTTGTGAATACAGAATGAATGCATTAATACACTCAGAAATACAGAATGCACAGCATGAAGGCAGCGTGTCAGGACGTCATGTCAGTGTGCTTGTCGTTTAGGGTGGCAGGGGGACATGACGCGTAACCCCAAATGGGATTTAAAGATTCATGCAGCATGTAAAATATTCTGTTCTCTGTGGAGTACATTGAGCTTTGTCAAGTCTGAGTACAGAGTCCCTGACAGTGGTTTTGGTGTGTGTGTATGCTCACCAGGCGGGGAGTGGTTTAGTGCAGTATGTGTGTGTCATATTAGTTGAAACTTAATTAGACATAAGTGGTGGAGAAAAACTCCTCAAATTAGATTTTTTTGCTGCATCTTTCACAAAAACAAAACTGACATTTACTGTTTGGCTGTTCTCAATAGCACTTAGACCTACTGGAGCTTTTTTTTATTTATATATTTATGTATAAAATTAGAAAAAAAAACCCTCTAAAATTCAGTTATAATAATGGTACTCATGACAAAGACATTAAGCAATTCTTAATCTGGAAACTTTCAATCAGCCATAAGTATGAGATCAAACGTAATTAAAAAGGTAATTAATTATGAGTTAATTAAAGCTAAAACTTGCCGTAGTGGTACTTCGTTCTATTTATCTTCTCTATCACTGTTTTGAAATCATACTAGCGACTGGTATTTGAAATGCAAATTAGATGAGTTTTTAGTTTAAGATCAAAATTGTACAGAATCGCAGAAAAATGATGTAGCTTCCAACATCTTTGACGTCAGTCTGACTAATTCAGCAGAATTAATGATGCATGCTTCATTACCCGTGATCACATGATCATAGTCATCGTCTCATAATGGCAGCTAGATGTGTAATGATATTAATCTACATCAACACATCAATTTCATTATCATCAGTTGAATGAACTTATCTATCAAATGTTGTTGTTCCTCATTTTATGATGAAAATGGGTATATTCCAATGTGTGGTGTGTATTTCATTTGCTTTTTGTGAAATATAAATGTGATGTCTTTTTGAGAGCATTGTTTAATAAGTCCGTAGGAACATCTGGGATCCTTAGAAACTAAATAAATCCACAGACAGAAACTTTTGCAAGGCAAGTTTATTTGTATGGCAGCTTTCATGTATAATTGTTTCATGTACAACAATTCGAAGTGCTTTACAGAAAAACATCAATCGCATTACAGATGTTGAAATAGAAATAAAAAAAAAACTAAAAAAGAGTATAAACACAGGTCAAGAATCATAATAAAGTAATAAATTAACTTAAAATCATTAAAAAGAACATAATTAAAAATGTAGGAGGTTTTATTTATAGCTGCATGAGAAAAGAAAAGTTTTTAACCTGGATTTATATGTTTCTACATTTGGTGAAAGTTTGATTTCTTCTGGCATCACACTCAAAACAATACAAGTTGGAGTGATTGTGTGAAATCCTCTCATACTGGTTGTTGAGTTATTAATCAAACTGAGCCTAAATATATATTTTTTTACTTAATTTGACAGTAGCAAGCACTGATCATATGATCTGATCTGATCATGATCTATCACATGATCATATCATAATCACACTTGTAATGCGGAGCTCGTGCTGGCAGCTGCAGACTGGTTTGCAGTGTGATGCCATTCAGCAAAGTCCACTCTGAAGGACACTGATGTATTTACTGTTTAACCAGAAATTATACATACACTCTATAATAGAGTTTTTTCTATTATTCTATTATCTATTCTTCATCTCCTAATGTGAGCTAACCCAGACAATACCTGAGGTTAATACAAGGTTAATGCCAGACTCTGATTTTTTCCTAATTTTTTTTTTTTGTTTGTTTTTTTTTTTTGCTGAAACCTACTAACAGAAAATTCACTTTAAAAATAAAAACTTCAAGCAAAAGTTAAAAAAGTGCGATTCACTGGAGTAAAACTCTACTTAAACCCAACTCTACCCTGCAGCTTCAGTTTTTTTTTCAGCGTTATAAGACTTGTAAATAAGGATACAGCCACAGATCTTTCGAAGACATTAAAGGGAAACTTGAGAAACTTTGAAGCTGAAACATAAACAGCTTTTCTTTTTTATTCTCATGTTTCACAGTTTCAGATTTGCTGTAGTCTAACTTTTTGCTTTTGGCACCTCAGTCTTATTTTTCATTGTTACTTTTACTCGAATGTGGCATTTCCTGATTGCAATTATTTTTTATTGGTTGATTAGTTGCTTTTGTAGTGAAAACAGCAGGGTATCATTTATTCATTTATTTGTTTATAGCACAAGTTGTTTATATTACATCGGGAATAAATGGGGGTACTGTGAAAGTATGTCATCTGGGCTCTTTGATGATGGCTGGATGTATTGTATTTCTTGGATGATGCATGAGGAATTTTGTCTTTTTTTCTTTTTCTCAAAATGTAAACAAGAAAAATCTTCAGCTTAACAATTAAATGAGAGACATGAAAAGTAGCTATTATGATTACAAAAGCAGGCAGCGGAGATGCATGACTACACACCAACAATTAAGAGCATAAGTTAAACACAATGTAGAGCTGCTGAGGCAAAATCAAGCATTTAGCCATGCAGCCCACTTACATTCAATATAAAACAAAGCCCGTTGATTGCAGGAACTGTGCGCCTTTCTCCTGTTCATACGTGCATATTAAAGAGCTGGACTAGTCAATTCGGATAGAGTCCAGAACACCTTTTTTTCTTTCTTTCAAAGCATTGGATTGGAAAACAGAAGCCTGGCAGACGTAGTGTAATCAGCTCATCAAATGGTTAATAAAATGACTAGAAAGTTGTGACTTTTTGGACAGCAGCCATAGAACAAGCCCTGTCTGGCTGATCTTGTTTCCTAATCTTTTTGAATGTGTTGAGGTGAGTGGCATTGATCCAAAGAGAGCAAATTATTTTGCTTTGTTTGGACTGCGCAGCATTCATTTTGTATTTGACAGGTGAGGTCATAGTCTGCCAGTTTTTCCATTAACTTCAATTTACAGCTATATTAGTTTAACAGAGTGATATTAAATTCTGCAATTTAAATCAGAAATAATCAATCCATATGATCTCTTATCTTAATTTAACATAGCAAATCAATACCTTCACTTCTCAGTCCCCCCATTTTTTAACACAGACAGTATTCCCCAGTATTTTCTAATATAACTGTTTACTGTACTGGTATTTTCTGTGTTTGGTGTACTGGTATTTTCTCTTTACCGGCAGACGACCCCATGGTGTGCTCCATCTCCAACCCTGACTTTGTGATCTACTCCTCTGTGGTTTCCTTTTACCTGCCTTTTATTGTCACTCTGCTGGTCTACATCCGCATCTACGTCTTCCTGAGGATGAGGAGGAAGCGGATCGCCTTCGGACAAGCCAGTGGAAAAGTGCAGCCGGGTTCCACCCAGCCATCTGTGGTAACTAAATGTTTGACATACCTTTTAATAAGTATTCACTTTTTTATTTTAGATTAATTATTTCTGAATAACTTCTTGAATAATTTATATAGAACAACTTGTGGCAGCTAAACTTTCTCTTTACAGACTTTTTCTTTATATCTTAATCCTCCTCTGTCTTCAGGAAGATGAGAATTTGACTTGTGACCTTGTCAAAAGGAGCTGCAAGGCATCTAACGAACCTATGAATAACTTAGTAACACTCATTCAATTCATGATTATTTCATCTTTATGGTGAACCACAAATTAATTTTTAAGTTATCTCAACATTTTATTAATGACTTTTTAAAACATCTGACTTCAGACATTACGTTTTTCTTTGATAATCTATGACTTCATAGGATTTATATTCCCTGAGTCTCCAGCTGTGTTTTCTGCTTAAGCTTTACATTTTGGATGCTGAAACATGATTTATTTATTAATGATTTGGTAATCCATTAAATGTAATGCATTCACATTTTACTATATTGTGAATACTTATGGATCCATGATGGTCTAACTCTACCTCCTTTATTTCTTTTATATTCTGGTACTTTGTCAACACTGTTTCCTGACAGGAACTTTGGGTTTCTTTGTTAGCTTCAGTCTTTCTGTCATTTACATTTAGCCTATATATTACATTTTTAATAACTCAGATCAACGTTAATGTCAGATCTTTTCTGTTAAATATACAATTTCCACACATTTCACAGGCAAAACCTCCCTTGAAGCCTCATCGCTGGCACTTTTATAAAGCGGAAAATGTCAAGTGGAGACTAAGCGATAGTAAAAAGCCAGCTGTCCAGCAGATGTGTAGGGAAATTCAGAAATTACTTTAGATAAAAGAATTTCTGTTAATGTGAAATTATCACAGTAATAACAGATAAAGTCTACGTAATTTTTGTGCGATGCTGCTCAATAAGTGCAGGCAGGGAGCAGCTAAGTGTTCAGACGAACAGATGTCCGGAATAAAATGTAAGCGGACGTCTCCGTTCATGAGCAGCGGACACGCCTGTCGGTACAAGTGAAGCTCGGCTTAATTAAACAGCTCATCAAGTTAAAAATAGTAAGTTTAATCAAGACGTGTCCTCTCTCACAGAATTTTGTGTTTGAGTTCATATAGTTAATTCACACTGAACTATACAAAATGATCAAGCATTACAATAAAAGCACTGACAGGTGAAGTGAATAATATTGATTATATTGTTCCAGTGCTGCTGGGTTTGATATATTAGACAGTGAGAGAACAGTTACTTCTCTTTGCTGATTCATTTGGCTGAGCAAATAATACGAGAAGTAGTCACTATTCCTAATGTTACCTACAGAAAATGAGAATTAGACACAGATCAGGCTGCTAGTCTCAGACCAATCAGTAGCAATGCTAATTCCATGTAATGATAAAAATTCACAGAAAGGAATCATGAATGTCTTAGACCATGGAGTAATAAAAGAAGGAAGCCTGTTTTCTAAATAAACCTTTAGACAGATAGTGTGTATATGTTGTACCTGTAGAGTAAGCGGCAACAGGATGCACCATAAGAGAAAAGCCCGGTTTGGACATGTATCCCCTGTCTAAACAGTGTGGCAGACAACAAACAGCCCCACATGCCAACAGTACGTTTAAAAGGCAGTCTAACAAAGAAGTAAGATTTTCTATTGGATCCTATTGGACTGATCCATGGAGGCGCCACCTCCTCACGGGACTTATGGTGGAGTGATCTTTACACATCTTATGTACATCTGGACTGCAGAGCTATGATACGGACATGAGGAAAGAAAACCTTTACAGCTTTAAACAATTGGCTTTAAAAATGTGATTTTACCATTAATTATATTAAAAAATAAATAAAAAAGGAGGATAACTGAACTGAAGAGGGAACAGTCACTTTTTGTATTAATGAGGGAATATCCTGTTTATATTTATATGTATGCATAATCAGTTTTATTGAAATGATGAATGGGGATTTTTTTGGCAAACTGTCAGTGCTTCGATATCCATCATCACACTGTTTGCTCCAGTTCCATCTGTCATTCAAATAAGGGCTTTATTTTTATAACCACAGGCAAGGAGACTTCAGGTCATGTGCTTTGCATCCTATTTTTAAGAGACTGTGTGAACAATTAAACCCAGCTATTACTTAATAAAGAAGCTTTTATTTTTCTTCTCCAATGCACAGAAATTTACAGCCTTTTGACATAGTTGCAAATACATTAATTAGTTGTAATTTATGTTACCAAACTGGAGGAGTTCAGAGTAAGAGATTTACAATATAATAAAAAAAAGCATTTTTCCTATTTTTGAAATGCACTCATCCTTATGTTTGTAGTAAATTTGAACAGAGTTGCCACCATATGTGGCCCAGAAAATAAAAGAGGCATGAAATCTAATTTTCTGGTTTTTTTCTGGTCAGGAACATTTACTGAATTTTTAAAATCCTAATAAAAAATACGCAGTAAGATGAAATAAGATTGAGCCATGAGTTTTAAGCGAATGGCACCAAAAAGTCCCGCCTGTAGCCAGATGGAGTTGTGTTGGAGAATGAGCGGTGAAAGAAACGTTTATTTTTCATCCTGAACTTTTCTGTTTCTTAGGAGACCTGCCTGCAAGAGGAGACTCCCAAGGCAAAGCAAGACTTATCTCCTATAAGGATTAAAGTGGTGGGTGATTTTTCAAATGCGAGATCAAATACAACCCCAAGCATCCAGATTTTTATGTATTTATTGTATTTGGTGCTGCACTTTCACTGACTACAGCACAAGCTGACTCCTAAGTAATCCTCACATGACATATTATGTCAGTGTGTATATCTTTTCATCTGGCTTTGCCTTTGTGTAAGTTCAAACAAACTTGAGTTTTTTTTATTTCCTGTATAGTTGCAGGGTTTAAGACATGCCGCAAATTGTGATTCTACAGCGTGGCTCGTTCCTTTACGGCACCTGATCACTTATCAGCAGAGCAACGTGTGGACGGTGTTGCATCACCTGCATAATCCACAGATTTCTCTACAGCAGAGGAAACTATCTGCAGTTTTATTCAAAGGAAAATTTCTAATCAATCGTGTGAGAAGATACCATGAAAATGAATGTTTGCTGCTGCACTGGAAACAAACCAGTCTTAAAACTTGTTAATGACTTTCATTACTCATGAGGGAAAATGATCATTGAAGCTGCTGAGTTTGCTGGAGTTTTAGGAATTTGCTGGTCTCAGAGATAAACAAAGCAACCGAAATGAACAACTGCATTAATAATACAGATAATGAGCATCTGAGAGCTTCTGAAAACTCATGTGGAGCTGGAAAAACCACAAGTAGGGGCGCTTACAGTCTATCTGAACAACACTCATGGTATTAATCGAGCCTTATTCTCCACTTTGTTGATATTGTGGAGTAGCACTGAGCTGATAATGTTTTCCACATGTAGTTAAGTAGGATAAGCTATAAGTAGCCTCTCGATTAATATGACTGCAGGGTAGGTTTGAGGGAGTGAAATATATAGAGCAATGGAGCGATTATTCAAAAATGACATCAGAACAGGCTGAAACCCGAATTTAACACTTAAAAGTAGAACGTATTCACACACAGCAACCCAGAACAATATTTAAACTAATGTTACTGAACATTGTGAGATTCTTTTGCAGCTAAACGCTCTGTTTGCAGGATGTTTGCTTTTCAATGCGAAAGGCAGGAACTGGTTTTGCTGAAAAGAAATTCTGCCGGTTGTGGCTGGAATGAACCAAAGCGTTTTAGGTTTCGCAAGAGCAAGTGTTTTCCTTCTGAAAGAGCTATCTATTTTCCGCAGAGCCATACATGTTGAAGCTGTTTTATCCTCATACAGGAAGCATGAGGAGGAATATGCAGGTGCACAGGGAGATATGCCAATATGGTCCGGTCCAGTCCTCCAGCACACAGCTAAACCCCATGCTTTTATTGAAGTCCTTGCAGCGAGGCAGAACACAGGCTGCTCGTGCCCGCTGGTTCCTCACAGCACATGCATCTGAGCATCTCCACCCTGCCAGTAGTCAGTCACTGCTTCATCCAAACCTCTAAGTGGAACAAACAAGCTCTCTGACTGCACCTTTTTTTTTTTTTTTTTTTAGAATATATGTGATTATAAAGCTCATACCCTCCTTTGTAGCACAGATCGAGTTTGCTAATGATGTCATGAACTTTAGGACATGGGCCAGAAGTACCCCTTAAAGAGAATTATATTTTTTCGATAATTCTGATATTAGGAAGAGAATCTAATGAAGATAAACTCTTCTCCCATTCCTTTTCATGCCACGACAACAGCTCCTTCATTGTGAATGAGTGGGACTGGTTTAAAGGGGATCAAAGATGACCCACCTCTGATGAGACAGCAGGAGAAGCAGCAACAGATTGGACTCACCTCATGTTTTCACACATCACAGCTCAAGAGTGTGATGTTGTGATAACTTTGTTAAATTAAAATATCAAAGCATAAAGAATTATTTAATAGCAGGTACTAAAACCTGATGAGTTGGAATGTTTTAGCATCTTGTTTTCATTGTTCATGACATGTTTTGCTACTTGAGCAAATGAGGGATACATCAGGCATTATGATAACCGCACACCAGTACTGTCAAATTACCATCATGACTCCTCTGATTCCACACTGGTGTAATGATTTGTGCAAGGACATGTCAGTCCACCATTAGACTGGTTTGATTAAGTCATTTTTAGGAATGGTCAAATATAGCACAGAGGCAGCATATTGCTGATGATGATCTGGCTACATCATAGAAAACTTTAGCACTGAACAATAACTGTTTAATTTATTAGTCCTTTGTGCTTATCCCTCGTACTTTCAGCAGAGCGTAGAACCATCAACTCCTTCCAAACCAGGTCTGCTTTCAGGATGTCTGTGGCACAAACGCCCAAAAACAGGACCGGTGGAGAACTCGGGTCCGCCCCCAGTGGATATGCAGAATTACTGCAGCATCAGCCACGCCTCCTGTGGCCGCACTGACCTGGATCTGGAGCAGGAGCGAGTAGAGCAGGATGCAGAGAACGTCAACCAGATGGAGCATCTCTCTGTCAGGATGAGCTGTGAGGTGAAGAATCTGTCAAACGGACGGACTCACACGTCACTTCGGCCGATGTCCCATTTGCACACCAATCCACGATTCAGAACCATGCACGCACGGGAGAAAAAGGCTACTCAAATGCTGGCCATTGTACTCGGTGAGTTCAGAGTGTCATAAGTGAGATAAATAATTTAGATATAAATGTCACATAAGCATATAATGCAGGTTATTAATTGAAGCCATAAATGAGCAAGTTGCTCAGTCTGCTGTAACCTCTTCATCATTTTACATGCTAACTTTTATTTGCCTTTTATACAAGCTCACACTCTCTGTCTCTCATCTGGACATGATATGACTGTATTTCCCTGATGTGTGTGTGTGTGTGTTAACTGCAGAGCTGCAATAAATCAAAAAGGTTTGTCTGGCAGTGGATTTGCAACATGTGTCAGAACACACAGCATAGCAGCTTCCCCATGCTCCAGTTACCAGCCGCAGCCAGGATACTTCAGGCCCAGAGTAGTTAACTCCTGCACTGCATATATTTAGATACCAAGCTAATATATTCTGAAGAATTTTTCCAAACATGAAGGATGATCTAAATCTATCCAGTTTCCAACCTTTTATCATAGTTTCATAGCAATCTATAAATCCCAGTTATGGGGTTTAAATTTGATGAGTATTTTATCCTCCTAGTTGCTAACGGCTAACTGGAATATCTGTGGAAACTCTGAGGTGTAACACATGAGAAGATGTTGCTATAAGTCTGGAAATGCTCTTTTGTATATTAAATTTCCCTGAAAAGGGATAAATAAAGGGTTTTTTTTTCATTTTTTTATGCTTAGTTATATTTTGTTTATGGTTATTAAGTCACATTAACTCTGAGACATTTAACACACTGGCCATTATTAACGTGACTCCTCTTTGTCTTCTCTTTCCCCCTCTTATCCTCATTTTTTCCACATTTTTCACCCCCACAAAACGTAACACTATAAAACATTTCCTTCTGTTTCACTGTATATTTTTTCCATCTATGATATCATTTGTGTGCCCACTGCTTTGTCCTACTTACACCCTTAATTCCCTCTTGTCCTTTCTACATACTGCTCTGCTTCAGGGGTGTTTCTCATCTGCTGGCTGCCTTTTTTTGTGACTCACATTCTGAACACCCACTGCAGGACATGCTACGTGCCTCCTGCGCTTTACGGTGCTTTTACCTGGCTGGGGTATGTAAACAGTGCCCTTAACCCCGTCATCTACACCACCTTCAACATCGAGTTCAGACGGGCCTTCATCAAGATCCTCAGCTGCTGAGGTGGAACACGTGTCAGGAGATTAAAATGGAAATGAGACAGTGCCCTCATGCAATAACTCAGGAGTGGTGCACTTTGTAGACGGCTAACCCAGACGTACACAAGTTGTGATCAAAGGAAGCAGAACAACAAGAAACAAGGTGAAAGCTTGGACAAGGACCAGCTTTGCTTTGCAACGAAAGCAAACAATAAGATTATTTTCTCTTTTCTTGCAGCAAAGAATGAAACTTTTCTTTCTCCGCAGGGCTGGAATCCCAATTAAAGTGTTACTCAAACAAAATGTTCTTATTTATAACACTGATAGCACAAGGTGTGGACTTTTCTTGGGATATGTATTGTCTTAGTGTGTGCACTGCTCATTTCCAGTTCTTCAGTTCAGGACTCTCAGGTCGAAGTAAGGTGGGAAAGCTCTTCCGAGCACAAATGGAGTTTTAAGGCTGATAAATGGATGTGTGAGCCATTTCATTGTAAGGCATTCTGCCGCTGCACTGTGTGGATTAACTGATGATACTCACCTCCCTGGCCCCCCACCCCCTTTCTCACCATGACCTTCAGTTACTTGCCAGCGCATGCACAAATCAAAAATCACAACTGTGTATTTGAAATGTGCTGAAAGGTTCACAACCGTGCTGAGACTGACATTTTTTTAAAAAAAGATTATGTATATCAGTGTGCAAGCAACGTGCTCATTGTGGATTCATTAGAATAAAAAGAAATATGAGAATTTAATGTGAATACATTTTCAGTGTTTCTTAAGGGAGCTGCATTTATTGGCAACCCCATCCATGATTTAGAGCTGCCTGCTGGCTGCTCCTGAGGAAGGTAAATGCTTTGTAATCTTTACAAATCCAGTGAGATTGTAAACCGGTGGTATGCAGGTGTGTCACAGACTGAGCATTGTGTTGTAAATTAAATGAAAAGATTAAACATTTTCCAGGCTCCTTTTTCCATATCTGAATTCATGCTGTTAAAATATGTCACAAATTATTGCTTCTCTATAATGTTTTTTTTTCAATGAAGAAGATCAGGGAAGGTGATACTAAGAACCTTAAATATAAGGAGGAAATCAATCTTAAGGAAAAAGTGACATAAAGCATGATAAGTGAACCGAGAGCTACTGCATTAAGCCAAAAATAAAGGAAAAAGATGAACCGAAAGAGTAAAGATCAAAGATGACTAGAGGAGGAGGAAGAGGGAGATGGATTGCCGATAGTTGCGGGAATGAAGAAGAGAGAGGGGGGGGCTGATTCCTTTCAGCCTACATTTCAGACCCCTTATTTCTCCAAGAGGCATAAACACCTGCTCCCCTGACACTTTGTGCCATTGCGTCGACTCAGCCTCGTTCCGCTGAAAGTGCTTACAGTGATGACGCACTTGTTTGTATCTGTGTGTGTGTGTGTGTCTGCATGTGCATTTTTATTTTTGGATGCACGATGCGGTGTGAGCAGAACATGCAGGTTGTAATCTTAAAGTAAACATCAATAATACATGGTGCTGATTTATGTTTTCCCTGTTAATGTGGTTGAAATCAGAGAGATACAATTAGGATATAAAGATTAATAATAATGCAGAGGGATCAATTGATTAGTTTGTACTACATCTCTTTAATTGGATTTAAATGTATTTTATTTGTGATATTTTACGGTGTAAATGCTGCATAGTTGTGTAGCTCTATCCCCTGTAATTCAGAATTTTAATTTTAATAATAATAATAATAATAATTTTAATCATCAGTAATAATAGCAATAAAAATAACTGAAATTTTTTTATTCAGTTTTTACTGTAGTAATGTTTAGTTTGCAAATGAACTCAAAATCCTGAAAGAGTAAAAAAAATAAGTCCACAAATGTTAACCAGCCAGGAGGGGTTTAATCGGTTCAGGTTATGGTTGTGCATCTTTATCAGCATTGATGCTAAAAATGCTTTGTCCTTAAATACTGCTGGAGGAAAGGTTGTAAGGTCACTAAAAAGAAAAAGATTTTATCCCTTTGGGATCATACATGGGCTCATCCAATTTCATGGCAATCTGTTTTAAACATTGAAATAAATCTTGTGTGTTGTCATTATGTCCTGAAGGCAAATAGAGCATCCATGTCCTGCGTAAATGTTATAACGTTATAACTTTTTAATTAGGATACTTTGACCCCTTTTCAAAACAAGTTGGTTTTTACATTTTGTATTGTTTTAAGGTTTTTGGCAGTAAAATAAACGTTGAAGATAATTGGATGAAATTTCTGGCCACTAGGTATTCGGAATAAAAACTAGTTTTCACAGTTTGTGTAAGGCACACATGCTGATACCCTCACCCACCACAATCAAGTTCAGCCTTCAATTCTGACAGTGTTCAAAGTCCTTTCTGCTGCACTCCTACTGGCTCTTGAAAAGGCCTCATGGAGCTGCACAGTGGGGGGCTGGGGATCTGAAGTCTTTAATTTGAAGCTCTGTGTGCACTGAGCTGATGGTTGAAGCTACATGCCATCTAATCTGAAAAGTTTTCTGTTAGATCTTTCTTTGTAGTCTTACTTTACCCCCAAAAAGTGGCATTGCAGGGGTTTGGGGTAGGAATGGAGATCTAAAGTTAACTGATACTGATTAATGAATGAGAGCTTTTCATGGTGGCAAGAAAAAAAGGAAAAAAATCAAAAAGAGATGAAAACCATGTGGTCAAGCAAATGTGTCAGACAACACCAAAATCTGACAAATTAAAATAAATTAAATCATCAAAAATTGGCTTTATTCACTGAACAAATACTGTGCCACATTGGCCCCATTTACATGGGACTTTTAATTCCTCTTTAATTCTGAATAAAAGTTCTGCTTTAAACGGATGAAAAGTAACCATGTATGCACATACTTCTGAGTGGAATTTATAATTCATCATTAAACTTAATTCCAAATACAGTTGCTGGTTTATTCTCATTTTAAAGGCAACTTAAATAATCTCATGTAAACCCTTTATTCTTCCCATGGTTAATTCCGGTCGTTCTGCGTATGCTTACTTTCCTTTGCTGCAATGATGCACATGTGCTGTCTTCTGCCTCCCATCTTGCTGTTTTGTAAATTCAATTATGTTGGGAAAAGTTTGCCTACAGTCTTCTATATATTCAATCCTGTCTATTTTCTTCTTATCTTCAGCTGCTCAAAAAGTGTAGTCGTAAACTTATGACAAGCTAGTACTTCAAAAATAGGAAAAAAAAATTGAAGTTAAAACAGTTTATTTTAGATCATTTTCATGTAGCTGCTAAGGCTAGAAACAGGAAGAGATTTGCTGCGTGATTATGTCACTTCCGCCATCAGATCGGAATTAAGAGATGAAAATCAACTTAATATCATATAGAACCTTTATTCGGAATTAGAATTCCCATGTAAACACGAAGCCAAGAAGAATTTAATTCGGAATTACTTAATTTGGAAATGATCATTTGGAATTAAAAGCATCATGTAACCGTACCCACTGTAGAAGCGGTTTGTCAGTTTATCAGCATCTTTGATAATATCAGTGAGGACTTTGCAATGCAACAGCTTGAATTTGCATATGAGCAGCAACAACAATTTACAAATCAGTAATGATACTGAACAAGTAACCTATTTTTATCCCTGATCATCTTAAGTAAGCAGATAATTAAGAAAAATTACCATTTACTTTATTTGACGAGTTCATTTAAATATTTTTTTCACTTTTTTTTCATATTCTTATTTATTCTTAAAGTTTTTTTTTCATCACGTCAGACCTTTCTTCCAGTCTGTGCCCCCCTACAATGGTCAGTTTGTTCAGCCCCATTTCCCCTTCTAAGTATCAGACAGTTAACCTCATGTTCACAGCTGAGTCCATGACGACCAGTTGTCCAGGTTACAACTTTCCAAAACAACCTTGTGTCACCCCTCCACCACCATGCATGCCAGTTGATATGAGGCATATTTGCTGGTATGCTGTCTGGTTTCTAATGAAAAGGTAAGGTTATGATCAAACATCTCCACCTAGTCTCTCTGCTACCCTCCAAGTCAAAGAACTTTGTCCAAAAGGGTTTGTTGAGGTCCAACAAAATGTTCTTGGCTACAGGTCAAGTAGAAAGAGAAAAATTAAATAAAAACAGACTTTTTAAATCTTTTACAAAGTCTGTTGAATATAAGATGTTGCTCGTTCTGTTTCTCAGAGCGTCCCTAGTCTGACCATGGGATGGACTTGTTGGGACAACCACTGCTGGGAAGATTGGCAGCTGTCTTAAAATTTTTCCCACTGTGAAAAATCATTCTGACTGTAGAATGATTGACCCCAAATTGTTTGGAAATGACCTTTTGACCTTTCCTAGATTGATTGGCAGCAACTCTGGGACTGCTGCTGATGTCTTTCTTCCATGGCATTGTGTTAACACCTAAATGCTCCAGAACACATGTTATGCGTTGATCTGGTAGGGATCAGAATTTTTCTGTATTTTTTGTTATCATTTCAATAGGAGACACTTAAGACAATACAGTATGATTGCTAGAAAGATTCAAACTAGTCTGTTTGACCAGATGTGTTTTTCAAATTAAAGTTAATGAATGTTTGTTCAGATAAAATAGAAAAAAAGTTGGATAATCTCTGATTTAACCAGAAGCTGATTGTTCTCTGAACCAAAGTGATCTACAGCTAAAAGAGCAGGAGCAGAAATACATTAATCTGGGATAAACTGCAATTTAAACTGAATTTGTACACATGCAAACAATAATTTATATCAGTATGATTGCTTTGCAGATATATACAAGAAATACACATGGCCTTTGGGAGTTGTACTAATTAATTGATTCTTGTGTGTTTTTGCAAGCTCCAAACAAGTGCTTACTTTCAATTTGTATGTATATGTGTGACTCACATGATAAAACATTTCTAAATAGACCTAAGTGAGGAGGAGGTTCACGAGTGAAGGAGCCCATCCATGAATGAAAGGCAGAGGGAGGATTTGACTTTACTGCTCATGATTCTCTGCACAACACAGAGAAAGTTAATGATGAATGCAGTGCAGCATTTGCATGTTTATCAGCGAGACTCAGAAGGAAGAGGATGCATGTTTGAGAGGTGGCAACTCATTGCGTAACTATTCTGGTTTGTATGAACTCTAACTTTTGATTCTTTTAGTGTCTCAAGGGGTATAATAAACTACATCATGGGTAGGTGTGTCCAAACATTTGACTGGCGCTGTATGATAAAGCACGAATTTGATGTATCCCGTTTTTACACAAGTAACAGTTTTCCTGCTTTTTGTGTCTTAATGGATTTTAGGAGCTTTTTGGATGTCTGTAGGTGGACAAACATGTGGTATGAAGGGCACTTGAAAGCATTTAAGTGTCTAATATTGATGGATGTGGATTACAGTCAGAAAGTCTGTCACCCTCTTCTTTCCTTGAGCATCATTTTCATCCTCCCAACAGTGTGTCACCACTATATGATAATCTCCCTCCTGCCTCCCTCGTCTTTACTGCCTTTACTAATCGTTTTACATTATTTCAAGGCTAAAAGTTCACCTGCTTTGAAGGAACTAATAAGGTGCGAAATGAGCCACTGTTATCAGTGTTATTTTCATGTAAACTAAATGTCGTCCATCTACATATCAGAAGTCATAGTTTATCTTGTTGAAAGGTTATTTTCTGTACTCATATTTTACTCTTTGCGGAGGCTGACTGGTGCACTTCATATAAGAGGACATGCTGCACATACAAGCAGAAATGTTAGCAGAAAATACAGAGGAGGGCTGCATGAAGCAAAACTGCAAGAAGAAAACCTGCATATTCACTCACACAACAGAAGTGCTCCGGGCAGCAAAGTGTTTTCACCCAAGAGACAGACAACAGTGAGAAGAACAAAGGTACTGTCTGGTGGGAAGTTTGCAACACGAGCACTGGATGAGAAACTACATCTGTCAGAGGGTGGAGCGTGGTGCGGAACCCAAGTGCAGGCTCAGAAGGCAGCAGGACGCAGGTATGATGGCGATTTCAAAAGTAAATGACGTCAGCAACACAGAGGGATGACTAACAACAACAAACCTGTTAGGGTGAACTAGGGCTGTATTACAGAAAGCAGAGTCAACTTCCCATTGGTAAACTCTGAGTGTGTTTGTTCCAAAACACCAGATAAGTCTTGGTTCAGTCAACCTCCTACCCAAAGTTAATGAGCGCTCAAACTAAACATAAAGACCTTATCAATGGATCACTGAATTCATGTTCCATAATGGAAACTGAAGGTGAGAAAAAATGTTCAGGTTTTATTGCTGGTTTATTAAGAATTCAAGCCCATTTTTGGGGAAAATAATAATACAGCAGCATCACTAAAAGAAGGAGAGTTAACTTAGCAAAAACATAACCAACAGTAAATGTGTGAGTTTGAAAATCATACTCCATTTTCAATAAAATGTCCAATTAAAATCCTTTTGTAAATTTTGTGTATCTATTCAAGCATTACTGTCACCAGTTTCTTTAGAGTGCAATGATATTGTACATTGTGCTGTTAATAATCTGTCAATAATTTTGGTTGTAGTTAAGATGTAATGCTTCTGAAGCCAGAAGAGCTCTTCCCCAGGTCCCACAAAAAAAAATCTCCAAAAAGGTATTATTAAAAATCAAATAATCTTATTTGTAATAGATGAAAGTACTTGTGCATCCACAGCCAATCCTAGCAGTGTAAGAACTTATCTACAGCTGTCTCCGTCTAAATATCAATGAACAGTCTTTATTTATTCATGCTTCATAGTTGTCAGCAAAGGAGTTGTATAGGGTCCATCTTTAAAGGGAAATTAGACAAGTGAACTGGATATGGAGCTCATACAGCTTAAAATGGAGAAGAAAAAAATAACCATTCAAGAGTCCAAACTTGAAATAGAAATTCTTGTTTATCAGCTTAAAGTGTGAAGTGTATGTGGAGAATAATCTGTTACATGATATATTTTATGTACGTAATCAATATAAATCTATTTTCTTTTTTTCATTTAGGAAACAAAAAATAAGAATAGTTTTTGACAAATCAAGTCTTTGATAATTTTGCATTTTCCTTAATATTGTGCAGTGGTTTGTGTCCAGTGAACTGTAC
This sequence comes from Pseudomugil tenellus, assembly GCA_037177515.1. Classification (NCBI taxonomy): domain Eukaryota; kingdom Metazoa; phylum Chordata; class Actinopteri; order Atheriniformes; family Pseudomugilidae; genus Pseudomugil; species Pseudomugil tenellus. The sequence continues at coordinate 11,502,749 of JBAMHX010000020.1, forward strand.
AAATGTGTGTAGGAGCCGTTTTAATGCAGGCATCCTTCACACACAGCTCTATACACCGTTGCTTTCCCCACACGCTCTGCATCACCCACATTGTACAGAAATGTCCCTGCTGCACAAAAACGAAGAGCAATTCACAGAATGTCTTCTGTGGTGAGAATTGAGTCACGGTTTGTCACATTAGATACGTGAGGTTTTAAAAGTTTTACCAAATAAATTAACAACTCTTCTGAAAAAACATAACACTCTTTTGGAAAAGACAACACATTGATAGGTGGCCTCATCACCCTCTCACAGGGAAAAAAGGTTTGTATAATTTGTGTTTCAACATCCACATGATTGTTGTCAAAAGAACACGTCATGTTCAGAGTGACCTCTGAAGCAAACTAACCTGGAAAATAAGCTGCTCTTTAACCCAGAACAACGCAGGAGAAGACTACATAACCCAAAACTAAAACCCCAAAACTGTCACAACATGAAGGCAAATTTTTTGTTGTTGGTTTATTTGGGTTTTTTAATCCATAATTTGCAATATTATTAAATGATTAGCTGACTTAACTCTGGTAGTGGAGCCAAACTTGAGATGAACAGCCACCCACACTGTCATTGATAGATAGATAGATAGATGGATAGACAGACAGACGGACAGACGGACAGATAGCAAACATCTGAAGTGGTTTATTCATGCAGATAATGTAAACAATATCATTGTAAATGTAGCACTGGGATACCACACAACTCATATATTTACCAGCGTTGTGGTAATTCACTGACTGCATGCAAATGCTGCTTCACCATTTTAGCCTCCTTTTGCAAAATGAGCCCTGAATGTTGCAGCCGTGTCTTGAGCTCCCTTAGATCTTGTTCATGTCTCCCACATTCATCTTGCTCCTGTGACAAGGAGCATGAGGAGCAGGAAGAGGAATGACAGCCTCTAGAGGACAACGTGCATGGTGTGTTTTGTGGCCAACATTCATTAGCAGCATTTTGAGCATTTGAGGAAATCCTTTTATGTGGTTAAATAAAATTAACTGTAAGGAGTTTGTGATGCAGTATATAGGTAAATAAGAGACAAAAAGAGATATATTTTAAAGGACATTACAGCCATTTTATCAGTGGTTCACCCAATAAGTTAGCTGAAAAACATGTCTCACACACCTGCATTGCCATCACCAGACATCTTTAGATACAAGAACGGATCTCAGTGTTCCTCAAAATACTCTCCTGTGGAGATTAATGGACAAATGTGCTGCCCTGTGTACTACCATCACAATAACGCCATGTGATCTTATCTTCAATCTATGGTCTAAATCAAGGACAAGCTTCATGGGTTAATGAGAAGATGGGAAAAGGAAGACAATATAAGGAGCAGAACTATGCCTCTGTACTAATCAGAACTCTACTAATCTGCCCTCAATGATCTTAAGGACAGAGGTCAAACAGGAGGAAAACCTTTTAATTCAGAGTCACTTTCCCTGGAGAAGCGGAGGACATTATGGCAATAAGTTTATTATTTTACCTTCTTGAAATGCTGTACTGTACCGAGCAAATCCGTTTTGCATGGAGACATTCAGATATATATCACAAATTGGCCCAAGTAACACATTCTACTCATGGTCACACTTTTGTCACAGTGGGGGCTCTGCACCTGCACTCCTGTTTACATCAGCCATCTGAACAATTAGAGGAGATCTTCCTTTTGCAGCAGTTCTGCATCCCTGGGTCTCCAGGTATCCTATGCTTCCATCAAAAAGATGAAGACACAGAAACATGCAAACATAAAAGCTTGGAAAAGCTTGTTTTTTATCCTTTTAGAGGTCAGAGAATATGCAGCATCAAATGTTGTATAATTATAGCACACTTCGTCCCAAGCTGACACAATGACTCACTAATTACATACTTTGGTGCTTGTCGTCCATTTTAAGCAAGCTGCTGATGTTTTGACAAGACATAATGCACCAAGCTCAGAAAGGAATGGAAACACCACCTCTTTTTTGTTATTCATTATTTGAAGCGCCTTCCATGCTTCCAGATTATGCACTTTACTTCTAATTATCCACCATAAACTCACAAGCACCTGAGTGCAATTGGTGGCATTAATCAGTGCACAGACTCACACTGCATCACCCTTCTCCCTAAGTAGAGCTCTCTGCTCCCTACTTTGCTTATTCTCAGGTTTCTCTTTCCACATCCTCTGTTTCATGTCTCTGCTGGGTGATGTTGTCAGTACAGCGAATCAAGCACCTTGCTGCAGAATCTGACAGCCGTACCAAAGAGGGTCCATATTCAATTCTCATTTGCTTTCTCACTTCAATCTTTTGCTTGCTTGCTCGTTTTGTTTTGGAGTTAGTTGTTCACATCTGTCATGCTATCTGTCATGCTATCATCCATACTTACTGGTGATATACTGGCTCCTACTCTAACTACTGCATATTTGATACTGGCCTTGAGCACATTAACAGACATATTTTTATTGTTTGGCTATAAAATATGAAGTTGCATACAGTTCTGTTTAGTGTTGTAGCCTACTGACCGCAAGGACCAATCTTGACACGTAGCGAACTCTGAGCAGATTCACCATCACAAATTAATGTGATGG
>JBAMHX010000020.1:11513244-11523368 GCA_037177515.1 Pseudomugil tenellus
GATAGATAGATAGATAGATAGATAGATAGATAGATAGATAGATAGATAGATAGATAGATAGATAGATAGATTACTTTATTTCAGCGCAGTGATGCCACCCCCCCAAACCTTTCCAGTTCCTGGCGCAAATGAAAGAATTGTGCATCTGGGCACTTGGAGAGACACCATTCAGACCACACAATCACTAAATGGCATAACAATCTCTTTCTACCACATGTCACAGTCAAAGAACAGTAATTGCTCCTCTGTTGCCTCTGTTTTGATGTCTAAAATGTTACTTTTTTATCTTTTGCTTTCTGCCATCTCCCTTGGGCTCTGTTCATCCAGGCTCCGCTTTTGTGCTGCCGATATATCAACTAAAGAAAGACTGAGATAATGTTGGTGGCTTAATGAGTACCCGATGAATAGTAGAAAAGGTTCCCTTTAACCAGCCTCTGTCGTCTCATTACCAAAGCCAGACTGATGCTGTCTCCAATTTACAGAAAACAGGATTGAGGTTATATGCAAATTGAGTGCCCAACCATGTATAAAGTGGGACAAAATATTCATGTATTAAGCCTGGCATGAACACATGTGCACACAGTAGTGAGACAGAGGGGTGCCTGGCCTTTCTTCCGCTGCAGGCTCTATCCCGTTTCACCCAGCTGTTCTTTCGCCCCTGCAGCTAACTCTGTGTCTGACCTCCACATCTCCAGCAACAACAGCCTAACCCAGCTGGCTCAAACATCAGCAACACCCACAACATCTCCCAAATGCAAATCTGCAAAGGGAACATCAACATGAATCACAACACACACACACCACAAGCTCTCCTAAAACAACCAAATCAGTCCCGAAGCACCTGGGTATCATCAGTGACCGACCATTAGTTGTGCTCTTTTAAAGGTGAACTTGAGCTGCTCTTTTAGGAACATATATATATAGATGTTTGACAGCTCTGCTAAATAGGTAAATCTGAGACTGGCTAGCTTTGTTGCCGTTGGTAACAGTGTGACATAAGGTGACAAATGTCAGTCAGAGTGACATGCCGACTGAAAACGGGCGGCAAAGCGTGGCTCATTTTATGGCTTTCAAAGGATGAGGTGGAGTGTGAAAGGCGGAGGTCACAGCAAATTTTAGGAAAACGTAACTGCTGACCTTTACAGTTCCCACTTCAGCTTCACATTGATGAGCTCTTACAGAAAGCACAAGTTTTCTGCTTCAGCGCATGAAATGAACAGAGCTGAGTGCAATGAGCTCAGTTGGCAAAGGTTTGTTTATTTATTTATTTACTTTCAAAGGAATTTAGTCAGCCACAGCAAATTGACCCCACTGTGATTTCTGTCATTTATAAGTCACTCTCATTTTGACCTATTTTTATTGTTTATCTTAGAATATTTAATAGCTACTTCTTTACTCTGGTTGTGTATCTTTATATTTCTGTCATTTTGCCTTTTTTATTACTCATTTCTTTGCCTTATTTGCATGTGTGTGTATCCTGGGAGGAATTAAGTAAGATTCAGCAGCTTTCTTCACAGCTCCATGCTGATGCTTAAAGCAAAATGCTGACATCTCCTTAAATGTTGATCTCAGGTGAAACGTCACCGCTTTCATATAAGTTGTCAACTTGCAAACGTTCCCTAATTTGAATCTAATTAGCTTTTAACATGTTTAGTCATCAGATGAGCATCAGCTAAAGTAAATGGCAATCTACCCAGTTGTTGAGATATTTCACGAAGAGCCACAACTGTCAGCCTTAAGGGAAGAAAAATCAAAAGGATCACCAATGTCACTGGGATTCCTCTGGGTGCTATAAATGTCATAGCAGTACATCACACAGCTGTGGAGGTATTTTTGACCAGGCCAAACTGGTAAAGTCACAGTCGAGTCGATGTTGTCGCTGTGAGGCCATTCTGTTAAAGAAGCTAAAAAAAGTGGTTAAAATTTTAAATCTGCTTATAATAACAGATAAGATTTCATATTTAGTGAGGCTGCAGATGATTCTCCTTCCTGTTGCACGATTCTGAGCATCAACTCAGAGCTTTACACCTACTCAGACTGGACTTGGATTAGCTGTGGCTGGAGATAAATTTAATCATTTTTTCATGCTGCATGGAGCAGGAATGCTCAATGTTTGAGAAAAGTGTGAAAAACATTCAGTGAGCGAAACTCTCTGCCTGAAAGGCTTCACACAAATCAAAATTTATCAGTACATTACTCTTATTTTACATGTAGTTATTTAAATTAACACCTTATGCATATTTGTAATTTTCCAAATTAAATGTAGGATTAAATTATCAGCTTAGAGTTAAGAGTGAGCTTTCTCACAATAGTTGAATCTCAAGTATGATGTAAAGCCTGCAGACTCTTGTTAACAAGAGTAGCTGCTCTTTTATTAGTTGTCCACTCAGTTTTTCTGGAGTTATTGTCCAAGATTTTACATTTGCATGAGGCTGCTTTAGTTTCCATGTAAACGTTTCTTTTAGGCGTCTAATGAGCAGGATATTTTTGTTGCTACCTTCATGAAGTTGCATTCATTCACCTTCTAATATGTGTTACCTTATGTCATTGAGATCTTGTGATGGCGAGTTGGGAAGTAAAGGGTCACTGCTGGTTAATATGCTTTAATCAAGCCTCATAATGAGAGGCAGCGGGTGGGACAAAAGCAAAACTGAATTATAAAGCTTAAGATTATGATGAACTGTAATGGGTGGTGCAGTGGCACATGTCTTTGATTTTTTGAGTTGGATACTCTTTGATTAGCTCAGCTTCAGCATTTTTTCATTACACACAAACATACACACATGGTTCTAAAGCATTGGAAATAGTTGGATTTGCAAATATTTTCAAGCTCACTCCTTTGTTTTAGTGGGCGACACACATTGAGGCCAGCACTAACCATCAGGCATGAGGCTTCGGGGACCATCTGGATGCAATAAAAATGTTCTGGTCCATTTTCAACTTCTATTTCACTGTTATTGTTGGTCTGCTTATTATCTTCATGACAGAAATTGTGCTTGGCTCTTTTTTTTAATGTTTTATTTAAAAAAACAAAGTTTTCATAAGCTATTTGATCCTGAAATAAAAAATGCATTAATATATACTGAATTAAAACATCATATTCTCTCTAAGAGTCTTCTGTTTGTATTGCCTTAATAAGAACTAGCTAAAAAAAATTAGGCCACGACCTTTAAACCAACCTCTTTTTTTATTCAGTGACCTCAAAAGCCCAGAAAGTAAACAGTTTAACAAACAGTAATGAATGTTTCATGAATCATTACCATACATGTATCTATAGAGCAAATTATGGAGTGTCACAGCCATCATGTCAGTGGTGGGACAACATGGGAAGCAGGTGGAATAGCAATGATTGCACATGGGTATACCACAGCCCCATCTTATGCATTTCAAATGATTTTGAAAAACACATGCAAATGTCCCAGTTTACTCTTATACAGACTCATTTGCCCAAAAAATTTAAAAGTTGGAGTTATTTTTTTACTAAATGTCTAAAGTGGGAAGTAGGGGTGACCAAGCAAGGTATATATTAGATGTGTGCTGTACAAAAAGTGGACAACAGGCAAGATTTGTGTGCACACGTAGCTGTCTGACAGCCTATTCATCCCCAATGCGGAAACACTGGACAAACGCCAGCGTTTCGACGGGTTTCGATGAGCATAAAGGCTCCATCATTCACAGAAAGCACACTCCTGTCTGGAGCAATGAGGCGTAGCATTCTGCACACAGATCGCATAGACTGAGGAGAAGCTTAGGCTGAGAGACGACACCCGACAGAGGTCCTATCAGCCTAACACATTGTATCCTCAGCTTAGTAACACACACTTATATCTCTTGATTCAATCAAGACACAAGGAAATTGCCTTCGAACTCAATACAAGTCAGTGTATTTATCTCAGATGGAGCATTAGTGACATACTATGTTTTCCAAAACAACTTAAAAATCCTTTTAAAGACCTCTCCCCTTCCAAATGCTTTTATTTTAGCAGAAAGTGTGTAAATGATTGATATTAAGTAGAGATGTGCAACTTTTCTCTGTATTTTAGCATCAGATGTGCAAAAAAGCAACATTTGTGACAACCAGTCTGACAGATCTTCCAGTGGCAACATCTTGAAAATCAAGTGGTAAATCCGCAAGCGTTCTTCCTCTTTTCATCCCACAATTCTGTGACAAATTGGATTCTATTTGCTGGCAATTTCATTCTAAAGCCTGAAAACGTCTGAGCTTATCCTGCAGCCAAAAGAAGTCAGAGTTTGTGTCAGTACTTATTTCATTAAGTAAACCCTCAAGAGAAATCTTTCTCCTTACATTCAGACTTTGATATTGTTAGCTCACTGCTAGCTGCTTCAGTTAGCTCACAGATTGAATCAGAGGGTGAGTTTTGAGAGTTTGTGCAGCTTGAACGATGTGACAATTTGTCTTGTGGAAGTTACCGTAGGTATAAACAACTGTGGCACTGATAATTCCTTTATGTCTCTATTTAATTGACAGTCACTGTTACAGTTCCTCTCATCTTCTATTTCATGCATTTTTCATCAGTTCTGAACTTGCAAGCGATAAAGAGTGAAATTTCCTGCTTGTGCAGAAGTGCAAGCGGGTTCTATGGCATGCAAAAGTTTCACATGGCAGCTGCAGCGTCTCTACAAAACATCAGAAACACATTCGAACATGAAGATGTTAAGCAACAAGGAGAATCAGCATGACTTCTTAAAGACATGATGCATGCAGCAGCTGATTATTTTTAGCTCAGAGCTGCATGAGCAGACCAGTGATAGTGGTAGTTGTGCGAGCAGGAAGCCTGGGGCAGCTGCTTCTCCATGTTTATGGATTTGAATTCTTACTGATGGAGCAGATTTTCTGTTTTCTTTCTAAAATCAATAGCACATTATTCAATGCAAAGTACAGTGTTTTTTTTTTATTGCAACCTAATCTTAATCTTAAGAGAAATATCTGAAAACACCACCAATTGTCATTGAGTGTACTCCATGTTGGGCAACAAATATGTGATGTGACTCAAAAAATATGTGAATCTGCTTTTGAAGTTCCATGAAATTCGGATGAACTTTTAATTCTCTGCTAACGACTCTCTTCCTTTAAATAGGAGGGAAAAAAGGCGAGGAGAAAGAAAACTTCATGTTTAAGAGCAGGAGAGATTGGATCTCCAACGCTTTTCACTCTCCCACTTTGAATTTCACTCTGCGCTGGACGTCTGATTCCTCATAGGCTGCAGTCACCTTTCATTTCTCTGTTGTTCCTTTGGTCCCTTGTGTCCTTATTTATTTATTTATGTATTTATTTATGTATTTATTTATTAGTTTGTTTGTTTATTTGTTTATTTATTTGTTTATATATTTAATATGAAAGCTAAACCTGCAAATAAGAGAAACTGTAAGAGAAAGCTTATGCCGGTTTGCAGAGAATGAAAAATAACACTATGCTGCAGCTTAAAGTTAAGGTGCCATCAAGGATGGCCCACAAACACTACAAACTGCAACATTCCCTCTTCTCAGTGAGAACTCATCACAGCAAAGAACCCCTCTGTGAATTCAATCAGTGTTCAATCAAGATGTTGAGTCACGCTAGTGTGAGTAAAGCTCTCCAGCAATCAAATTATATTGATTTCACTCTGACTGCTGCTGATGTCCCTGTCATTTTTTGGCCTTCTGCCAGTGTTGACGTCCAGACATGGACAAAACTGTTGGCACCCCTCTGTTAATTAAAGAAAAACAATAGTTGTTCCATTGCTGTGACAATCGTCCCTGAAATGACTTCAAGCTGACAAATGTAATGATAACTAAAAGTATATTAAAAATCAGCCAGTGAATATCAGACGCTGCTTTTGGATTGTTGTTCAGCAGAATTATTTTTGGAGACAAACTAATGAAACAGGTCTGGACAAAAATAACAACACCTTTGTTGTTGCAGAACCTTTTGATGCAATTGCTGCAATCCAACCACTTCTTTACCTGTAAGTGAGAATTGTTCACCTGTGAGCAAGTATTCTGGTCCACTCCTGGTTTGCAAACTGCTCCAGTTGTTTCAGGTTTGAAGGGTGCCTTCTCCAAACAGCATGTTTCAGATCCTTCTGATCCTCCAATCAGATTTGCAGCAGAGATTGTAGGAGCCTCTTTTTTTAGCTGTGAGTTTTGAGTAACTGTCTGCTTGCGACCGAGCTATAAAGCTCATTTTGCTACACAAAACCTTGACTCTTTAGATTCACCCTGTTCCCTGTGCTTTGTTGTTGTGTCTGTGAACAAAGAGCTGATGTGCTTTGCCAAAAAGCTCCAGTTTAGTCTCATCTGTCCAAACAACATTCTCCCAGAAGCTGTGTTAATATGCATCGCTGGTAACTCCAGTCAACAGTGGTTTCCAGCTTTGTCTCCTATGGTGCAGTGGTTTGGGGATGGTGCAATCTGACACTGCTGCCGCTCCACCTTTAAGTTCAAATTTGAAGTTTTGGAAGGTTGTTTTGGTTTTTTTGGCGATGATTAGTTGTCTGTTTCTTCAGTTTCTCATCAGTTTTCCTCATGTTGCCATGTCCAGAGATGTTGGCTATAAATGAAAACATGTCCAACTGTGATCACAGGAACATCAAGCTGCTTGGAGATTGCTTTATGGCCTTTACCTTTAATACACCCTTTTATTTCTTATTGATCTCCTGGAACAACTTTCACCTTGGCTTTCTTAGGAAATGTTTAGTAGGGTGCATACCATGTGACCAAGCAGCACCGTGACTCCTTGTCAGCCTTTAAATAGGCCAACTGTTAGATTAAAGTTTAAAGAAACTTCTTTATTTAGCATAAAATCATGATTAAAACATTTTTAATCTTTTCTCGGGGTGCCAGAATTTTTTTCCAGGCATGTTTCATTCTTCTTTTTTTTGTGATTCTGTTGAACAACAACTCGAAAGCAATGTCTAATTTGAACTGGTTCATTTTCATTTTTTTATAACTTTCATAAGTTTAAAGTCATATCAGTGGCTTTTTATTTAATTGTCAACAAATCTTCCCTGTGAGTGAGGTTAGCCATACAGCATAAAGCACGAAAGGGCAAATTATGATCTTTATTTGGTTATGCTGTGACACTGACATTCAGGGCAAAATTAGTATGTGGAGGTAAATTAAAAGCCACTAATTAAGCTGTGAAAAGTTGTTTTTGGTGAGATAAAACACATTAAATTGTGTAGATCTGATTTTTTTCCTTTATACCAAAATAAGTCCAGAGTTATTTTTCCTGAACTAATAAATATGGAATATGAACGCATATGTGACTCTAGTCCTTTGGTGTGAACCAGCAGGTGGCCATGGGGAGGTAGAGCCAGTTAAATTGGACCAGACCAATGTCCATAATAGGAGGGGGGAATTAGGAGATTTATTTGTTAGTTTAGTTAGGTTTTTGTGTGTTACACCTGTTGTCTCTTGTTTTGGCTGATCAGCCACTATTTATGTTTCCCCTTGTGTGTCATTTGCTAGGTCAGTTTGTTTTATTTATTTGCCTGAATTAATGACTTTTTCAGTTATTCAAGTATACTTTTTTAAGTTAACTTCTTTTATAGGCCTGATTTACACATTTTTTGTTAGGGTTGTTTTACTTTGTTGGGTTAAAATGAAAAAACCCTTTATTTTTTTAAACTGTGCCTGACTTTTACTTTACTGCTCGATCCACAACAATGAATGAAAAATATGTAAAATATAAAACAGGACAAATATTTCAATGAACAGATTTGAGAAAATGGAAAACGTCTCTGTTTTTATTGTAGTAAATATTTTCTCATGCTACTTCCTTGATGTTTGCACCGCCCTCTTGAACAACTGTCCACTGTTTTTCTGTCCTTACTTCATCATGCAAATTTAAAACCGACACCAGTGATGTGTAAATTAGCCTGAAGAGACCTTACCAAGTGTCCCAGGTGACCGAGCAGATATAGGTTATTACCAAGAAAAAAATAAGAAGACATCAGTCATATGTCATTCCTAATTGTTAACCCATCCACCCCTCCATTCTGCAAACACTCTATGGTGATACTATGACACAAGACATCGTCGTAGCAACATGAAGTGCAGAGATGCTGCATCCATCTCATTTTCTCTGTTCAGCTTGTAGGAGGAGGTTCATATTGTTTACAGATTAATTATACTTGGCAGGTTTTTTAAGTGCAATCAGGCTAAAGATACATTTAAAATTTTAAAAAACAACGAAGAAGAGATGAAGAAGAGCTTACTTCATCCAAAGCAACACCCATAAAAGTAGGCTGATGTTCACATTATTGTCCTCTATTTTGACCACAATCTAGCATAACAACCCAAACCAAAAACATTAAACATTCACCTCAACTTAATCCATTGATTTGTGTCTACAGGCAGAATTTTTTTCATGGTCCTGCATATGAAAATAACCCTCCAGAGTGACAGTATCAGAACATTGTTTCAACATATTTAGTCCAAACTGCTCTTCTTCATATGGTTTCATGTCACTGACCTGATGCTACACACTTAGCTTTCTTTTTCCATCCTTTTGTTGCTTCACCTCAACTCCTTTAAGATGTGTTACTTCCATTAAATTCAACAAATTCAAGATAAGTTTTCCATAAAATCACTTTCAACCTTTTATCTATTTTATGTTAACTTGTGCATAAGGTTTTGGTCTATGAAATGCAATTCAAATTAATTTTGTTCTCATTCGTGTTTTACATGTATTCCAAATTTGTAAAATGGTATTAAACCACTGCTTTAATCCTTTTAAGTAAATTTTAAGTTTAAAATCAACTCGGGAAAACTCACTGCATGGTAAAGAGGCATGGCATGGTAAATGTTCTACATGCAGCGAGAGCGATCGAGCAACAATTAGCATTATATTTTTACCTTCAGTAACATTTCTTTCCCTCAAGCATCACTCTTCCTCCCATTTCTGCAAACAGTGCACACTTGAATTTATGCTGAATGAGGCTTCCCCCCCCCCTTTTTTCTGTATTCATCAGAAAAGGTCAAATGCTTTTGTAGCCTTTTCATCTTTCCACTCTTCTACCAAACTGAACACCACTGACCTTTTTCAGAAACCTCTCTGACCTCCAAGCCAGTGGAGTGATAACAAAGAAAATCCCACTTTAGAGAAATCACAGGCACAAGTACAACCAATCAGCTGGAATATTTAGTGTCATCTGTACAAACCTTTCATTTAGCAGTGAAAGCATTAAAATATTGAGGGAAACAGAGGTTTGAGTGGCAGTTATGAGAACCAAATGGTGCACCCAATTCATCACTTCATTACGCCTTTAAGTGAATAACTGCGCAAACAGATGAGCATTCCTACTATTTTTATGTGCCAGAAATGAAGGACGCTCTCTGCCCATGTGTAGTGTTCTTATTATATTTCGCTGTGTATTGTTTTAGGCTGCTATAAATCAAAATAGTCTAAGAAAAAGGCTTTATTTTCCTTTATTTTTAAATAGTCCACTCAAAAAAAGTGTGGATTCCTTTTTGTGATGACAAAGGGGTAAATAAAATCATTCTTCCAGTAATATATTATTTTTGGTCAGCTCAGTCAATTCCCCCAGTAAGTTTTATTGCAGGTCTTTTTAAGTTGCCCAGCAGTATTGTACTGTGCTTGTGTTTTATAAAGATTGCATGGAACATAGTGTGTGCACGCCAGGAAAAAGGCATTCATCAATCCTCCTCTTTTAAAAGCTTTGTGCTCACCTGTTTTAAGATATTAAATATATTTTTCCTTAATTTTTCATTAGTCAATTTCATTGAGTATTTTTTTTTTTATTTTACTTATATTTTAGTTTATATTAATTAGGCATGTATTCCTTTTGTATAGTCACCTGTTCTCATAGCATGCCACCTGCATTTGTACTTTCTCGGAGTGCTTATAGCTTTAGAAGACAGTATTTGTGCTTCTAAGCGAGTAGTAACTGTGACTGGAGGCATTGGTTGTGTATCCAGTTTATCTGATCTTAATTTCTTTTATTGCATAGAAGAAATTTCTAAATACATTTTTGCATATGTAAACTTAGTTAAATTAACTACTACCACTACAATTTATTGATTATTAAGCTAGAAGGTTTTTATTGTGGTAATCAAAACTAGTTAAAACACTCAATCCTTAAAATTACATGATATATATA
>JBAMHX010000020.1:11525994-11537098 GCA_037177515.1 Pseudomugil tenellus
TATAGGGGACCTTGACCTGGTTGTTGCTGAATTTGTATCTTTTAAATATCTGAGCTTAAAATAAAGACGAAGAACACTGGATCAACTCATGTTCATTTCAAGAGTGCAACACACTTATCTACACACTGATGAGACATATCTGACGAGACATGACTTTTTTTCTATTCATCACACTGCTGTATCATATCAGGAATATGCTTGGGTGTGCAAAACTGCACATCGTACCACTAGAGCACAACATGCCTGGGGAACATGTGGAGAGTAACACCATCCAAGCTCTTCTGTCATTCTTTCTTTAGTCTTAACCTAAACCCATTCCTCCAGCAAGCTTGTCTATTTAATTTGCAAAAGATCTGTCATTTAAATTGATGATAAAAGGAAAAATAACTTAGAGTCTCTTTCCAAATATTTTTCCTTGACCTGACATTTTCACATATTTACGACTAAACCTCATTCAGACATACTGCAACTTGTCTCAAAATTTTGTTTCCTAGTAGTTTTTGTATGTGTGCATTTGTAAATCTCACATTTTTTAGCTAAATATATATTTTCTTTCTTTAAAATGTTTTTATATTTTTTATAATCAAATCATTTAAACATCTTTAAGCAGCTCGTGTTCGTTTCCATGTTTTTCTTTGTGACTGTTTGACTCCAACAAGACATGTTCCCATTAGGACTCCTCAAAACAGTGTCCAGAGAAACCACACACAGCAGTGAATACTCCAACACCTTGTCAAGTCAAAGATTTAAACTTCCAGGACACTTCATATCACCCACCCTTAAAAAGTGACAAATACCAGTAGCATCTCCTGTCTCTGGATACTCTAGTCTAACAACACAATCCTTCATTTAAACCCTTCCTGGCTATCATTTTCTTTTCGATGGCACTCACAACTCCTCACACTGCTGGTTTTATGAGGTGTTGTCATGTAGCCATGCTGTTGTGAGGGAGCAGCTGAGCTCATTCTTTTTTCATGTCATGCTATCACAACAGCAGCTAACCATCCAGTTGCCAAGTGAAATATGAGATAGGTGCGAGGAGAGGCTCACAGTCCCGAATTGCCAGAGAAAGAGGAGAGATAAAAAAATAGAGGAAAATGAAAATTTGTTTTAAAACCCTTTAAAGGACGTTTATAACTGGCTCAAATGAGTGAAAGACACCTTATAATTTTTTTCATTTAGGGGTGTTTCATGTAAAAAGTCCCAAGTTTCACTTGGTGCAGTAGAGAAGGGACATGAGCATTTCTGACACATCGTTTTCAAAAAGGTTTTATTTACTTATTTTGTTGCAAACTGCAGGCATAAAAGCAACAAAACTACTGATATTGTTGCAAAATCCAATCCATTATAACAAAACCGTGTAATCTCTGTATTTAATGGTTTGTGTAATAAATTGCACTGATCGATCATCGTGGACAGAGAACAAGTCATTTCTATTCTTCATTTAGTCAAAATAAAAAAGTTGGATTTAGGATCTAATTTGAGACTCAGGTGTTTAGCAGTTGTCCAAACTACTAAACCATTATTTTAGAGATATTTAAACAGTTTTGTTCAGAACAGATGAACAGAGACTCAAGGTTAACTGCTTGGAGAGAGTTTGGAGTCCCTTTACACAATGGGCTTTTTACTTTGAGGGCATATTGAAAGTGAATAAGCTTCCTTGATATTCTACAAATATGAATTCATGACTTCATTGATTTTAAAAGACATGCTGTTCATATTAGTCAGTCAGACTCTGCATGTGGATTCCCTTCTAAGTCTAGAACAGATTTATATCTGATCACAATTAAGTGCTAAATCTTGGCCTTGATGGATCAAAGTTTGTGTTACAGTTAAAGATGAGCTCATTCCCACCAGCTCCAAAACTAAAAGAAACATATTCCTTTTAAACAACACAATGCAAGTTTCCAACCTTAAAGTTTTGTGCTCCTAGAGACATATTTGATGTTGCACTGGCATACACATCACTGCCTCGCAGCATCCTGAGGCTGAGAAACCTGACTGCAAAACTTTTCATGTTTGAGTTTCATTTTGCTTTATGGCATCTTGTCACCACTGTTGTGCACGATTGACTTCAAAAGAATATGATTATTAAAGTTTTCTGTGAAACTTGAAATTGAGCTGCTTCAATTTATAGGGCCCCACAACAAACATTTCTCCAGTGTAAGAATCTTCACAGTACACTACCCATGATGCACTGCACACAGGACTGCTCCATGGCAATGCTGCTTATGAGCATTTACAAGAATATTATGCACTTCCTTAAAATTACATTTAATATTTCTGTGCAAAAGATGTCTGGCTGCAGGTTAACTAGTGCTGCTTTAAGATTTAAAGAAACAATTTTGTATTTTAAATCGTATAAAGTTGAAAAATATAGTGAAAAGAAATTGTGAACACCCAGCGTGATCAGAGTATCTTGCAGCAGTGAGATTAATTCTTGCTTAGTAGGGGGTCTTTTTTTATTCTTCTTGCTAAAAGATTTTGTTCTGCCAGATTTTTTTGGCCATTGTTTATAGAACAATGTGTAAATCAGATGAATGTAAAAGCCAAAAGAAAAGCTATTCACTTGAGCCTATTTAAAAAGTCTCTTAAAGATTTTGAAGTGTGTTTGGAATAATAATTTTTCATCTCCAAATGCATGACTTTGTTACTGTCATTCTTATTCACCATTTTATCTCAGAGGGATCTCTGATTTAGTGTTATGGTGTGTGTTGATCCCTTTCTCCTGTCCTCTCCAGCTGGGGCAAGATGGCTGCTCTTCCTGCAGTTCCGATGGTGATTTTCCTATCTCCATCGGCTGCTGGAGGTTTTAAAGGGTGTCTATTTCCCCCCTTTTCCACTTTCAGCCACCACTCCGTATACACACATGATGGTGGATAGAGTAAGAGAGGATTCTATGCAACCCATTTGCTTCCTTAAAAGTAATTTGCTTTTAATGAAATGTTTTATACATTATGGATTGTTTTTAACTAGACTTTAAGTTGACTGACACTTCACAATTTATTTAATTATCCTGCATTAAAAGCCATTTTAATAAGTAAAAATGTATTTATAAGGTCCCTTTTGCAGATAAAAATAACTGTGTTGTACATAAAATGAGTCAAATAAAACATCAGTTTTTTCATCCATAGTGTTTTCCACTGCGGTTTGGATCTATCAGATGAATAATTATCACAATCGATTCACCTCTGTGCTTGCAAACTGGGGATGTGTTTACATTCTGCCTCTTTTTGACTAAATCTGACTATATAAGATAAAAGTTTTCCTTTAATTTAATGAGTCCATAAATCTGCAACAGATTTGTTTAGATGTTAGTCTCTGGATGTCTGATGTTACATTTCACAGAAAAAGACAAAGGAAATGATTTCTTCTAATGACTGTTAACGTCACATTTGCAGAAGCTGTACAGCAGATCAGTTTTCTCAAACATTTTGAAATTATCCTATAGTCTCCTTATTTCCATGGCATCAGCTGCAATATCAGAGCACTATCAGCAGAAAATAAATGCCTGTTTCAAAATACACCTAGCTTAAATTGTTTGGAGGTCATTGCATCTTCATGCCAGTTAGCACCATGATCATTTAGATTCAGCTGTATGTTTAAACATTGAATAAAAATAAAAACAATTTAAAAAAGCCAATATTCCTCAAAATCCATCCAAAAAGATATACTTATAGATTTATTAAAGTTATGTCAGCGAGTGGAGGTGAGCTTATAAGAAACTGGCTTAATGTAAATGTTTTGATACTTGGTGTAGTTAGATTGGCTCTATACGAGATTGACTGGCGGGACATTCAATTTTTTTCTATTTCTATATGTATTTAAACAACCTTGTAAATGGGAAAAGCTTTGATGAAGGAGCCTTGCAGGAACACATAAGCTTATTTTTACAGTGTTGCAAATGAAGAGAGATCTGTGTGCATCCAGACGCAGCTGATCTTTTGGCCCTCGGGCAACACCATATTAAAAAACAGACACAATTCTGTCATAGAAACCACTGTATGGGTTCAGCAAAAATGTCAGAAATCATTGTAAACACAGTTTACGGTGACTTCTAAATACAGCTTGCAGGTTAAATCTTATGTCTAGACGACCAACATGCTGTTATATACTTTGGGCTAAAGCTCTTAGAAAATGGACAAGTCGAGGTTAAAAACAGTTCTGGGATCAGACAAATTGAACATTTAAATTCCTTTGACAAATTATGGACACTGAATGCTCCAGACTGCAGAGGAGAGGGAGCATCTGGCTTGCAACCAGTCCTCAGTTTGAAAGCCTGGGTTTGATGTTATGGGGGTGCATTAGTGCCAATAGAACTGGCACTTTGCACATCTGGGAAGGATCCATCCATGCTGAAAAGCATTTACAGGTGACACGCTCCCTTCCAGATGACCTCTTGTTTTCCATTTTTATTTACATTTTACTCAAATGGAATTGTTGTGTTTTTACTAATCTGCCAAGTTGCTGAGTGACTGCAAATGAAAGTCGCAAAATCTGGGGCCAAATTAATCCTGATGTTCCACATATGAACATATGCAAATATTCTTTTGGCCCCCCTCACAGAACATATCTCAACTGTGTTGTCGCTCTGTGTGTCCGGAGGAATAACTGAACTCTGGTTTATCAACCACCTGAGCAACAAACTCAGCGAGGAGAGTTTTGTGCTAAATACATATCAATCGTATCATCACTTACATTTTATTGTTTCTGATGGCTATAAACTGGTTCAGATTTACTAAACACAGATTGGTTGCAAAGACTTCCAGTATTTGTTGAAAGCAGAGTAAACAAAACAACAAAATAAAGTTCTATTCATTACTAAGGAAATACTTCAGAATAAAACATCTGCAGTTTTCCAGAAACAGGAGGGCAACAGCCAATCATTTTCTACTTTTAACACTTTCCCTGCAATGGTTTCAGTCTAAACCATGTCAACATGTTCTGGCTTTCACTTATTTCTCCAATGGCACTAATGAAGTTTCATCTTTTCCATTTTCATGCATTTGTTTAGTTAAGTATACACAGTGTCCAAATCCTCCGTCCTACTTAATTTATAATGAAGTTAACCCTTTAACTTCCACATTGAAAAAAGGCCCAAGAAAAATCTTTCTTTGCATTTTTCTCTTTGTTTTGGACAAAAACATTCAGAATAAATATGTTTTAGCAAAAGGTTGAGATGTAAGTTAGTAACAAGATAACGACAGTGAACTGGTGGAAATGTGAAACAGTGCTGTTTGGGTTTTACATACCAAAACACAGTGGAAGAGATGGCATAGACATGTTTATTTCCACAATTTGTTCAAGAAAATCATCATAATCACAGCAAATTTACCTATACCAAATGGTAGACCGGGAAGTCAAAGGGATAAGGTAACTCAATGTGTGGAAAAAAAAAACTTTATTGCCATTTCATAAATCTGACACTCCTCTCCCTCAGTCTGTCCTGTCTCCTCCTACTCCCCCCACCCCACCCCCCCCGCACACACACACAGACATCTGCATGGTTTGGCAGTCAATTATATCCCCTCGCCTTCAAAACGAGCCTTGCTTCATTGCTGCACTGGAGGCAGCAGAGACCCGTATCTGTATCTGTTCTTTATCCTTTCTCAGCAGTAAGACAGGGTGCAGCTGTCATCTCAGAACTCACGTTAACTAGGCAGCAGCGTGGAGGAAGCGCGTCATACGCGCTAGTTAGTGAGGAAAAATGAAAAACTCGTGGATAATTGATTATTGAGACTGACATGAAACAATTTTTAATAAAAAGTCAGAACATCTTATTTCACATTTCAAAAATTTAAGCAAAACATGGGAAAAGCAACATCGATTCAGCAAATTTTAAACGATGAACTTATCTCAAATATGTGCTGCTGTTAATGAAAGGCCACAATATGAAGTTATTCATCATCAATAATGTCTGCTTCATGCAGACTACATCAGAAACATTCTCCAGCTCCTTTCACCCCCCTCTCTTCAGCCTCGACATCTCCTGGCTATCTGCTGGAAAAACACAGACGTTTAAAGCGCTGGTTCTTCTTCTTCTACAAACCTGAGGCAGAAACTTTTATCTAATTCTTTTATATTCTTTTCAGTAGAGTTGTGGCTTTAACCACACAGTCATTCTCAGGATCTCTGTGGTATAACTCTTCATTCTGTTGAAACGTTGCTAAGCAAAGCGTTGCCCATGATGCCTCTGGCTGTTTCATCCCAGTTAGGAAGTGTACTTCCATCCCTGTTATCTTTCAGACCCTTTCAAATTAAACCTTTCTTTCAGCCTGCCAGCCTCCATCCCCAAGCACCCGCTTCTTGAGCAGGTCCAGTTTGTCGCTGGCCAGAGCTTCTCTCAGTGCGCCGAAGAAGCTTTGATAGTGGCTTATGTTGTGGATCATGAGCAGGACTCCAGCCAGCAGCTCATTGGTCACCAGCAGGTGGTGTAGGTATGCCCTCTGGTGGTTCTTACAGCAATAGCAGCCACACCCGTCCACCAGGGGCCTGAAGTCGTCCTGATACCTGCGCACAAGTTCAACTACAGCTTAAGCGGAGTTCAAGAGCAGTCTTTGTAAATGTAAGTCAAACACATGAAAGCAGTGGATCTGCAAACACGACTGCTTCTGTAGCATTAATGGGGTCTAACAGTAGCTGCTACAAACCTTTTCTCTTTGAGGTTCATTTCAAAACGTGTCATCTGTGTTTGATCAGCACAATCGAGATCGCCATTCTGTTGTGCCTCCCCTGCTGTGTCCTTGTCTTCATTCAGCTCCAGCACTGCTGAAACACACATGCACCTTAGTGATCCTGCAACAAAGCATTCACAGCATGATCTGGGATAAAGCGCCTGCATGTACAGGCAGCAGTAAAAATCAAATACCTCGGCTGTAGTAAATCCTGCTGTGTCTTACATTTTCCCATCATTATAATATAAATGCTTATCGGATATGCTCTGAATGCTCAAATCTGGTGCAGATAATACAGTGAGTTCATTTAGAGTCATTTAACAAGATCTGTTTTTAACAAGACAGAGGCTATTTACAGTAGGCCCACTTCTCACCTCCAGACACGAGGAATGTGATAAGAATGAAAAAAATGCACAAAGGAAGGGGAGTAAAATTGAGGGAAGTGTACTGAAGCTATGCATATAATTACAGAGAGAGATTAAAAGGCAACAGAGGAGTGAAAAAGGTGAAACAGCGAGCAACAAACGAACTAAATATAAAGAAAATTAGAATTGGTTGCTTATGCAGCATGAAGATGGGGAGTTAATAAGCATGAGAGTAAAGGAGGCAAAATGAGGCTTGACGAAAGATAAGAAAAAGTAAAGGAGGGAGATGTTACTTGTGCTGAATATTAGTTCGGTATTACAAAATCAAATAGTCACAACACCAGACACTGAAGAAAAGAGGAGAGAGACTGAAAGCTGCTTTTCAGATTCGTTCTCCACGGTAACAAGCTGAGGCTGGAGTATGTCGTCAGCTCTGTTGGTCCTTTTTTTTTGTCTATCAGCACGATTACACAAACATTTAATGTCAGACAGAAGTGTGATGTGATGAATAAAAAAAGAACCCATTAAACTTGGGAACAGATCCTGGTGGCTTTCTAAGAAATAAAAGATACAGCGCTGGTCCTGCTGTGAGGCTGTGATCTTGAAGTGTCCTCCCAGTGACACAATGTCAAACATCCTTTACAGAACCACAAGAAACAGCATGCAAACACTGTGGAGCCTTCATTTACATAAAAACAGCGAGGTTACGGTCACAAAAAGAGCAGTTTGGTTGCATCAAGGAAAAGCTTTGGCTAATCAGATCAATGAACTCCAAGTAAAGCCAATCAACAATGAGCTTTGCATTTGGGACACAAACAAATTGCATTTGTTGATGCATGATGGATTTTCTCAAGACAGTAATCTTATACATCTTGTAAAAATCCACCTGCTTAGAAAGAGAAGACTATGCCTGTGGGAAAATGTTGTAAATCCAGCGGTCCTTATCACCCAAATAAAGACCAAACGTTAAAATATAACAGGTATTTACACCGCTTGTGTTGCTGCCAATGAACAAATACTGAATAAAAGAAACCAGAGGAGCAGAGCCGGTGCTAATCAAGGCAGCTGCTAAATATTCAAATGGAAACTTGGCTTGTATTAACCGGTTGATTTGATGTAACCAATGGGAAATGAGTTGTACGTGGTGAAAGCTGCTCTTTTTATATTTATGACCTCATTTCACCAGTGTTTTCCCACAGGTTGAAAATTCACTTCCAAGCAACTTAAAATTCAACACTGTTTCCTTCACACTTGCTCAGTTCTCCAAAAATACACTTTCAAAGTTTGGGGTAAAGCTGAGGAATATATCCTGAATTCTCTTTGTCAATTATACTCTATTGCGTCTTTACTATTTAAGCCCTTTTCTAATCTGGTGTGGTACCGTTGCTTGCACCTTAAAAGGTCTAATCAAAGAACAGAGCAAGACCATTTTGGTTAAACAACTCCGTATTTAAGGAAAAATCTCATCATGAAATGAGGAAGTTGTGAAAATGGAATGTAACTGAGGGCAAACTGGAAGTATGGGTTTTATTAGTAGATGGTCTGAGATGACAAGCAGGGCCGTAAATAGGGAATAAGGGTGGCAACACTCCTCCCAAAGAGTTTTGTAATTGGTGGAGAGGGGAATTAAAATTTCTGTCAGGGCTTGGCACGCTCGCTGCTCTCACCTCCGCTGAACTCCATTATACTCCCTGTACAGAATCGATTAGTGCGTTCTGACACTAGATGCTCCCAGATGCCAAACTCCCCCCGTCCCCACCCCCTAGCCAGATAAGTTCAACGCAACTTTTTAATTAACCACGAAGTACACGATCAGGTCAAGCGAGCGCGTTTCCCACAGCTCTCTCCATAACTCTTCCTCAGGGTTTAAACAAGGACGACAATCAAGGTGACGAGTTCGCACTTAATTGTTCCCTCGCTGAACCTGCTTTGATTTTACTTCACCGGCTGCATTTAACTTCATCCAATTATTTAATTGATCTGAGGCTATAAATGACACACAACAACACATAAATAATTTCACTACTCATTAGACTTTTTCCTAATGCTAATGCCTTATCTGCAGAGTTGCATGAGCACAACTTCCAAGCGTAAACATAATTATTTGCTTTTCACTGGGAGAAAAACGGATCTCATGCCTGTCAGATTCAGCCATGCTGCTTACCACAATGAAGATGAAGGGTTGTTCGCTTTCTGACAACACTCTGCAGGCTCTTTGTGTTTAACCTCCTATGTATGACTGAATGTGGTGCAATTTCGCTGCTCGGCAGCGTGAGATGAGTGGTTCTTTACATTTGTGTAGGAATAGGGACCGTTAACTATGCAGGCGTTTTAAACCCAACATCAGAGGCTCCTTCTATGGAAATTTGCAAACCCTGCTAGACGCATTATTCAATCATCAGTTCAGTTTTATCAGTTAGAAGCAACTCTGTGCAATTAAAAACATCAAAGCTCATTTCCATGTTTTCTCATTGTTGGCTCATTGCAGCATATTTGGGAGCTCGGTGCTTCATTTGTATATCTTTTATGTATAGAGATGGTGCTAAAAAAAAACTTATTTTGCAGGAAAACTATCATTTTTATAATCATATTCTCTTAAGGGGAAATTTATATCTGACATAAGCCCCCAGAGGAAAATTACCAAACAAGAACTTCCAAATTAAACTGGTTAAAGTTTTGCTCTAGCCTCAAAATGCGACCTGTTAAAAGTGAAATGCCAGCTATTTCCATCTTTTCAGGCGCCTTTCTGATATCAAACTTTCATTAATAGTGTCATTTTGTGGCCTACGGCAAGGGAGCACTACCTGGAAAGGTTATTTGCTTATAAAAGTGCCTAAATGGATCTAACAATACTGCCCTTTTTTCTGATTCAACCACTTTGGTGTTAAAAAGGAGTGACAGTTACTGATTACTGCTTAATAAGTACAAGAAAGCAGTTTTGTGGACAATCTGGGTGCTACAGAGCATGAAACGCTGCATTTTTCATAATTAAACTCAATCCTTACCTTTGCATGCTACATGTCAACCAAGCTGGAATAAAGTGAACAGCAAAGACTACAAATTAATTAAAGTTCGGCAGTGATGGGCACCATATGAAGTTAAATGGTTAATATATATATATAGTTAATTAATATATATACATTTTATTCACCAATATGCTTTCATTTTCTTTTATGCCCTTAGTTTATTAATGTTGCGAACTTTATGCATCTGTAGCTTGTAAACACTCTGTGTTTCTTCACCACACCTGCAGGGGATGCTCTACCTGCGCGCTCTGGATCCAGGGAGAAGTCGAAGCTGAAGCAGAGAGCGCAACCTCGCTCTGTCACCTGGAATGGAAAAAAGCCTTCGAACAGGTCCACGCCAGCCTCCACGCACGCCAGAACCTCATCGGGTCGTCCCACACCCTGCAGCAATCTGAGTCGCAAGCAAACAAACATATACACACGCAAAGTTCAGCAAGCAAACATATGAAAACAGCAGGAAGCATTAAACATTTATAAAACATGTATGTAGCGTAGTGCTGCAAGACAAACCCCCAGCAGCGTTCTTCCTCTCCACAACATCCGCACCCTTGAGTGTTTATCTTTCACTTAACTTGGCTGCCTCCGACTCTGCCTGCAGGCATCAAGGTCAAGCCCAATTTAGCATTCGATAATGACTCCTCTACACATTCTGGCTCGAAGCTGCACCTCCCTCCAGCTAGAACAACCAGCAGGGAGGATGCCCTGCAGTATTCCATGTCAGCTAACTACGCTAAGCTCATAGTGATCTTCTGGTCAAAGCCTCCTGCTCCTCACAGCTTTGCTTGAACACTTGAGCCACCCAGAGAGAAGCACTCCAAAGGGGAGGCTCGTTTAGTCTGGAGTACAACAAATTCTCCACAAAGTTTGTCCTTGTGTCTCTAAGAGATTGTGCTCTGAGAAATAACACCATGTAGAACAAAGAAAATAAACGAATTATTCAATATCTGTTCCAAAGGATCAAAAAGCAGCTTGGTTAGTTTTATCATAATGTCCATCTAGGGATGCATTTTCAATCGCCTGCTGATTTATGGTTTATATA
>JBAMHX010000020.1:11537344-11554912 GCA_037177515.1 Pseudomugil tenellus
TATATATAAGGAAACTGGCTG
Source organism: Pseudomugil tenellus (assembly GCA_037177515.1). Taxonomy (NCBI): domain Eukaryota; kingdom Metazoa; phylum Chordata; class Actinopteri; order Atheriniformes; family Pseudomugilidae; genus Pseudomugil; species Pseudomugil tenellus. The sequence goes on from JBAMHX010000020.1 coordinate 11,537,366, forward strand.
ACTTGCAATTAAATGTGTTAACAGCACCATAACATTTATAACATTTGGAGGTAGCCGCAAATATAATGGGGCTCCTGAGGAAGCAAAGGGTCAGATAACTGATACTCAGGCTTCAATTTCTTGGACGAATTTATGAAATACTTTGTTGGGATGCTGATCAAAGACAGCTCCATTATTTATTTTTGTATAAGCAGCTACACATATTTGACATGACGCAATAATAATTTCTTCTATCATATTTCTGACCAATTTACTTACCAGTGCTCTCACATACTTAACTTCTGCACAAGCTATAATAATAATAATTATATTTGTTATTATTATCAACATTATTATTAGATATGAGTCCATGTGAGTCACCACAACTGGATAAATATGGTAACATGATATAAACTAAGTGACATTGATACTTTAAGGTTAAGCTGAAATAATGACTGTTGACAGATTGAAGTGGTTGTGGGAGCACAGCGGAGCTGCTGGGTTTGTTACTTGTAATCAATCAAGCAGGATAATTAATTGCTCCAGCATGATCAACCAACTGTGCCTGCATACCCTCCGAATCTATAAAGAATCCATTAAAATAGTTCCTGGATCCAGGCAGTGACTCTAAAAATCTACATACTTGTTTCTTGTTTCAATTCTTGAAAATTTAAATCAAAATCCAGTTATTACTTTTCTAATTATATTAATAAAAGAATAACAGACAGACAGACAGACACGGGCTACATGGTGGAAGAGTGGTTAGCATGGGTGGTTGGAACAGTGGTCTTTCTGTGTGCAGTTTGCATGTTTCCCCGTGTATGTGTGAGTTCTCTCCAGGTACTTTGGCATTCTCCCACCCATAAGACATGTATGTTGGTTTAATTGCTATGGTTAATTGATCAATTATCACATTTGAGTTGCTTTGGAGCCTAAATGAATAACTGCTACAATCAGGACACCGATTGTCCACATGCCACTTGTGTTTGACTGATTACCTTCATTCATGATTTCTATACTCCTGAGTACTAAAAAACTGATTTTACATTTTGCTGCTGCTTCAAAATATATATGACTTATCTGCTGACACCATGTGAGCCATTAATGCTTATAAGGTCATCTGGGTTAAGTTTGCTTTCCATTCCAAGAGGATCAGCTTAGTTTTATCTTGATATTATCTGAAAATTACCACAAAACCTTCTTCAAAACCTTAGTTCTTTTAAATCAGGTCAGAAAACTCTTATTTGCCAAAGCTTTAAACAAAGACAGATTGTTTTATTTTTCATTTTTAATTGTATATTACTGCATATGTTCACTGACAGTAATGGTAAATTTGGGTGTGTATTTCCCATTGATGTCTGTTTGTGTTACATTTAACTCACTATATGCATTTGGTTTAACTCTTTTTTAGCTTGTTGTTTTTGTTTAATCTTTTTTTTAGTTTCTTTTAATTCATCGTTTTTTATTCATCTTTTTGTGCACTTTGTTTTAAATGTTTTATGTTAAGTAACTTTGTGTTGTCTTGTAATTTAAACATGCTATAAAAATAAACTAGCCTTGCTTTTATCAACACTTTAGTAAAGATGCACTGGGAAGGCGTGTAATTACGGGGTTGAAACAGTAATCAGTTCATTTATCTCCCAAATCGGCAGACCTGGGTTTGTCACTGGGCAGCTCTTTAATCACAGCAGCGATGAGCTGAGTCCTCAGGGCCTGGTCCATGAAGCCTGTTTGGAGGCCATCCAGGCAGAATCCAGCCACGGGCCTCTTGGCCGTCTCCTTGGCAGAACGTATTCTCTCTTCCAGGATGCCTCCTCCCTCCACCACCCCAAGCACCCAGACTCCATCCAACTCCTGACAGAAAGCAGACAGGCTGGTGATTAAGAAGGAGAAACTGGTGAAAGATGGACAGAACACCCCGTGAGGGAGAAAGAAAGAGAGACATAAATGAAGATCAGCATTCCTGAAACTCATCATGCCAGACTCCATCTAGATTTTGATGACTCGACAAGAAACAACACATCCCAAGGAAGACAGACGCACTGAGCAGGAGGTAGGGTGGGATAGATGGGTATGATGTTACCTGCACTACTCTGTCTTTTCACTTTCCTCTACCTGATGTCAAAGCATCAAAGAACCTTTAGCTTGAAGTCAATCAAAAAAAAGAAAGGATCACAAATAATAAATGGCTTAAAAAAGAAACAGAAATGCTAAAGTCGGCAGTCGATCTTACGTTAAATTATTATCTGTCTATAGCACGCTTACAACGATCAAAGTTGCACAAAATCCTGCACAAGTTAGAAAAATAACATAAAAACACAGCAGGAATAAAACGCATCAAATACAAACAGTAGATACCAGTCCTCCTAAACCGTGTTCATATTAACTTTACCATGACGCGAGGTGGTCGGAACAGAATTAAAAAGAAGGAAAAATGTATTATTTCATCAGTCATTGTTGTTACTGCACCTTTCCACACCTTCATACTCCATTCATCCTAATCTTTCCAAGATGTAGCACGCCTGCAAAGCAGCCTTACCAGATAGCAGCCGTACATCAATCATTGTCTGCTGCGCCTTTGCTCTGCATGACTTGACTAAATAACTAGCAGCTTTTACAAGCTGCATATAAAATACAGTGTTTAGCGACTGCTGAATGTGTGTGTACCTGGGATTTTTGGTGTAGCAGCAGACACTCATCCAAATGGGCCAGGGTTCGATCCACTGACTTTCGAACCCTTTTGCGAGACGTGTTGATCTGCCAAGTCTCTCCGTCTGCCATGCTCTGATACCAGTCTGGTTGCACTATCTTCTGGATAGCCATGAACTTGGACACGGTCAGCTCTATCCGTCCACCGCTGCCCCATACAGACACTGTCTGATAACAGCAGAAATTTCATTTAACAAGTTGGTTTGGTATGCACTTTTGTTCCCAACTGCACGTATTAGTGACACAATAAGGACCTGGGCGCAGTAAGAAATGACCCGTTTGGAGTTTATAAAAAGAAGTTGCACTGCTCTCCTCATCTTACCTTGTTGGTTGTGTAACCTGTCGGACAGGAGGTTGCTGGGTCATGAAGTGAGCAGTACAGCACAGTATCATGAAGTCCTGAAAAACAAACACTGTGTCATCCCACTGAGAACAAAATTTGACACTGAGCCTATAGTCATTAACGAGCGAGTAAAAAGCAAAGTGACAGAGTTGAGAGCTTTTTTATGGCTCGCTAATGCAACAACATGAGACCTTATCAGCAGGTCCAGCTGCAGCAGCAGATCAGAAGGTGTGAAAACAAAAGGGCTTAACAAGTCCAAATTATTATTTCTAGTCTTTTAAGCACTGCTCGGGTTTTTCTGGGGATTTACAGACAAACTGCGGTAATCCCATATAGTTTACACAGAGCGGTGCTACCATAATTACATTTCTAATTTTGAACAGCTTGCCTGAGGCCAGGTGAAGCTTAGAGCCACAGTTACCGTTTTTCAGCAAACCTAATGAAGTCACTCTTTTGGGGGAATTTATGTAAGCAATACTAAAAACAGAATTACTTTTCAGTCAGTCTTACACATTTAACAAGCTTTTCAATATCAAATTCAACAGTTTATTTAGAAGAACTGCTGTTTCAGATTAGCCAAGAATAATGTTTATTTAATATAAATGTTTGCAGTTTTCTGAGTTTTATGCTTTTAATGATTATCGTTGCTACAGGTGTAGTCTATGTAATCCATCAAATCCAAAGATGTTACACTTGTGGAGCTGTTACTAATCCAATCGAGATATTTCTGATATATATCAATATATATCTTTAAGTTCTTGCATGAAAAGCTGATTGCAGAGGCATTTTAGCGCTGCATATATGTTGTAAATACACCAAAGCTGCTGTAACCTGACTCTCTTGCATCATGTGAGAGGAAGCATTGCTTGACGCTAAATCTGCTTCTGCATTTTTGGTCTAGTCTTTCATTAACAATGACACAGCCTAATAAGTCACACGTTCAATTGAATTTACCAAGTTTAAGACCTTGCTGCATAAAACCATATTTTGTACAGTGTTCTGACTCATAATAAGCATTCAGCCTGCTTGAACAATCTGCAGTGTTTGAAAGTAACTGTGTAAATCATATAAAGAGATGAGTTAGCCAAGACAACTTTATTTATAAAAGCATTTTCCGACAGCAACTGGTACAAAGTGCTGAACATAAAATAACATAAATATTAAAACAATATATAATAAAAGATAAAACAATAAAACAAATAAAGAAAAAGTATAAAACAATACAATAAGAACAATACAAGCAAACTCATACTGGGTGAAACACCAGTAAAAGATGGGATTTAAATCTGGACAGTGAGGAAACCTGTCTGATCAGCAGCAGCTGAGAGTTCCACCGCTGTGGTCCGGCCACAGAAAAGACCCTGTCACCTCTAAACTTCCTCCAGAAACAGCCGATCTGCTGACCGGAAGGTCTGGGAGGGGGGAGTGCATATGAAGCTCAGGGAGGTGGAGCAAGGCAAAGTAATTTAAAGACTTAAAAACAAATTAAAAGATTTTTTTTTAAAGTAGGGGTGGGCATAATTAAATCGATAATTGATTAATCGATCGTTACGATTTTAGTTAAAATCGATAAAACTAATGGAAGTCCTGTTGGATAGTCAGTCTTGATGGAATGCAATGGAGTTTGCTATGTGGGAACAATTCAACACTTTACCACACGAGTACATTGTTTTTTAAAAAAAGAAACTCCACCAGCCTACTCAGTTACTTGCGAGTTTCCGTGTATCTCAAAAGTAGACTGATCATAAAGAGGTAAGGGCGAAGTGTGGCGTGGGACTATTTCAATTTTAAAAATTACGCGGTTCACTGCCAACAATGCAAAGCTGTGTTTAAGTACAACTCATCCATGAAACAAATGATGTACTACTTGAACAACACATATCTGATCCTGGTTAGTGGCAGCGCTTCCTGCTCTGTCTCAACCTAGCATCAACTCTGTGTTAGCACGGAGGATCTGCGATGCACAACGGACAGAGACAATTACCCAGAGGATCTGCAAGTTCGTTGAAAAGGATATACTTCCCTTAAGTATTGTTTAGGTCTAAGTTTTGTGACAATTGGCTTTATGCAAATATATATATAAATATATATAAATATATAAATGATTAATTGATAATCAATCGTTAATTTTCATGGTGATCAATTAAGACAATTGAATCGAATGCCCATTCTTACTGAAAAGAACAGGAATCCATTGCAGTGTGATTCAAAATCCTGTTTTAAAAGCATGTTTACCCTTTGTACCTTGCTTCAGCTAGATTTGAGTTATAAGGAACAGTTTCTATACAATAAAACTGTTTCTTAATACATCTTAATTAACCCTGTCTTGTCTGAATTGACACTGACTCCCATGAGCCTATCAAATAAATGTGCAATGCTCATAACAACCTCAGTTTAAACACCTGGAACCAACAGCTGTGTCAAGGTAAGCTGTCATGAGTACAACTATATCTTCTGTAATCAAAAGGAAGGCTGACATTAATGTATGGTGATAACTGTTTACTCGCAGTAAAAACACTGTCAACATCAGAAATATAAGGTAATATCAGCAGTTATGTTACATTTATTTAAATTTAAGTAAAAACAACCGTAACCAATGACATTTTAAAAAATAACCTCACCTTTCGCAAAAGTAAGTCTTACTTGTTTTAAACCAGGATGAACTAATAATCCTCTTGAAACATAAACCAAAACATAAACACTGTACAGCAACACGCCATATAACATAACATGTTCAACAACTGAATAATGACATAGGTTGTTACAACTATTTATCCAAATGCGTTTGTACTTTTAATTCTCAATCTTCCTTTTCTTACTACTTCATACAAAGAACCGAGAATGAATAGGAAAAAAAGTCTATTTAAAACATTTTTACCTGCAAACTTCCTGAATCCTTCCTTAAACTCTTCCAACACTTCTTGGTGCTCTGCTCTGGAGAGAGAATTGATGAGAATGCAGGTTAGATATAGAAGAGAGTTTTGCGCGTGAGAGTGTTTGATGAGTATCGGCTTACATGTTGGACAGAGTGACCTGAGTGATGGGGGGGATGTTGCTGAGTGTGTGCAGCGTATCCTGGGTGAGGTGAGGTACTGTACCAAAGTGAGTGTATAGCAGACATCCCGGGACCTCCAATGAATGCTGCCCAGTCCTACCTAGCCCCTTCAGCACACCCAAACGAGGTCCCCCCTGAATCACACGGGACAGCTCCAGCTGCATCCTGATTCTAGCCATATGAATAGCTCAAGTCGGCGTTGTTTAAAATTATTTTGTGCTGAAAACTAAATTAAATTACAAACGAAAGTTGTAGTCTAAAGCATTGGAGTTAGCCACGTAGCTAGCATGCGTTGACACTCACGTGTTTCAGTGTCTGTTAATTTTTCGCTACTTTGATATGTTCAGTTACCTTGAGAAGCGCTGTTTTAAAACGCAGGCACATTTACGTATTAGGAAGGTCAAAAATATATATTAAGTTATATTTAAAGCATCTCTATTATTAAAAACTAACTGTTCCTAATAAACTACAAGTCGGATATTTATGACGTCAGTAAAAGCGACACACCGGAACTCAGAAAAGAAAAGAAAAATAGCCACTCCTTTTTAAATCAGTCTAAGTATTTATACAGTCACTGGTCTAAGCACAAATGTTTTATACTGTTTTGTTTTTTAAAATATTCACAAGAAACGCATTTAATCTAATTTTAAGCTTTAATTTGAAGACTTATCCATTTCGTTAGATACCAAAGTTGCCATGGTTACTGTACGCTGAACCTGTAGATATAGAATAGTGGGACACGTAGTCCTGACCGTCTTTATTGATGCACCAGTTGGCAACGAAAAAAAAACTATTTTACTCCATTACCCACAATTCGTTTTTATCCGAATCGCTGGTAGTTTCGTATACCCGTCTTGTTTCACCAGAGCTTTGTAATATCTAAAAGCAATTCGGCAGTTAAGTTGAAAGTAGTTTAGTGATTTACGCGAATGAAATTAAATGTGACAACGTGGAAAAAATATATTGATGTCAATTTGCATACTAGTTCTTTTGTGGGCCTCCTGTGGTAACGTAAAACGTGGGGATGGCATTTCCAAGTCCCAGTTCTCACTTGTTCAAGTGGAAAAAGTTCAGGACTGCACATAAGGTAAGCCTGGATTAATGTCAAACAGAATTTCCATGATGATTGGATCATACTTAAGAACAGTGACAAGGGGTATATTAAATGTCCCAGAAGTCTTATTATAAATTGTAAAAAGTACATATTTGCATCTACAAATGGGGGATAAGGATGTACATGTACAGATTTATATCTCATGAATGGTCAAGTTAAATGTAATTTGGGTGTTTCTCTGATACTTGCATGCTTGCAGCTCTGCACCCTAAAACTGATATAGCCGAATTGCTGCTGTGGATGAATTTTTGAAGTCTGGGAAATGATTTCCAAATAATCTGTGGATTTAAGGCAATAGCTAAGCTTTCCCGTGACATAATCCGCAGACATTAGGCCCTTGGCTCAGCTGCATTTTGCACACAGCATCTCAGACTCAAGGTGTCACTGTGATTGTCTCAGGATTTTCAAACAGGCTGAGGTGACCACGGGGACAGCATTTGTCTTGCAGCTTTAGTCTTTATTGCAAAAAATAACAGCTCTCTAGTGACATATTTTTCCTTTCCAAAACAGCTGCCGGAGAAGAATGGTGATATTGATCAGTGGAGAAGGGTGAGAACTCATCTGATCTGTTTCCATTTTTGTCACTCTAATTTTTACATTATTGCAGATTCTTTTGAGACTTTAGATTTTTTTTTTTTATTTCATCACGGCCCTGCATGTCTTCATCCCCTTTAGCGGGTAGAGATTGCCTCTCAGTTTGCTGTTTCTGAGGTCTTCTCCCACAAAAAACATCATTCTGAACCCAGCAGACTAGCTGTGCCTCTGCAGAGCTCAGAGCAGCTAAGAGATCATGACGATGCCTACAGTGAAGGTAGGTCAAGCCATTAAAAAATGATAAATGTCTATAGAATTGCAAATTGTCAGCAGGGGGCAAAATGTATGTAACCCTTTGGAAATTTCCCCATGAATATGATCATTCTTCTCTATAAACATGACCTTCAATTTTAATAAATTCTCACACCACTGCAAAAACTACATAAACAAAAAGCAAAATCCAGTTAACTCTTTTACATGGAATAAACAGTTTGGAGAAGGTTGACTTTAACAATAAACATTAGGTGATAAGCAGGTGCTGTTGGTGTGGTCTGTTTGATTTAATAAAGAAATGGTGTATTAAAGCAATGCTATTAAATAAAAAGGTTCCTAAAGGTAGAAAGACAGGAAAGTAACTGACTGCCATGTATAACATATTTTTAATTCTGTAACAGAATCCATTAGGATGATTCTTTATGAGATTAAATTAAAATTAAAAGAGATGCTTAATTATTTACATACACCTTTTCTATGTGAAATTCATGTAAATACAAAGGTGGGAAATGGATTGAGGGCCCCCTGAAAATATTACATTTCATTTATTTTATTTTTCTTTCCTTATTTTAACAACTAACCTTCATGTTTAAATGTTTTTTATGTTTTATATTTATTTTTTTAGAACAAATACAGAAAAGCCTCAGATGAAGAAAAAGTTGTGACATTAATCAAGACTCCTTTTCATAGATTTTTTCCAACAATCTGTAGTTTCACATTATTTATCGCAGCTTCTTGAAAGTGCAGATTGTCATTGCAGAGTTGCTGTCTTTGTCTAAGTCCTCACAAATTCCCCACTGTCCACCAGTCCTAAATCTCAGCCCGTTATCAAATTTCTTATAGATGTAGCAACGTTATACACAATTCATGTTTATTGAATAGCATCATAAAACAAACAAGGGAGCTTCTTGTGGATTTTAGAAAAAAGGCTTTGCTTTTTCTTTCTGTTTTTGAAACCCCTCAAGAGCCTGAAAAACATTGATCCACAGTCAGACACAATCACTACGCTCACTACTTACCAACAAATAGTTTTTATAGAACACATGGACAAACCAGAAGACTGATGGAGAAATGTTTTAGGGATAAACAAGACCAACATTTGTGAACTACCATGGTGATATCATACTGCTGTGTTTTTCACCATCACTTCCAGGATAGTTTACTATCACTGAAGAATCAGGAAATTACATTATTTTTAAAAGAAAAAATTTATTCTTCCAGCTCAGACTCTTCTGGGTGATTGGTTGAACAGTAAGTTACGAGTGGAGCTGGAGATGGAGGATGAGGATGACCTCATTTGTTCTGCTGAAAGATCCCACCACGATGCACAAGCTACGACACAGCCTTCTGCCCTAACCTACAACAACTTCGATGGTATAATTATGACTTAATCTGAGGACTGTTTACTTGGTTGTCTCCCAGAACCTAAACATAGATGATTTACAGCAAAAATGTTCATTAAACAGGTTTCTCTTTCGCATTCTTTGTCTGAAAAACAACAAAAAACTAGATCTTTATAACTGCCTGGCTGAAGAAGAAGAAACCTCCGCTGTTAACAACTTCCTACAAGATCTAATGGAGCAAGAACTACTGGACTCTGGGACGATGAAGGAACTTCAAACTGATCACAGAGAAACAAAAAAGAGATTCAGAGACCCGTTCGTCACCATGGAAGCCCGCCACCAGCAGGTATGACTCGCACACATGTCTAGTTCCTCATGTTGCTGGAGAACTATGAATGCTGCGAGTTGGTTTCCCTCGGTGAATCAGCTGCAGTTATGGGCACTCATGTCGTGTTCTCAGTTAACTCTAATTGCTACTGATTTCCACTGGAGGTGCGAGAGAACAGGGCGCGACGGGAGGCTGAGAGACAGAAGCAGCTGAGAGAGATGGAGGCTCAGCGGGATGCTATAAAGGAGGCAAAGAGGAGAGACAGAGAAGAGGAGATGAGGAAGAAGCAGGAGGAACGTAAGCAGGAAGAGATGGTGCAGCAGGAGATGGTAAGATTGCGACGCCAGATGGAGGAGAGAAGGGGCCTGGAGCATCTAGCTCGACAGAGGTATGGTATTCACAGTATTTACTTAATGCAAAGTCACTCTCAAAAACATGTTTTGGTACATGTTTCACTCTCCTCTAGCAGACTGAAGGGATTATAGTAACAGGTGTCCCTGTGATGACATGAACTTTAAATGGGTCATAATGTAGCTTGCAACATGAACTATTTTATGGTGAAGAGCCACTTTATGAAGATAAAATGATACATTTAGAAGGAACACATAACACCAAAACACTTTAATAAGTACTTACTTACAGTACGAAGATGATGGAAATGTGACTACTTTTCTTTTATATGTATTACATAATGAAACTAAAGCATTGTCAGATTGGATGAAAGAATAAACATGAAATATTTCCCAATTTCTTTTACAAATTTGGGTTCATTACATGCATCTATTGTCAAGTTAGAGGACTGTTTCGACAGAGGCTGTAAATATAATTAAAAATATAATTAAAACAGTATGTATATAAATCAATTTACTAAAAAACTGAGAAGACTGAATGTTTAAACAACTTTTTTCAACACTATCTTATGAGGATATTTTCTTACACTTTCTTAAGTGTTAATAATGACCAGGCTTGTTTTATAACTGATTGCGACTACATTTGCACACGTTCTTTCTACAGCACTTACATGCAGGTTTAGAACCCTTTAATATGTGCAGAAAGTGTTTTATTTTAGTGCTGACCTAAACAAGATCCTCCTGAATGAAAAAACATTGCTTCCAAATCCATGCAAAACATTCAATGTTAATAAATCATTCACATATGTGAAGCCATCCAGGTCACATGCTCTAAAGCGCCCCATTACATCCCCATCTTTATGATTCCTCTTTGAGAAACCTGTAGACTAAGACTTATCTGTTGGTTTGTTGTGCAGAGAAAGAGAAAGAGCTGAAATGCAGAGGGAGACAAGTGGCCTCCAACCAGCACCTTCCCTTCTCATGAGGCAGCTGCAGCAGGACACCGAGCGTCTGCTTCAAGAAAACAAGATTCAAGCGAAACTGTGCATCAGAAACCTTAAGGTAAAATATCTGCTTCTACTGTGTGTTTGTAGGTTTCTTAGTCTGAGTCTTTTACTAGTGGTCCTGCATATGTGCATGTTTTAGTGTCTGCAGAGACATTTCTCTGGATGGTATTCGGTGACGATGGATCGAAAGCTAAGCATGGAGAAGGCTGTTGCCCTGTGCGACTGGAGGAGGCAGCTAAAAGCATGGCGGGCATGGCGAACAGTGGTATGGGCAAAAAGAAAGCAGGAAGAGGTAGCAAAAACAGAGGCGGCACTGCGTAAAGAGAACAGGCAAGAAGGAAAGATTGCTGACTTGACAGAATCCTGTTAAAGTTCTCATTGTTTTTAACCAGCACTTAATCATAAATTTACACTATAATAACACACTACAAATATCCCAACTTATATTGTTAATAAGAAATGTCTATTGGCTACTTAAGAATTTAGATCACCTGTATTGTGGGTAACTTATCGTAGGTTACAAAAACGTGATTTTCATCCAGGCAACACCTGCTGGCTATGGAAAGTGACCGAAGGCGGTTGTTACGACGATATCTAAATGAGTGGTATCTATGGAATAGGACGGAGAAGCAGCAGCGGGAACGTTTGGCTCAGCAGCAGGAAATCAAAAGCAAGATGGCTGCCTTGCTCAGTGCCACATCTACACGCAAACTCACAGTAACAGAAAGTCCTTCTGACCAACCAGTGACAGCCCAACTGGAGCATCTGGGCCAGTCTGAGACCACACCAAAGGTGAAGGAGATGCACTCACAAAGTCTTAGCAACTAAACAATCTTTTCATTTAAAAAACCAACCTGTTGAACCATATTCTAAAAAAATAACCCAATGCACACAAGCATACTTAAAACATCAATACTACCATTAACAAGCCATTCTGAAGTATTAATAATTGAGCCAATTGGTAGCTTTGTGATATCTGTAGCTTAGGTGGAAGAGCAGTTTTCCTCCTACCTTAAGGTCAGTGGCTTCTCCTGATTACATGTCTAAGTGTCCTTTGGGTGTATGAGTGACTGTGACATGTACTGTAAAGTGCTTTGACTCGAAAGTACTGTTTAAGTGCAAGTCAGTTTACCATATCATTTGAAAAACATTAAATTTTTCACTTTTTTAAAGCATGCAACAGTTTGATCTCTCTGTCATTACACTTTCTGGTTATCTCAATTGTAAGTAGAAAGCAAACATTCCCCCAGAAGAGGTATGGGTGGTGCTCAAAGGACCAAAGAAGCAGGACGTTAAGTTAAAATTGCAGGAGTTCATGGTTAATTGGTCAAACAAGAAGCTACACTCTCAAAAAGGCCTTTACTGCTTATATGTAACAGAAATACTGGATCTGTTTTATGAAAATGTGTAAAGATTCTTAGATAAACTCTGTATTACCTTCCCCAACTCTATGCAGACTTGTTCGACTTTTCCGTGTCTAATCACATCTTCCCTGGTGTGTTATTGCTCTGTAAAAGAAACACCACAGGTCAAGCGATTTAGCCCCTGACAACTCTGCAGTTCATCAGGTCAAGACTTCAATGCGTACCGTGTCCCGACCCCTGCAGCCATGGCAGGTGACCCGGTCCCACACAGTGCCTACTGCTGCACAGCTCCAAAAGGCGCGTCAGAGAATGGAGTGCAATGCCTTCATCAATTTAAAAAGAAATGTGTCACCGGGCAGCCGGTATGAAAACAGACACACTATCCAGCAGCAGATCATCACACAACAGAGAAAGCTGCTGAAGGAGCAGCAGGCGCAAATTGCCCGATTGAAGCAAAAGCAGAACATTATGGATTTGGAGCTGGAAATGGAGAAAGCCGCACAGCTTACCCAACTATCAGTGCTGGAAGGCTTCAGACCAAAAAGCCACAACCTTGACCACAAGAAGCAGAGGTAAGCTCACTGCACACGATAAAAAATTCAAGCCACCGAAAATCATCTTCAAAGTAGCAGGAGGAAATGGACTGATTTGTCTATCTGTGTCACCTCACAGCCGCCTAATCTTTTTAGACAAAGTTTTTAGGGTACGACTGTTACATAAGGCATCCTTTTATTTAGATGTGAAAAGTTATAACATACTCCTCTCCTGCGGGATAATAAATCATTTGCAACTGCTTTAAAGATTATTTTCAGGCCAAAATTGAACTCTATCTGGCTTAAATTCTCTCAAACTGTATAACACCTACTCATCCATCATTTTCATGATAAAAGGTTAAAAGTCATCACTTCCATACATGTTAAGCTTATGCGGTGTTACCGTTGTGAATCATGACATAATATTCCAATAAGCTGACAGTTTTAAATGTAAATAGTTGCAAAAGACAGCATCACATCAGTCAGATGTTCTGTAGGAATACAAAGCGCTGATGGGTGGATGTGGGGGGGGGTTAGATGACTGTTTCACTATGCAGAAATATAATTTGTTGTAAGATATTTGGTTTTCTTAAGAAGAACCTTTTCATATGAATAGTTCTGAAATGGTACAAAAATGTTTCCACAAAGCAAAATTATGTGCAGTGACTGTTAAATAGATTACTAATGAATACTAGTATATCTACTGAAAGTAAGAGAAGAAGCTTTGGATGAAAAGGCTAATTGTAATCATGAAATTGAATATGCAAAACATTCCATATCTAATTAAATATGTGCAAATTTGCATAATTGTCTATTAGACAATGGCTATAAAAAAGACTAATTAAGGTTCTAACCATTCTCTATTAAGAAGCTACATTTATTTTTAATGCATGAAATAGAGAATGTGTTTAAAGGAGAAGCTGGTTGCACAAAAGTGTATAAATTGTGCCTCCTGTTCATATAAAATCCTTATTTATTTAGTACAACTCATATCTTCATCGCTGTGATCAGTTTGATGTCAGTTTGTTTGTCTTTCATAAATACCATTCTGAATAAAGTTTGTCAAGTAAGGATCAGGTTGATGTAAGTGTGCAGACAGAGCTATGACAGTATGTTGTTTTGTGCTTGTGATCATCACTTCTCCAGAGAACCAAGTGCAGCTGGGGAACCTTCAAGGAAAACTGTCCCAAGACAGACAAACCCCCATCGCATCATCACAGGTCAGACTAAAAGTACCATCAATCTGCAAACTAAACACCAGAATATGAAGACAAACTCTCAGTGAGCACAGGCAGAAAGTGGTGGGATTGTACTGGTTTACATTTTTTAGTTGAGCAACATATTCACATATACATTTCATCAGTTTGTGTTGTATGTCAAAACATAGTCTTTTAAGGTACATGTTGAAGGCAACTGCACATCGCTCAGTAAACCCAAACCATACCTCACAGACAGCAGATTGTGAAAGCGTTGGCATAAGTGGCAGCTTCTACCTGATTGTTGTAGCCATCAGGAAGCTTTTAGCTATTTGATCATAGTTTTGTCATCCATGTTCTCGTGAGTGGCTTACTCATCTTTTCATTTTTGTCATGTATTTTGAAAGATCCAATCCTTTTGGAGACAGCAAAGTAGCTGCTGGGATATTCAGTTTCAGTTCCAGTTTTTTATGATGGCAAAGAAAAATGCATTAAACTCCTACGCTCCTCAACTAGCTGCGTTTTGACTATGAAAAATCTTATTTCTATTTTCACAGTCTTTTAATCCACCCCTGGGCTGGTTTCCCTCTCTAAATTCAGCAGTCAATATGTGTTAACCCAAACAAAATAAATGACTTTATGCACCACACTTTTACCACTACTTCCTCACATATCAATCCCACCTGGCTTGATATTGAACCCAGCATAAGTAATAGTCGTCTTCATTCAGCATTTTGCATGAAAAGATTAAGCAGTGCTACATGGTGGTTAGCAGGAGTTTGCATGTTATGTAAGAGTAAACCAGCTTCCTCCCACTGTCCAGAGACACGTTTATTAGTATCTGATATAGAAAAGAGAGATATTAAGCTGTTTAATTTACAGCTGCATAAATTTTACATCAGTAATCATTCAGAACAGTAAGCTAATTCCTGCTCTATTTCAAACTATCTCCATATTGTATTGCGTTTACCGGGAAAACCTCATCAATCCATTGATTTTCCTGCATGGAGCATCTTTTCTGTTGCAACTCAAACAAACATACAGCTTTCACCAGCACTTCCTTTTTCAATAAATACAGATGTAAAAGTGTTTTAGAAAAATAATAAGAATATCTTTAGATATACCGGTAATAAGTAAAAACTTCACTCTTCCTTTAGTACATAATGTGTATAGCAGTTTAACAATATGCAATACTTTCCGAATCAGCAGCGCTGATATGCATCAGTTGGCAAATCGTGCAGAAATATGTTCTTCATTTCAAACAACTCAAGAATTCAGTTAATTTTCTGACGCTCTGCACAGAATATAAATCTGCGCCAACAAAAAAATGCCACGCGCCAATGCTTGTATTCACTGTGTCTCATTTTCCGCATGGCGTAGCTCTGCACAACACTAATTAGCAGAAATAAGAGAGATATCCAACATCTTCAGTATCTGTATCCCACATTCCCCCTTCATCTGTCTTTTGGGTGACCTTTCCACATCCATAATCCCACAGCATCTCCAAATATTCATTAGTTAGCAAAAGCATGTTGAGTTTTCAACAAGAGAGTTAAACTCTCTATAAAACTACTGACTCAGACTGTTAGCAGACCATAGGAATTCTCATACACAGCTGATGAAGAACTGAATATTTTTTCATGAACACACAACTTTACTCAGCATGGCTCAGCTTTTTCCCAGTACTACGAAATCCACACACATCCTACAACCTGCATGCATAACTTTATCTGATTAGGAAAGTTATGCGCTACAGTTGTGAGCTTCATTTAATATTTTAAAATGATTGATTACATTTTGTCTAGTGCTCCTTTTTGGTTTCTTTTCTTCATAAAATTATATTATAAAGAAAATGGTTAATCTTTTGTGCATTAGTCTTACACCCTCCCCCCTTTTTTTTCTTCAGTAACAGTGCCCTTCATGGTCTTTAGCCATCAAGGCTTATTTGGTGCAGTGTGCAGCACATGTTGCAGTCTAAAAGTACCATTACAGATTGTTCCAGGTCAGCCTGAAGCTCTGGAGATGTCTTGCGTGTTTTTTTTCTTTTTTCAATAAACTGCAACAACCTTCATTGTTATCTGGTTGAATTTCTTTTTATTGACGAATCCAGGATACTTCTTAGGAACATTACTAACCTTTCAAACATGGAATTCAGGATCTTTGGTTTGTTCCTATTATGTATTTTAATAAGAGTGATTTAGATAAACTCAAACAGAATAATTATCTCCTCCTCATTTGCTGTAATGCCATTAATTTAAAAAGTGAACATTATTCTTTATTTCTGTATACATTTGCTTCATTTTTGGTTTATTCACCCTTAACATTTTGTTGAGAGTCCAGAGTTTAATGTGCATAGAAAAGACAAACCTGTTCATGTCTACACCTGATGTACTGTTGAAGAAAACTTCACTCATCTCAGCCCCTTATCGTTTGTCTGAAGCCATGGAGGCTCGTGCACAACAACGGGCAAAGCGAAAGCAGCAGATTGAGGAACTCAAGAGAAAGAAAGAGGAGGAAAAGCTGGTAAGTAATGTCTGTGTTGCTGTTCAGGAACGTTCAAACAATAATATTAAAATAACTCACACATATTTCAGGCTGAATTGAAAGCTGCTGAAGAGCAGAGGCAGAGGGAGGAAGAAGAGGAGAAACGCAAGGCTGCAGAAAAGCGGAGAGAGGAGAAAAGGCTGGAAAAAGAGGTGAGATTTACTTTGTTTTATTGACATTGAAAGAAAAGTTAATACACGACATGCAGGCTCACTGGTGACGCAGAAGATTTAGCAAATGTCACCTTATGTCATTGCAGAGGGAAGAGGAAAAACGTAGGCAACTGAAAAAGCAGCAGGAGCTCATGGGACTGGCCTGCCAACACTACCACAAAACCTTGTTGCTACGGCGAGGCCTGGAACCTTGGAAACGTCTGATTGAGTTCAGACGTGCCAACATGGAGGTAAATTACCTGTCCTGCTTGGCATACAGCGACATACAGTCAGTCCAGTTGTTAAGAAAACTACTGTTAATCTTAAGCGCTGTATTTCTGGAGAAATTCAAAATAAATTTATGAATAAAAACAAGAGGTAACTTTTGACCTTTTGACCAAAATGACCACTTCAGATACATATAACTGGTTTCAATAATTAATCCTGCTTGCTTGGACACAGCCATGGAATGATTCATATTGACACATATTTAAGATGCTCAAATGATCCTTGTGTGTTTTTATTTCTTTAAATGGGAGCTCTGCATAAAATTAATCTGCAAAGCAGCAAAGTCAATATCACACACACCTTTCCTGGAAAATTCAGTGTTTGTGTGTGTGTGTGTGGGGGGGGGGGGGGGGGGGGGCTGTCCGCTGATTTTGAGTTTTCCCGGCTTGGTCTCCTCCTCTTTTTCCCCATAACCCAAAAGAGGGGTTTTGGGGG
>JBAMHX010000020.1:11565813-11591557 GCA_037177515.1 Pseudomugil tenellus
ATGGTGCAAAATTTATTGACAGTCCCTAAGTGAACCACCACAGCACGAATATCCAATATCCAACTTGAAACTAACTTTACCGCGGTAAAAAACTTTTTGAGCAGTGTTGCGTTTCCGGGTACAGTAAAGAAAGTAAATAATACTTACAGGGATACAGAGTAGCCTATTGCTTCCTGTCATAACAACAAATAAGCTACTAATTTTCTAAATACAGACACTTATTGACCATTAAATCCTCCCCTGGTTGTTATTTGGACTCCACATAGCGCCAAATGACTCGTCTTCGGCTCAGAAACACTACAAACCAGCCTCAACATACCTGAAAACCGGGCTGCTACATGCTGAGCTTTCCAGAAGAGCCTCGTAACATCAGAAATGAATCCCACCCACAGAGCTTCTCTGCGGCCGCAGCAGCTCTTTCTATCCGCTACGTGACGCTTGGATGCGGCGGAACCGACACCGGCTGTTGCGGAAGGAGATCGTGTTCGTGTCCGGGGGGACCGAGAGGTTCTGATGCTGCATAAATGAAGCTTCCTGAGACGTTCACCCCGCCCAGGCCTCGTGTACGCCCACAGCCCGTGTTCTGTCAGAAAGGACGGACATACTTCACACTGTAGCGAGCGGAGCTGTTTCCTCATCGATGGAGGAAATAAAACATGCGTGCACACTTATTAGGCTTAAACTTGTGTTTATATCTGCATATATGTCAATTGCACGAATATACTAGTATATTAAATAGATACTATGTAGCCTACTGTACTACATAAGATTAAATAGATCAAATTGCACTCATATAGTATATTTGTGCAAGTTTACCTGTTTGCACATATGAACACACTCCCAGCCTGTCTTTACTGTTGTGTCTGACATTTTGGCCTCTTAACACAGATGCGCCCATAAGCTCAGTGCAAACACATTACCATAAAGCAAATAATACAAAAACTGCTTCAGGCTTTTGGGAAATACCAGTCATTTGCCTACCGTGTTGATTCCTGGAACATAAATCTGTATTCACCATCATAGCTGTACTTACTAATCAGTGTGCTCCTAAATACACAAGCGGTGTAATGACATGTCTATGTAATGAGAATCTTACCACACATGCATTATTATTGCTTCTATGGCTTGTCTAGACTAGAGGTAATATATTTCATTTCAGAAATGGATGGAAACCAGCTGCTGGTAAATAAATAAATGTAATGATGGTGTATTTCATCAGTGGCAAAGGAGCAGACATGTTTGTCTTATGCTCCATTTAACACTTGGCTTTGTCCAACAGGTAGCCTATATGTAGCACCTCCACCTGTTACAAACCCAGAAAAAAAGCTAATTCTTTAAAACAGCATGACATTAAAACCAAAATATTTTCTACCAAGTCCCGATATTTAAGTGAAATATCAAGATATTATAGTTCAACATCTAATTAGAAAAATTTAAGCAAATTTATAAAGAAAAAAATCCTATAAACTGCATTATTAAACTCAGATTAAACAAACCAGCATGTAGTTACATATGAATAAAGCCAGTTAAACTGATAACTAAATGGTACCAGTATGGATGCTTCTGTGACACCATTTGAGGGTTTTTTCACTATGTTTTAACCGTAAATGTCCTTCATGTGCTCATATCAGGGAAAACATGTGACATCATTTGGGAAATTTTTATTAAAAACAAACAATGTGCAAAATGCAATCAGAAGGTCGGGGTCACATTACCGGTTTCATATGTACAGGGTAGAAAGAAAAGGCAGCTCAACAAAACTGTGCACTGATTGTTTAAGGACGCATCACTTTGTAAACATTAAAACGTGGCTCAAGAACTTTGCAGTTATGCGCCAGCAACAACTTAACTGAAGAAAAGGCAACCCTAAACCTTAGAGAGCTAAATCATCCACATTAGATATGTCCCAACTGGCTAAATGTTAGAAAACTGCATTTTAATTTAATTACACAGGAGTACATTTATGGTTTTTAAATCTGCGTTACTGAACAGCTTGATAGGACAGAAAATTTTAATATAACTAAAGTTCAACCTAATTCATAAAGCTTGCGCAGAAATTAAAATATTTAAATATTATTTACTTCCCAGAGATAAAAGGTATTTGCAGTAGTTCACCATTTGTGGAACAACATATTAAAACATTGTAAAAGATATAAGAAAAGATCATTTGTGGAAAAACCTCCATCTTCAGAAGTCTAAATGTGCTGGGTTTCATACACGCATTATGTAAATTTGTCCTTCCAAACAGCTAGTTTGCAGCTAGAAAACATTCTGGGAAGTGATGCGTAACCCCCGGCAACACATGGCATATCTGGGGTCTGGGGATGCCAGCATGGCAACATCCTGTGGATACCAGAGATTTCCTATGAAGCCCTTTCGTGCTGCAGTCTTACGTCCACAGAGCTGGGAGACAGATGTCTCAGTGGGCGCCAGGTGTGTCTGCATCACTGCGGCGCTGCTGTTCGATTGGCTGAAGCAAAGCTCTGCTGGAGTACCACCAGAGAGCTGCGGAGCTGCAGAGAACAACAGCATAGTTGTGCATTCGTAAACATGGATTTCAGCAGCTTATAAAAACAGAAGAACTTTCAGGAAGTTATTCTTAAACATGTCAGCTTTTAACTTCAGCACATTTGTTCTTTGAAGGAGAAGTTAAATAAAGCAGATCACAAAAAGATGTCTCCGCATGCTACCAAATCAGCACTATAGCGTGCATTTAAACATCCCACCTGCTCTAGAAGGTTAATGGAATCCTGAAGCACCGTTTTTAGCAGGTCTATTTCCTCCTTGGTCTTGTGCATCGACCCCAGTTTGGGACCATATTCAGGCACCAAGCTATCAGTCAAAGAAGACATTTATTCATTGGCAGACAATAATATCCTTACTTTTGTTGCATGAACGCATCAGAAAACACAGCAAAAAGAACGTTTAAGACGCGATAAATCACTTACATGACCACATTCACAGAGGCTGACAAAAAGGTAGCTTCTACATTGTGGCTTTTTAGAGCGTAACATCGCTGCAGCACAGATAACCCCGTCCCTCCACGTATGACGAGTTTGAAATAATCACGTCAACCACTGACCGTTCCACCAACAAATCTACCAAAATGCGCAGGGTAGAAAGTGACAGCAGAAAAGCATCTGACCTGGCCTCACTCCTCTCCCTCAGCCGATGCTTTGTGCTCAGGTACATGCGATTGGCCACGTCCTCCATGGCCCACAGCTTAAAAAACAACGCCAGATTCAGCACCGTCAGAATCAGCAAACTGGAAATGGCAGAAAGGATCAAGTTTGACCTGGTTAATAAAACCAGACTGAAGTGTGGTAGAATATTACAGGCACAATAGGTTACCAAACACACACGTATTATATTAAAACCAGATTTCAGGCTGGGCCTGCACCGTACTTCATAGATGTGCATCTCTGTTGTCAATCTTACATTAAACTCATGCCAGCAACTATCGCAGTGGTGTTCCATCTGTAAGATCCTATCACATCTGTGGGGGCTGAAATGCAGGAGAGGATACACAAATATTGGGTTTTAAAATCAAGACGAGAGCTTGAAAACAAAACCAAGACCAATCCTTGCAAAAGAACTTCGTTCTATTGATCTATTGATAAAAGTAATTCATTTCCCGTTTTAAATTCTGCATTTTTCTGCATTTCTAACCCACCAAGTCAGTAATTTCACCTAATGTGATGCTTGTTTTATTCCAGCTGTTCTGAAAGTTTTGCATCAGTTCAATCTCCAGATTCAGATGTTTTTATAATATGCTGATGGTCTCAAAAAGCAGAAGAAATGTCCAAAAAATGTCAAATATATTTATATTATTACCAATCAGAACTAATTAAGTATCAACTCCCTGCACAAAAAGGTAGCATAAAAGTTGTTAGTACCCATGCCAGCATCTCTGTACTGTTCCGCATCTTGTCCGTACTGCTTGCTGGGCTTTATGTGCTCTGATAGAGTTCGACTGTAAGTCCGCCTCCTTCTCCGGAGCCCACCCGTCTTCCCCAGCTCGCCGCCTGCTTGGTTGAGCTCTGCTTCTTCCTCCAACAGTTCCGCTTCTGCATCACCACAAACATGTCGCAATAAAAGATGTGTTAAAACAGCTAAATTACTGAGTTTAGTTTCAGCAACACCAAAAAGCAGTGGCTTCATATAAAAGCAGTAATTGGAGCCACCCAGTGGTTTGTGAACAGCCATGTTTGAGATTAGCCCATTTTCCCTCCCTCATTTTTTTTTTTCCAAACATAAAATATAAAAGATTATACAGTAGTATAAATAGAAAGTTTCCAAAGTCAAGCTTTTGAAATTAAATATACAACCTAGTACAATTTTACTGCGTCCTTTACCTCTCTTACATCCCTATCATGAATACAAAATGGAAAGATAAAAAGTCTGGAGGCATTCTCTAAGTAAGCTCATGGTTAGCACAGAGTGTGTAAGGCCTAAGAAAAGTAAATGTGACCTGCACCCAGCGAGGGTCCCTCAGGTCCCTCTTTAAAAATATAAAGAAATAAACAGAGTATTGAATAGCTCTGTTCACATTCTGGATCAACTCCTTTTTTAAAAAAAGAGCATATAAGTAAGTTATGCAGAAGAACATGATATCTACGCCTCCACTACAAAGAGTTTGATTGATTTAAACCAATAAAAACATGCATCTATGGAAAACTTTACCTCAACCATCCCAAAATATAACATTTGCACACAAGAGCCCCGACTGGCTTGTGTCTGAGTGAGCAGAAGGGAGTCCTACTAAAACGGTTTGGTTAAGTTTATTCGCAGGTGCCATGACGACACTGCATGATGCTACATAAACATAGACAGGAGGATAGGAGGAGGAGCCTACAACATATTGTGCTTCTAAAAATGCATTGATTTAACATTTAAAGTAAGACGAGTTTAACTGAAGCCAGACGTTTTATGGAACAACCCTCTAAAGACTGAACTGTGTTGCCTTTAAAGCATCTCTGCATCACTCAGACCCAGAAATTATATCTTTTATATGTTGGTATATAAAAACCAGAAAAGAAATCCTTATATACTTTATCAAAAATGTATCCATCAAATCAATTTCAAGGTCCAGTTTGTGTTCTGTGCATTCAAAGGGGGGTGATAAGATCAGCTGGAGACAGAAAATATCCCTTTGTATTACATCTTGTCTTACAAACGGAAATAAAACTAATCAGAGCAACAGGGCATGCGTGGAGGAAATGGTTCACATCATTATCAGCGATAAAATATAATCAAAAGCTCATAAAAATATAAGGAAGAGCTTTTTTTCTGCTGCTGCAGTGTGCAGATGAGACCGCCTACTCACCAAGCTGTCTGAAATTATCTTCAATGCCGCTCCAGGAGTTCTTAGTAATGAAGCTCTTTACCAGGCCCCATGGCTGCTTCCTGTACTTCACATCAGAGTACACCCTAACAGCACAACACATGTTTTAGTTTAATGCGATATCACATTAAATCTAATAAGAATTGGTTAAATCATATTTCACCTTAGTCGACACTTCCTCTTTGAGTTGCTTATGATGTAGTACCGGTTTTGCGTGTAGAAGTAATCATGATAGGGAACATCGTGGGTGTGCACTTCCGCATCCACAAGGTAGTATTGACCATCCTTGAAGTCTTTGTACAGTGTCTGATGATTAAATTAAGATCAAATAAGCATAACATGTTTATTTAGCCTTTCAAGCATGAACCCAACCACACGTGATGATGTAAACACACCTGGCTCTCTGTAGCAGTGGAAAACTTCCCAATCAGAGGGTTGCTGATGGTTATAGTGTAGTTTAGAGTACGTGTCCGGTTTCCAGACGCATCTTTTTGCCATGGAGTAAAGCTGGAATCTGAAAACAAAAGAGACAAACCCGAAATGTTAGACTTTAGCTTTTGAGTAAGTTCGTTTCACGAACGAAAGGTTAATAAATACATGTCTCACTTGTAATTTTCCGGACGTTCATAAATCTCCGAGTGAAGCTGGAGTCGCTAAATAGCAGCTCGAACATTTTATCTGCACTGATGTGGAAAACTTTGTTGATGTACAAACGACCGGGCACCTGAGTCAAGCCGATTTGCTCCTCCGCTGTACAGGAAGAGAAGGGAGTTTTAAACCAAACAACACCCTCGAGCTCTGGTATCTGCTGATGGTCGTAGCCCTTCACCTTCTTCGATGCTCTCTGAGCCACTTCGCTCAGACACGCCATCCTCGTTGGCGTTGAGGTCAAGAGAATGCGAGAAGCGTTTTGAGAGCCTGTCAGGGCTGTAGGGGTCCGGTGAGAGAACGGGACTGCGCTGGTGAGACGGGGTGTGACGAGAGTCTTCCTGCGGTAGAGCAAAAAACAAAAATCATCAGCTTGTAATGCGAGAAGCTGCTCCAGGTTAGAAAAAGTGGAACTTTTTAATACCACGTTGGTAGTGCTTTGCGAGCCAAGAGGGGGCAAATCTTCCCGCTGCGGTGTGGAGCTCTCTAGTGGCCCATGCTCCAGTACGGGAAGGCGAAGGGAGCGGGGCCGTTCCAGCCTCCCGAGACTATCGTCCCCAGCAGGCTTCTGTGGCAAGCTGCAGACAAACAGCTTCCCTTCAGCTTACAGCGTTATGTGTGAGCATAGAAGTGGAAGTGCAAGCTTGTTTACCTGGGCTGTGAGTTTGATTCTATTGATATCTGCAAATTCTCCATTTCGTCATGGCTCAGGCCCAGATCATTCCCATAATGCTGTCTGACCATCTGCCACAACTCCAGGCTGGTTAGAGACTGGGGAGGAGATGTCACAAGAAGGAAACATCAGCTGCAAGGCTTGATATTGATTAGACTTTAGTCTTACGGCTGACAGGAACCAAAATGAGAACACAAAACAAACCTAAAACAGGTACGAGTAACCTGGAAACCAGTGACCTCCACACAGTGTAATTTACTATCTTATCTCCATGGGTGACAAACAACCTGCAACTGTCCCAGTCACTCAGATATTCATCTTACATTTTTGAGCCAATCTGACAACCAAAAGGAGATCATGGTTGAGCTCTTTATTTATTTGTTTATTTATTTGTTTAAGTTAAATTACAGGTGTTTGTATCCATCCTTGCTTTTGGTCTGAGAACAGAATTAAGTTATTCAGAAAAATAATTTTTGTAGAGGAGGAATTAAAAAGAAAGTGTTACAGGAATATTTTTGCAGATTTGTTCTTTAAAGAAGGGAGATTTTTCACCAATAAACATTTAAATAAGATGTTCATTCTAGATAGAAAGTTTAAGCCCCTTCCATTCAGGATTTACCCACCTGTCGGTGGTCATGTCCCCGCAGCTGTGAGCTCTTTGCGACGCTTCACACATCCAGGAAGTCCTGGGACACGCGCGAGTTCGGGGCGTAGGCTACCTATCTGCTGTTTGTCAAGACTTCCGCCAACAAAACTTAAATAACATCAAGTCTAGCTGTAGTTGAGTGTCAGACGTTTTGTCCCTTTGCTTTCGAGCGCTCGCGCTGGCAGTTTCAGGTCGGACAGCGGTAGCGCGTCGACGGCGTAGCGCGTGCAGAGTCGGAGGCAGGTTGACGGTCTAGCTCCGTCGTCATGGCCACACCTGGAGAGTTCGTTGAACTTGAAGTAATCACACAGGTGGCTATACGCCGGATCAACAGACCCACACCCTTGTGGGAAGGCTGTCATGGAGTGCTTTCACAAAAATAGGTTAAAGTTTTGGGGCAGAGATCAAATTGCAGGGTAAAAGTCCAACCTGACTGCTATTTCATAATCAGTGCTGACCTAAGAAAACATTCTGCGTGCTTTTCCTCATCTGTGTTCTCTTTGGGAGCTTTATTCCGTGCAGAAATTAGCATTGTTATTCTCCTCCATGTGAATAACTGGCTTGGGAGGAGCAATAACTACTGCAGCAGCTTTTAATAAACTATTCTGTCAAGATTCAAGTTAGACTTCATAAGAAAATGTCACTTAAGCAGCTCACTTGCTTCTGCTTTCACCATCTTTGCTTCCAGATATGCTTTATTAGCCTATAAGGGTAAATATTGTGCATTCATCCTAAAAGGAAGCATTTTATGGAGGAATGTTTCTCTGCCTCCGAGTATAAATATTAGTGTGTGAAGTAAACTTAAAAACTTGGGTATAAACATAACTTTGGCACAGTATGGGAGTTCTCCAGATTGACATCTTAATGACAGAGTCCCAGTTCAGAGCATCCAACATTTTACCTGCACAATATTTGCTGTAGGCTTCCACTGAAATGAGTCAAAAACATTGTTCTTTTCTCCATTTGGTTGTCAGGAAATTCTCAGTTATATAGTTACGTTTTTTTCAAGCAATATATTATAAAACTTTTTTTTTTTTTAAAAAAGGGCTTATGTGCCACCCTTTTCCAATCTAATACCTTTTCTGCCCCCATCAAAAAGGCTACAGATCCGCCCTTGAATAACACATGAGTTTTTATTTTAATTGTTTTAAATAACTGGTTAATACATCTTAAGTTGTTCTAAGTTCATTGTTAGCTACCAGTACATCGACAGTACACGAACATGCTACCTCAGGTTTGGAATAGTGAGCAAATGTTTGTGTTTGTGGGACTGATGAGTTGCAGCCCTGTGCAGATCTTTGCCCTGCATGCTAAAAGTAGAAGATAACCTCAGAGGTAGTCTGTAGCTGAGGCAATATATGTACTCTGAACCTGTTAGATTAGTCTTTTGTTTCCTATTTGACGTTGTTCTGGGAGGAATAAGGCAAAGCAGTCAAGTAACTAATAGATGACAGAAGACATAGTTTGACAGCCCTTTGCGACTGAGGTGAAAGGACTGAGCCACATTGAGAGGATTTGTTTTGAAGTGTGAGAAAAGTTTGAAACAGTGATGGATAAACCACCATGAGCGTATTATTCCCATATAGAATAAACACTGTAATGATATACGCACTTTTTTGTCTTACCAGTCTTACCTTGTCCAACAGAGTATTTTGCCACATGCGGAAAACACCTTGATAGCTTTTCTCTCTTGCAGAGAAGGAAGTGAAGAAGAACTGAGGATGAAACCACAAAGAGTATTTGTTACTTTTCAAAGTGAAGAAGAAACGTTGCAAAAGACCTTTTTCCCAGCCAAACACCTTGTCGGCGCTTGTGCAGATCTGGATGGCGTTGGGAATCAGTCGAGCAGTTTTCTCTCTGGTCATAGACGTGATATCTTTAAGAGTAAGAATGATCTATGAAGAGGGAAAATAAAAAATGCAAGTTTTTATAAAATAATGCTTTGAAAACAGATCTTCTAGGATATAGGATTCATTCTGGGAGTAATGACTTTCTCAGCACTTTTTGACTTATGTTCAGCAAGTGAATTATTGGTGAAATTTCTCCACTTGTGTGTCTTTTACTTGAAGTTAAAAGTAAATCATTGCAAAGCTTATTTTGCACAACTTAATGGTCAACTAACAATTAGAAGACGCAACCAAGCCACAAGTATGAAGCTCTCACACATGAAGCTGATCATGCAAAAACCTAATAAAAATAAAATCCTATGGTAAAAACTATTGTGTACAAAGAAGACGAAATGCAGCTTGAGTTTAATTTTGCGCTGCGTTTGTGCATTATGTTTTCCCTGCATGTGTTCATGTGTAGCTACACAACGTGCCCCAACAACATACTCGCCCACATTCTCATTACCTTTGTGCCACGAAACACATTGCTGTAGAAACAGACCCTGTTCTGTGAAAGGTAGAGACGTCCCTGAAGGAGTATGTCCCGCTGGAGGGCACATGGATAGTCTGTGTAAAATAAATAACAATCATACCAAAAAAATGCCAGAGTGTCACTGAACATCTTTTATTTCACCGTTTATGAAACATGAAACAGCGCTTATGAAACATGAAACAGCGCTTATGAAACATGTTTTAAAAGGTAAAGGAGTGGTGTTCAGACTGAGTTCTAAAATAACCTTTTTTTTAATCAAACATTTAAATACAATAATTTCTTATTTTATTTGTGACACAAGTGGTTTATTTTGCTATGATGATTAAAAAATGTTTTTAAAATCTGGCTTTAAGTGATAATCACATCTGCTTTTAAAATCTTTACATGACGCATTATAAAATTAAACATTAAAAAAAAATCTCCTTTTCCATTTCCCTGCTATGAGAAGTCGTGTTCCTCACCTACAATGAGTCTCTCTGATTCTGGTAGTTCTTTGAACAGCTTCTTAAATTCCTCCAACTTCTGTTTGTAGGTCTGCTGAGGACTTTGTGGTGCTGCAAGACATTGTCCCTGAGCATCTGAGCTCTGACAGGAAGAGATGAGTTACCAGTCCAGAACTATTAAAGCATGTTTATTTTGGCTTTGTGTTAGAAACTGGAGCAAAGTGTTGCTTGTGTAAAGATGGAAGAAATTACAAGATGGGATGAAAATACCTGAGATAGGTATAAAAGAAAAAAGTATAAATTATAGGGCAGCATTAGTAGCAAATCTAACCACAAGAGGGCAGTAACAGGATTTCTATTCAAGTTCCTTTTAGATTTCATTTGAGGGGATTTAATGAAGGCTGTATTAGTATAAATGCCACATGAACAATATTCAGATTCTTCAAGCAGGTTTTTTTTTTTAATCCTCCCTTACATCTTCGTCAGAGCTCCACCTGATGTCCACTAGCGATGACGTTTCCTCTGCAATGTCATCGCTGCCCATTCCTGACCGGTTTGATACCAGGTCCATCTGCTCCCCTGGACTGCTCACACACAAACATAAGTTGGTTAGTGTGTAACTACAGCATGTGATCTCTTACAGAATAAAGTAGAACACTTAATTTCTGAGAGCTCTGAATCACATCAAATGAGGATTTCTATTCAGATACTTTTGAAGACTTTGAACTCAGTCTGCTCTTATTCCTTTTATCTTAGTTATAAATTAAATGGATCAGTTTCACATCCTTTTAAGTCTTTTTTGTAGCATATTATGGTTGCAAAATTCTCTTTCGCATCCTGAAATGGCAGCAAAAGAAACTTCTGAAACAATAGAACTTATCAGCACTGAGAAAAGCTGCGTGGTTAATGTGTCTGTGGGGTTTACACTGCTAAATATGATGTGGAGTGAAATCATATGCTGCCATTCATATTCAAATGTCTGAATTAAATGGAACATGATACTGCACATAATATTTACAATTTCCCATATAAATAACTAAAATGTTACCTGTTACCAGGAACAGAATTTATATATTTTAGAGGGCTGCTCCGGGTCAACTCATCCATTTCTATCTGCTTGGAGATGTTTTTTTTTTTTTTTACTCTTAAGCCAACATTAAATTAATCAAACGGAACTCATATTTCTATGTATAAATAATTCCTTTCATATTTTGGGGCTTTAAAAAGAATATAGGCTTTACGGATCATATTTTCTGGTATATTAAAAGGAACCCATGGGGATTGTCTTCCCCATTGTGATTTAAACTCCAAAATGCAATGTCATCACTAAAAAAACATTCACGGGAAGGTAAACCAGTTTGACTGGCAAGCTATACTTAAGGTGTGTTATTGTTTAAGTGAATAGAAACCTTCGTTGAGCTGTGGATCTCGTCTCTTATACACCTGGAGTTAATTGCAGACATGAAACGCGACACTGATTGAACAGATTTGAGTTAAAATATAAATGAGGGCGACTTTCAAGCATTTCCTTCAAGTTTACAGTTACATTTTTTTATTTAAACAAAACATCCGTAGATCGATTCTGATATAAACTAAAAGACAGTTTCGTGTTTAAAACAAACCCTCGCGGATTACAGAAGGCGCCTTTTACGCACAGACGCGTTTTATCTTTGAATCTCCACGTGCGGGTTATCTTTTGAAAAATAGACCTACCTGACTCGGTGGGGACCCAGGATGTCTCTTAAATTTAACCAAAGTTTAAAAATAATAAATAAAATTTACTTTAAAAAAAACTACAAAGTTCTCCCGGCGGTGTTTCGGAGCTCTGATGCTGAGTTAATGTCCTCCTTCTGTCGCCTTATTGCTGCAGGTGCGTCTCATCCAGCAGGCGAACATGTCCTAAGGGACTTGTCACCTTATTGATCACGCCCACTGGCTTTTGTGCTACTATTTAAAGACTCTAAACTTACCTCTCTCTTCTTCATTCCATAATCCCTCTACATACAATCTGAAAAGCATGTCGCAATCCTTAAATTGGTTCAACTTTTTTTTCATTTGAAAGTGTTGTTTGCACCTCTCCAGTTGTTTTAGACACAATAGTTGAAGCAGTTACAAGTTTTTCTAAATGCTCCTAGAAGTGTGCCTGTGATATGCAGAGAGACCAGTTCAACAGCACTAACAACATCATCAGAAACAATGAGGCATAAACACATGACATTTTTTTTCTTTCCCATGTTTTAATTCTTTGGGAGTAACATGATGAAACAGATGGACAGCAGAGTATTTAGAGTTTGACTCTTACACATTCACACAGCAAAGTACACAACACTGCACAGCATGAAAAACAACCATAAAAACAAAAAGAAAGCCTCTACATCAAAATGCTGGCAATAAATAGGCTGCTCTTTGTAAATTTATATTCAATACTCTTCTGTACAGATGGTCTATGAATTACAATACATCCACCAAACAGTTCTCTTCAGGAAGAGCAACACAAATACACAGAAATCATGTAAACAGAAAGGAGAGAATAAGGTCACACACACACTTTTAACTCTCTCACACCTACACACACACGATCCGTGACCATGCAGAGGATCCAGAGGACGCCTATGTGAGGCAACGAGTAATAATGAATACAGTACATCTTTCTCTTTTCCCTCCACATGAAGTTGCACACAGTCACACACAGAGGAGCACGGGGGAGCACACGGGATGTGGGGATACGTGGAGGTGGAATGTGATTCTGCGGTGGAGGGTTTAGAGATGGAACGCGGAAAAGTTTGGGAGAGCGGGAGCCTACTCCTCCAACGTACGGAAGGCGTTTTGCATGTCCTCCAACAGCTGCGCGTACTCGGCCTTTATCTTGGCCTCACCATCCTTCACTGGGTCCTGCACACAAAAAAAAGACCCTGAGCATACACACACACACACACACACACACACTGACTAGTGCACTAATGCGTCTCACTAAACACAAAATGCAAAATGTGTGAAGTAGAAGCACCTGCTTGGGTCATACTGGAAACTTGCAAACACACTGGCACAAACCTTGAATTTCATCGAGCTGATCTTGTAGAGGATTTCTCCCATGTGCTCCCGGATTATGGCCCAGGTGATCTTATTGTCGCTCTGAGCTGTGGTCTCCACCGCGTGCCGTGCCATGTCATAGAATGATATCATGTTGGACAGGATGCCCACGGTCTTATAGAAGGGACAGAATCTGAGGGGATGGACAAGAAAAGTCAGATTAACATCCGTCCAAATATACACACTCATGTTAATGTTTCTTCCAAGATAATCAATCTGAACCGGATTTGTGAATATAAATAACATAAATGCCACGTGGGCTATGATTTTACCTGTCATAAGGAGTGTAACCATTCTGCTGCAGGAAGTCGTCTTTAATCAGTTTGGCCACTTCTAGAGTGATTTTATCAGATTCTGCCAGTGAAGCCTGTCACAATGGTGGTAATTCATTAATTCATGCTAATTAAAATGTATTTAAGGATTTGTTCCTAACTACAGGGGAGTTACCTTTCCAACAAGCTGCACTATCTCAGCCAGGTCCTCTTCCTCCTGCAGGATCTCCTTCGCCTTGGTGCGCAGGGGCACAAACTCAGGGAAGTGCTTGTCATAATACTCATCCAAAGCTCGAGTGTATTTGCTGTAGCTGATGAGCCAGTTGACGGAAGGGAAGTGCTTCCTCTGAGCCAGCTTCTTATCCAGACCCCAGAACACCTGAGAAGACACAGCAATGAAATAATAAAGCAACAATACATTAACCGCAGTTATAGAAGGATGAGGCCATAATCATTTACCTGGACAATACCGAGGGTGGCCGAAGTGACGGGATCAGAGAAGTCACCACCTGGAGGAGACACACTGAGGAAAGAGGACACGGTTTCTTTTAGTGTTTCAGGTCCATAAATGATGTGCAATGTCTCCCTCTGGTGATGCAAAGCTACACTCACGCTCCAACGATACTGACGCTGCCTTCCCTCTCGGGGTTGCCGAGACATTTCACTCTTCCAGCGCGCTCGTAAAAAGAGGCGAGTCGGGCGCCCAGGTAGGCAGGATAGCCGCTGTCTATGGACAGATCCAGAAAATACTGATGAGAGAAACCCAAAGTCTGTCTGCATTTCATTTTTCTTTAGATCGAAATACAAAGAAACATTATTTAAACACAAAGCCTAATGTTTGGCTTTAACGATCATTCTGAGAAACTAAAACTGCAACAGACAAATTTCTATACGACATGCTTATGTATATATAGCTTCTTGTTTAAGAAAATTATAGAACACAGCACTTTAAAGCTAGCAACAAGGAAAAGGTTCGAACAACACAAAAAATGCTCAACATTAATATCTGAGAGGAAAATAAAAAAGCTGGTGTGGAAACTCCAGCAGAACACATGAGGACAGTATAAGGGGGATGAAGAGAATCACTGGTGTCAGATCAACAAGACTTAAATGTTTTCTGTTTTTTATTGACGTGTGTTTTTAATATATTGCATTTTTATTCTTGCTTTCTGCTGTAAAACATCTTTGAAGGTATTGAAAAGCCATACAAATAAAATGTATAATAAATAATAACAGCAGAGGAGTCAAGGATAGTGTGGACTGAACTTGTCTTTCCAAGAGCTTAATCATTGTTGTGAACTAAATGTTCAGTTTTCTTTGCTGTTCTAGAACAATTTTAGTGGTGAGCTTTCAACAGCTTCACTGTGCATCTTTTTAATAATGTTAATTAAAATTAATTAAGTTAAAGAAAAACTTCATGTATGTTTGTATTTTTATCCTTGTTGCAGGTCAAATTTAACAAGTCAAAGGAAATAAACTATTTATTTTAATTATTCTAAAAAGCAGACGGATATCCATCAGAAAGTCACTTTTTTATTGTGTAACTTCTCCTACACTGCCTTGTTAAGTCCTTCTTTTCTTAACTAATGAATAAATACAGAGCAAAGACTCTGCTCTGGCTTCATATTAAAAATGTCCAAGAGAACATAAACTTACCAGCAGGCATCTCAGCCAGACGGCCAGAAATCTCCCTGAGAGCCTCGGCCCAACGCGAGGTGGAGTCAGCCATCATGCTCACATTGTAGCCCATATCTCGGAAGTATTCGGACAGTGTGATTCCTGCAAAAACATCAGAATAAACATCAGAAAAACATCAGAATAAGATCCAGGTGATGCATGTTGTTATTCTGGTTTGTTAGAGTTAACTGTGCTGAAACAGCTGACCTGTGTAAATGGAAGCCTCTCTGGCAGCTACAGGCATGTTGGAGGTGTTGGCGACCAGTGCTGTTCTCTTCATGATGCTTTCTGTCTTCCCATCCACCTCCATGGTCAGCTGATGACCAGACAGCGATGTGAGTCAACCTGAGTACCAATTTTATAATGAAGCATACTATGACTGCATTAACCCACCTCTGGGAAGTCTCGCAGTACTTCTGACATCTCGTTGCCACGTTCCCCACAGCCTACATAGATGATGACATCACTGTTGGAGTACTTGGACAGAGACTGCGAGATGACGGTCTTTCCACAGCCAAAGGCTCCTGGGATGGCGGTGGTTCCTCCCTGCACACATCTTGACACAGAAAAGGGAGTCATAAATAAAAAGTCTTCAAGTTTAAGACAAATTTTAAGATAAAAAGGTTTAAACTAACGGGAAAAGGGCGTCCAGCACTCTCTGTCCAGTCAGCAGTGGGTGATTGGCGGGCAGCTTCTCTGTGACAGGTCGCACCTGTCTGACAGGCCACACCTGTACCATTGTGAACTTCTCCTTTACGCCCTCAAACTCCAACTCCATCACCACATCCTAAAAAGAAGCAATAGAAGCAATAGATGCTTGTGAAATAAAGCTGGAGCTGGTGTTGCGTCTAACTCACGGTGATGTCGTAGTTCCCAGGCGGTGCCACGTAGGTCACGGTGCCTCTGTTCTTGGGGGGCAGCATGATTTTGTGCTTAATGAGGGAGTTCTCGTACACCATGCCATAGATGTCTCCTCCTGTGATGTGACTGCCAACCTAAAGGTAAGAAAAAGGGAATGGATTCAAAACTGTGGCACCAAATCATGTAAAATGGGGGCTGAAAGCTGCACAGGTTCATACCCGCAGGCTCTTGACGGGAGAAAAATCCCACTTGAGGTCACGGTTGAGGGCTCCAATGTTCACTCCTCTGGGAATGTAAATGCTCTTCGTGAGGTCATTGATGTCCTTTAAGGGTCGCTGGATACCATCAAAGATGGATCCCATGATTCCTGGACCCAACTCAACAGAAAGAGGCTTCCCGGTCCGCAGCACAGGGTCTCCCACAGACACACCAGCTGAAATTCCACTCAGGAAACTTAAACTTTAATGAGGAGCTGCCTCTATTATGAACCTCTAAATGAGCTGATGGTGAACTATCAGCATCCGTAGCTTCAGACTGATCCCTTCATAACAGCTTTTGTTGTGTATATGGTAACAGTAAGGATACATGTCTCCTCATAGACCTGGATGGTAGCCATGTCTCCTTCCAGCCTAATAATCTCTCCCACCAGCTCGCTGTGACCGACACGAACCAGCTCATACATGGCTGCTCCCGCCATAGCCGTGGCCGTCACCACTGAAAACACAGACAAGATGTTATTATGAAACTAAATATCATTAGATCATTAGACGTGAAATGAGGAACGGTTTTAAAGAAAAGTGTTTATATGTGCATGGAGTGGCCAACCTGGTCCAGAGACGCCGTGTACATATCCAAACTGGCTCTCCCTCTCCTCGTCTCTAATCTTGGGCAGCTTGGACAGGTCCATCTTCAAAGGTTACTAGTCTACCTGAATGAAAAAGAAAAAATAGACCCTTAAGAGACTAAAGTACTCTAATTTAAGTGACATACTGGGATATTTAAAGCAAGTTTAGGTGCATAAACTATTTTATTACTGTTGTTATTACCCGTTTTGGAAATGGGATAATAAAGAGCCAATTCAATAAAACAGTAGTGTTTTTTCTTAACTTGCTCAGTTGAAAAAAACAGTGTTTGAAATGCAGTGATTTTATGTCTGTTTGATGTATAAACAGATATTTTTGTGGTACTGTCCTGGCATTTTAGCATCACTCCCTGTAGCAACATCAATGATCCAATTTCATGAAAAACAGCCCCCTTCCCACATCTCCCTCATCCTCTCCCCCTGCTACAGTCAATGTGACGTGTCAGGCTATCAGAGGGGACTCCTACTCAGCAACATGCTCCTATACAAGTAGATATGCACATATGTGAACACTCTTCTTCCACAGAACATGCTTCTATTATTTCTTCAGTGACTTTTCTAAGACGGATGCATAGCATCTAAGCTAAATCCTGTGGTGCACAAATTTTCTGCATACAGCAGAAACACAAGCTCAAGCTTTCGTCAGTCGTGACATAGACCCATCCCCCCATAGAGCTGACTGCAGATGACTTTCACACAGTGTGCTTTAAAAGCAACACACTAATCAGACTCAGAAATATGTATATACCCTAACTCTGTATCTTTTCCACCCTTCAATCTTTAATTTTTCTGTGCCCTTTTATTGCCCTTCTCACTGATGTACAGATCTTCCTGTTTACGTTAGGCTGCTTACTCCATCTGTGTATTAATAAAAGCAGCTCCACCTAAAGATGAATGGGAAAACTGCAAGGATACTATGGAGGTTTCACTTTGAATTTCTGGTCTTTGCTTTAAGATAAAAAGTGAAATAGCATTTTTAATTAATGATTTATGTATCTTTCATTTTAAAGACAAACTGAACACACACATGCCATGCCATTTATATTATTAAGGTGTGCATGATGAGTGTAAATAGTATAAATAAAGTCTGTTTTCCTTTTTAATAATCTCAACCTGCTTGATTGACAATTCTGCAAAATCTCAACAGATTTACATTATACGGCCTTATCTTGGAATAAATATCCTATTACAACAGCATTATGATATAAATACAGCACATTATACAAAACAGGTTGCAAAAATCCATTGACATTTTTTGTAAACTCAAATAAAAGAGATTTAGACAAGAACAAACTTGAGTAGACTATGGTCATATGATCTATGCACATGACTGATGAGCTTTACTCTGAATCTCTTTAAGGAAGTGGAAAATGGGCATGGTGCAAAACTGGGAAGTACAAATTATGACAGTGTGCAGTCTGGAGAAGTTATCCACCTGACCTTAGTTCTCCACAGAAAATGTGTCTTTATCAGATAAAAAGACTGTTTTGTTCTATTCAGCTAACATCCCCTTATAGTGTGTTGGTCAATTATTGGGTTTTAATTATCTCCTAATGTCCTATAATGTCTCAAAAGAAGAGGGAAAAATGGACAACTAGTGAATCAGACAGAGATTACTATTGTTTTTCTTAAGTATCTGTAACATGTTATTATAAATATAAGTGAGCAATAAGGTAGCACACTAAGATATTGTATCAGACCAAAATAGGCTCAGAAATGTTACATATATGTGAGAAAACCTCACAAAACATCCTGACATGACGATGTTAAATGAGCCGGTTGCTAATAGTTTTTCACCCCATGTCAATTGTACAGATTTAATAATATAATCATGGCATGGCAGGCTTTTTTTTTTAATATCATAAGCGAGGATTTGTGTCTGTGCTTCTGATATCACTGCTGTTTGACAGGCTTCTTCGAAATTATTTACTAGCTACGCTTGTCGACAGTCGGGGAGAATCTGAAAGCGGTTCATTCAATCGTAAATAACCAGGTTACTGATTTAAACTAGATCCACACTAAATAACACATTTAGCAAACCGTACAGGTTATTCAGTATGGTGAGATATGAACATCGGCCTAGTTCAAAACAGATGCCTCTACCATTTTACCACCATGAAAACTACACGGTTTCTTTTTTAACACACGGTGAAAGCCACGACCACTACCATTAAAGTGCGCCACGTCCTGAGCAAAAATACAACGTTTACCGTGTCGTCTTGAAGTGTCCGTCCGCTGTCTTGCCTCGAGACTAGAGAAACACTGGGTACTGCGGTGCGTGACAGCAAGCTGAGGTCAGCTGACTTCATTCACTCGCTTTTCTTTTTTTACTGCGGGGCCCTACCAACTGCCGCCATTTTGGATCCACCGCGGAACCACCGCACAAATCTTGAATATTGAGTTAACCCACATTAGATAAGCATTCGTCTGCGAATACTAGTACTTAAAGTGTCTCCAAGCTACTTCAACTAAATACGTTTTCTCGATAATACCCAGTATTCGAAATAAACTATATTAGAAAAAACTTCTGAAAATCTGATATAGTGCTTGGTAGCTTATCTCTCAATGTTTTTGCAGCAACAGTTGAGCCAAAATGGAGCCCTTATCGCAGTTTGCTGGTTCCAGCCACCTAAGTAGCCTTCTGATGAGGCCAGAAATTCTAGCAGGATAATATTTTTGTTTATTTAATAAGTTTATATTTTAGCATGTACAACGCTCATGAAAACCTTAGTTTTTTTAAATGGTCTTTTCCATAAAAACCTGTACTTTAGTGGTTACTCTATGTTGTGGTTCAAGTCAAATCACTTCTTTATGTATACATACTACCCAGTAAAATTAATTAGTTACTGTAGATAATAACAATTTAATTCAATAGTGTCTTTAAAGAAACAAACTCGTATGTCTTACAACTTATGTGGACGTTGTAGAATTTCCCCAAAATAAATCAATAGTATTAAGGAATTTAGTCTGTTAGACCAAATCCAGGTAAAAAGTCTCTCTTCAGCTCAGCGGTTTGTGCGCATGCGGGGGTCAGGGTTGACAGTCTCTACACAGTCGTGGTTGAAGTGTGACGGCTAAGCTAACGGCAACCATCGCAACTAGCTACATGTGGAGGGTAAAACGGGAGCCATCCCCGACCCCAACTCTGTCAAAATTCTTACGTTATACCTGAAACAACGGCAAAGCATAGCCTTATCTAAAATAAGGATTAATATCTGTTTAAAATGAAAGGGTGAGTGTAAGCTTTTGGGTCAGAAATATACAGCTTAGCACGAGTAAAGTTTTTCATGCCTGTTTTTTCTATCAGGGAGGCGGGGAAAGAGACGACGAGGCTAGTTACTGCTCTAAGCTACTTTTAGTTCAGGTTTAATACAAAAATTCACACGACAACACCGCTACTGGAACAGCTCTTTTACGGGTGTGCTCGTAATGTTAAGCGGCTTGTCGTATCGCTGAGGTTGCTAATAAGCTAAGCTAACCAGCTAGGTGCTAGTTGGAAGCTGAGTCGGTAAACCCAATTTAGCTAAGCTAAAAAGACAATACTGTATGTCTTGTCTTTACCGTGAACTCTTGCCTTACGACAACATCTCAGTTAGTAAACTATACTACGGGGGAAGTTATTAAGTTTGTGTGATGGTTAAAAACAAGTACAAAGTTAGTACAGCTCAAATGGGTTTGTGCCAGCCCTCCTAGTGTAACTTGATATGTCAAAAGTATTAACTAGCAGCTATGCGTCACTCTTTGGCTTACATGTAGTGGTTTGTCACGTTATAATCTTAAGTGTTTGTTGCCTAATCTGAATGTTACATTGGTCAGATTAACACAAATTTGTTGCCATGCAGATGGGATGGCACAGATATTGCTGTACATCCCTGTAAACAACACACGTGACCATCAGCTGTTTATGGATTTTTAAGTACTATCGTGAGCCCATTTGAGGCAAAATGTAAGGTTATCTTATTTATAATATAAAATATAATGCTTATATATAATAATATAAATAATAATAGAAATGTACCAATCCTGGTACATCAACCTTGTGCTTTTGACTGGTGTTTAATTGACTTTGTTGGTGTGTGTGTACACATATATTATTTTTAGAAACATACCTGGTGTATTCTATATGTGGTAGTGTCAATCTGGGCAGTTATTTTCTTTTAATGTATGCCATTGTTAGATTTAAATGATGACGTTGCTTTTTTCCCTTACCTGATTATCAATTAAGCCTTCAGCCTTTGGGACTAATTGTCTGACCTATAGTTTCCTGAATCACTAGCTGACATCTGCTATGTTTTATGTAATAACTTAGCAACTAGATGTTAGACAAAATTGTTAAACTACTTTACAATCTTAAAAAGTAGTTTGTCTTGTAGTTGTCTCCATCACAGTAGATAATTGGCAAGCATAAAAGTCAGACATCCTTTTCTATAATAGTTCACCAGTTGCCAGCCATTTGACCGTTTTGATCTTGTTCCAGTAGCCGGATCGAGCTGGGGGACGTTACGCCCCACAACATTAAGCAACTAAAACGCCTTAACCAAGTCATCTTCCCTGTCAGCTACAATGACAAGTTTTACAAAGATGTACTGGAAGTTGGAGAGCTTGCAAAGCTAGGTAAGAAATAATCCATATAACTGGCAACCATGTGATTCAGCTTTGATAGATTTTGTGGTATAAAATATCTGTTTGACTTATAAATTTATTACATTTTTCTATATTTTTCTAGCATACTTCAATGACATTGCAGTTGGGGCTGTGTGCTGCAGAGTGGACCACTCTCAAAACCAGAAGAGACTGTACATCATGACACTTGGTTGTCTAGCTCCCTATCGTAGACTTGGAATTGGTTAGTTGTTTTATATATTTTTTAAAAAGATGTAGTGGTGTCTTTTTTTTAAACCTAAGCTTGTTTTGTTTTTTTCAGGTACAAAGATGCTCAACCATGTGCTGAACATCTGTGAGAAGGATGGCACTTTTGATAACATTTACCTGTAAGTTTTTTTTTCCTTATTCAGGACTTATCAGAATGGTTTAGGACCGTATGATACATCTGATACATCTGTGATATGTTCAGAGACTCCTTGATTCAAAGACTCAGGTCAACTAGTCCAGACTAAACGTGGAGAAGCAACATTTAGCTGTTATGCTGCAAACAAGTGGAACAAACTGCCTGTAGAGATCAAACTTTCACCACATGTAGAAACGTTTGAATCCAATTTAAATACATTTCTTTTTTCACGCACCTACAAGTAAAATCTGATTTTTAATTGTTTTTTTTCACTGATTTTAAGTTAATTTATTATTTTCATAATACTTTTGATGTTTTTATGGAAAGGACTTTGAATTGTTGTGTACATGGAAGGTGCTATACAAATAAACTTGCCTTTATTATTTTTAACTGTATGTTAAATTAATCTTTTTTAAAACAGTTTTTAATAATATAAATTAACTTTCCGTGTGCAAATACATTTTATTCCTATAAATAAGTTGTTTTTTTCTTTTTTCTATTCTTTTCCAAAAACTAAATACATTTATGCTTTCATGTTCCATAGACATGTGCAGATCAGCAACGAGTCAGCCATTGACTTTTACCAGAAGTTTGGCTTTGAGATCATTGAGACAAAAAAGAACTACTACAAGAGGATAGAGCCTGCAGATGCCCATGTTTTGCAGAAAAGCCTGCGCAGTCCATGTGCGCCATCCAGCGGAGAGCTTCAGAAGACAGAGTAGGGGCATAGCGTTGGGATAGAGCATGTATGTGCCTGCCAGCACAGAAACAGAACTGTGACAAGTACTCCACGGTTGACAGATTCAAGTTTCTTCAAAGGACGCTAAAAAGAGAAAACAAATTTCAAGTATAAAACTTGCTGCATTTATTTTGCAAATGTGATTTTTGCATTTTAATTGCTCCCCTTTCATTGTTCAGTTAATCCAAAATTGCTCCTGACGATAAAATACCAACTTAACAGTTTTGACTTGGTGGAGGGTGGAGGATGTGGTGATTTTAAATCATACTGTTTGTGATTGAGTTGTTTTTATGCGGTTATAAAACCTTAAGGGGACATATCTATTTTGTTGTGCAAAAGGAAACAGTTAGTTTGAAAGACTAAAAGTGATTCAGAGACCATCACTCACAGACACAGTCCAGGCGTAGTCAGTCCAAAGTGTTATGTGGAGTTGTTCCATGCAACAGACACAACTCTATCTGGTTATTCAAAATGAGGAACTTACGTGAAGTGGGTCAGACCAGTTGTTTTATATGTCCAAAGGGAAAGAACAGAAATGTTCCCCCCTAGTATGGACATAAGTAAGACTGAGGGGTGTTGTGATGGTGTGAAGACACTGTCGCCACTCTCCAATCCACACTTTCTGACACTTTATTTTCCAGCTAGTTTATTTAATTCCCCTCAACCGTTTTAATTTTTCACAGATGGCAAATGGTTTGGAGATTCTCCTGGGTTTACTACTTAAAGTGAAAATGGCCTGAAATAAGTGAAACTGGCAAAAGGTTATTTAGTATTGTGTCTCCAAAGTACACCCCACATTCATTTTGTGTGGAATGTATCAATGACAATAGATTGGCTGAGTTAGGTGATTTGGGCATTATTTAGAGTAATTTGCTGAAGGCATGAGAACATTTGTGTCTCAAAACATATATAACGTGTTGAGACATAATGCCTCGCCTACCTTTAACACCATATGTAGCCGCTCATTAAGCTTCCTGCCTCAGCCAGCTTCTACTGTTACAGTTCTTTATTTGTTATTGAAGCTCAGCTGATAGGAAGTTTTTTGTTGGATTTCTCTTTAACATTGTATTACCCAGAGGAAGCTCTGATCCCTCTGCATGCAAGGAGAGTTGTGTCCTCTTCATTGTAGTATAAGCATGTTTTCCTTTCTTTGAAGAATTTTATCTTTTCTGGAGCTCTATATTGTAAGACTTTTTAACGTCTTAATAAAGGAATTACTATTTGCAGTAAAAGGTATTCATGTGGTGAATTGTTTGCAATATGTACAGATCACTGATGGTGAAATGAAACACTGGCTACATACAATCAATTTTTTAAGCGTCATTCCCATGAATTCGCACTGAACGCTGTGCACGTCGTGATTGGCTGTAATATCTCTGAGCCGGAATATGATTGGCTGCTGCCTTCCTCACATCCCGCCCCTCTCTACACAGATTTAGGTGTATCTAGATTGTTTTGAGAGATGAGTTGATGCACTGCTAGCTGACACTTAGCTTCCAATGTCTAAGTTTTTGTTGGAACCAACAGTTTTCAAAATGCCGCTACTATTGGTTAGTGAAAATTCTATTTCACAGTCAACATTTTACGAGAACAGCAGCGAATTACAGTGTCGTTAATTTGCTTAATAATTATGTAAGTAATGCTAAGCTAAAATGGCTTTGCGCTAACTTGCTAACAGTAAGCTAACTGCATAGGTAATTGCCCAGGTTGCTAGTTTCTTAAGTTACCGAGTATTTATTTAGTCATTGCTTGCTGTCGACACTGAAACGATACATTTGGCCAAACCACGGCGTTTGTAGTTTACCAAACAGACTGTACTTAACACTGAAATGGGAAGCTTAATGAGTTTAGGTTGGGTGTAAAGCTAAGTTTATCTCTATTAGCTTCTTAGCATCCAGTTGTACTAATCATAAAAGCACACTAACATTTCTTTTCGTGAATATCTGCTGTTTTATTAAACCACAATATTTCGACAGGCTCGCTGAATAATTATCCCGTCCTGTCGTTTTTCTGAGCTGCCATGCAGCTGTCTACAAGACACTCATAATGCCTGAATGCTATACGGTTTTTTGCAGGATGGTAACGGAAAGGATTTAGGTTCCAGTTATTGAATGCCTTTACTGGTCTCCATACCTGTAACTATTAAAATAGGATGCCAGAGATGACTGAAACGCAGACACCTGGTCGTAAACCCAAGTGAGCATTTATTTCTATATGTTCAAACGTAGTTCTCATCAAGGAAACCAACTATTTTAGTTACTTCTCATAAATTTAATTTTTTTTCTCTGCAGAAAGAAGAAAAATAAAGAATCTCACAATGCAGGTAACATCTCTTGCTATGCTCCCTTTCATAAAATTGTTTTGGTACTGTAGGTGTGTGTGGAAAGTTTTCTTAAAATCCAGTCAACTGTTTAAAATAGTCTAATTTTTTGTGTAGTCGAGAGACATCGGAAAGAGAAAATTAACGCAGGGATTAACCGGATTGGTAATCTTCTGCCATGTTCCCCTGCACTTAAACAGGTAAGGAATATGGTTGACAACCTTGACAAGTTGTTTCCTTATCTGCCTTTTAACTGGTAGTGCTTGTACAAGATTGCATGATTTTCAAGTCAAATTTTTACTTACAGAGTAAGAACATGATACTGGATCAGGCTTTTCGGTACATCACCGAGCTGCAGAAACAAAATGACACAATGCTTCTTGAAGGTGGAGATAAAGTTCAAGGTAAGATAGTAAGTACGTAAATAGTTTATCTGTATGGCATCTTTCACAGGCACTCATTGCAAAGTGCTTTATGGAGACAAGTGAGTTTCCATTGTACTGTTGATTTTCTCTTTGTAGGTTATACTGGAAACCTTAGACTTAACATTAAGAATATTATCTGAGTTTTTATTATTTTTAGGCTTTCCACCGATCGGATCGGCTTGATCGGATCGGCCGATATTTCAAAATTTTTTCCTAATTTTTTGATCGGTCCTAAAGTCTTCATTCACCGATCCAATCAATGACATCATTGGAATTTGAAAAAAAAAAAAAAGAAATTAATGTCACTACTTTCAATGAGTTGTAGCTTTGTGCGTTTAATTACAATAAGTTGTGTTC
>JBAMHX010000020.1:11591657-11609582 GCA_037177515.1 Pseudomugil tenellus
ATTTGCTTCCTCCTGTGATCGGATCGGTGATCGGTTTTTTTAAGGTCTCTGATCGGTGATCGGCCCCTAAAATCCTGTTTGTGTAAAGCCTAATTATTTTATGGTTATGTTGCTCACATGAACATTTTATGTCCTGGTGTTTCAATGGCCTTTAAAGTGAGCAAAAATTCTGTTCGTATACTCTGTCTGATACTACATGTGCACACATGTCCTGGTTAGTATTG
The DNA here is from genome assembly GCA_037177515.1 of Pseudomugil tenellus. Taxonomy (NCBI): domain Eukaryota; kingdom Metazoa; phylum Chordata; class Actinopteri; order Atheriniformes; family Pseudomugilidae; genus Pseudomugil; species Pseudomugil tenellus. The sequence continues at coordinate 11,591,882 of JBAMHX010000020.1, forward strand.
AATTTTTGAACTATTTTGTAAACATTTTGCTCTTCTTGCACACACTTGGATAAAGGCTTATTCTTGTTTTGAATACCTTTATTTGGATATGCTAAGTTGAAAAGCTGAGTGAAATTGGGCTATTGCTGCATGCAGTGACCTTATCCAGTTTTCAAAACATTGTTTCTTCGTTTTAAAAAAATATGAAGGATATTCTACCTGTATATGAACAACCTGGAAGTGAGTTATGCTTTTGTTTAGACCACAATCAAGTTATAGTGTCCAAATGGAACACTGTTTATATTATATAAATATTCACATTTTTTTTTGCTCGGTTCTTTTGTAAATTTGTAAAACAGAGTCGCATGTTGCTCTTCGCCTGAGATTGTATTTTCCCTATTTTAAGATCCATTAAAGATGAAACTATATGTCTTGATAAGTAAAATCTAAAAAAAAACCTGTATTTACAAGTGAAACAACATCATCAGAAATGGAGGGTTGTGTGTCCCTAATTTACATGAATTGAGCTGACAATGTTTCATTGGTCTGTTTACAGCACAGGAGATCTGTCGGCTGCGGAGTCAGCTGGAGGAATTGAGAAAGGAGAGTGCTCACTATATCGCTCTCCTCAAAGCTCATGATATCAACCTTCTTGAGGACCCTACCATCCACTGGACGGGCAAGCAGCGCTGTGCCAAAGTGGCAAAAGTGACCCCAACTCACCAGCTCCCAAAGGGGATAGTTGTCTACTCCAACAGCAATGTGCTGTGCCCTGCAGGAAAACAGAGTAACCAAGGGAAGCAGCCCTCTGAAACGTTAATTCTTCAACCAACAACAGAGCCAAGATTTAGAGTTAATGGCACCCTACTGCAAGTGAACACATCTTCCTCCACACCTGCACTTCTACCTGGATCAGCTGTCACTCCTACTCATTCTTCTCCAGGTCAGAGAATGATAGAGCAGTGCGTAGTTGAGACACCGGCGACTGCCCCCACTCTGCCACCTTCTGTGTCTTACATCACCCTTCAGATCCCTGCTGCTACTACAACCCTGCCCCAGCAAACACAGCCTGCTGGCCCGCAGACCGTCACTGTAGCGACTACTTCGGCCTCACAGGTTCCCACTAATGGCCATGTTCTGCCTGTGTCCACGCACCCAATATTTACCCAAACTGTAACCAGAGCAATAACTTCAGAGGTTTGCTCCTGGATCACACAGGACTCTGCCATCAGGACTGTAAGCTACACTGCTATCCCTAGCAGCCAAACCCTTCTAAGGGCAGGGGCTGCAGGGAGCACACAGACAACCTGGACAACATTGCAGATGGCAGGAAACACAGTACAACCTGTCTGCCAGAGTCTACCCTCACAAGAGGTCAACACCACCACCCCAACTATCCAACAGGTGACTGTTTGTCCAGTGGGCAGCAAGCCATCCGTCCACCCCATTCAAATACAGATGCAGCCACATGTGCCTGTACAGCAGGCACCAATTACTGGTCATATTCAAGCACAGCCCATTCAAAATTCACAAAAGCCCCAGCCTGCTATTCTAAACCAGGTGCAGCCTCAGTCTGTCCTAGCCCCCCAGCCTCAGTGTGCAGTTCTTCCCCAGTCAGCCATAGTACAGCAGCCAGCTGTTGTGGCCCACTCTGCTGTTGTATCACAGCCCCAGCCTGCTGTGCTTCAGCCAGCATCATTAGTTCCCCATCCTTCTACGGCCCTTATCCCTCAGCCCCAGCCCCTTCCTCAGCCAACCCTTGTTCCCCAGCCACAGGCCACCGTGCTTCCTCTTCTTCAGACTATGCAGGTGCTGCAAGTCAACCCAGCTGGAGCAACGGCGTCAAGTGTAACAGCATGTCAAAAAACAAACAATTCAAGTGTTGTAATCCTACAGCAGGCCAGCGCTTGCCCTGCCCAGTCAGTAGTGAGGGATGATATGACTAATCAGACACCATGCCAGCATATTGTAATCATCCAAGCACCTAATCAGGCAGCAGCTGCTCCTCAGAATACTCAAGTGGGTATAGTTCCCACTGCGGTACCTGTTGTATCCACTCAAACACCCACAACCAGTAGTTCAGTGCCTGCCACTCCACTACAGTGCGTCGGGGGAAAGCAGCTTGTGCATATTCTGCCTCGTCCAGTTCAGCCTCTAGTGAACAATCCTCCACAAGGTTCCCAAACATCTCCTCCCCCACCTGTTCCTTCAACTCCACAAACTATCACTGTGAATGGTCAGGTTTTTGCCCTGCAACCTCTGAAGACCTCTGACAAAGCCAGTTCCCAAGGTGGTCAGAGTACCCTCCAGCTGGTCCAGCCCACTACCACTGAAGAACCAACAACTAATGTGGCTCTCAATAGTTTAGGAGCTCTTAGCAGTCTCAATCAGAGCATTTCTCAGGGCCTCCCTCTTGCCATTTCTAGCCAGAACAATTCTCAACCTCCACCTGCTCCATTAACAGTTCTCCAACAGAAGCAGCAGCAGCCCACCGCTTCAGCACCCACACTACCTGCCCAGCAGCCACAGGTGCCATGTGTGAAGTCAGTCACGTCAGCGCCTGCGCTTAAAGCTTCTAAGCCTTCAGGAAAGAGGCTTCGCACAGCTTTAAACACAAAGAGAACAGCTGCTAAAAGGACTAAATCTGCCAAGAAAAAAGAGCTCAATCAGACACAAGCTGCTGTTTCTGGAATGTCAGAGGCTGCAGGACAAGAGAAGACAGTTCAGGTTAAAGTTACCCAAGTTGTACAGAACTCAACTGTCAAAGCAGCAGACATTCGTCCCACTGTTACCACTACTTTAGATAGCAGAAAAGCTATAGGCAGTACTGCTTTAGCACAGAACACACAGCAAATGATTGAAAGCTGTTCGCCCAGTAATGCAACTGTATTTAGTCAGTCCATCTCCATCTCTGCATCTCAGAATGATTCAGTCTGCCATGGCAACGCTAGCAGTATCACAACCACAGTTACAACTGTCAATGCAGTATCAGTCAAGCCATCGTGTAGTGCAGTTTTGGCAATTGAGAGTAAAACAGCAGCTGTTTCTGGCAGCAATTCATCTGCAACCAAACTTTCAGTTGCAGAGGTCAAACATCCAACACCAACAACGGCAATTACTGCAACACAAAGCAAATCAGCTTGTACTACTGCAGTTTCCAAACAAAACACTGCTTTGGCCCTTTCTTCATCTGCTACTGAGACTCGGAAAAACCCTGTAGCAGATACTAGCACTTATTTAAGTCAAATCTGCACCAGCAGCATCACAAGTGTACCAGTATCTTTAAATCAGTCTCCCCACACAGACTACCCTTGTCCCTCCCACGGATCGAAAACCAAAGATCCATTGCCTTGTAATAAATCTGAGTCTCAGCCCCTCACTTCATCTTCTGTGTCCACAAGTGTAGCGCTGTCATCACCTGCGCCGGTGTATTCTGTCAGCCACAGCTCCGTCACTGCCTCTACAACAAGTTCAGAGTTAAGGAAAAGAACTACTGCTTCAAAAGCTCCAGTACAACAGACTGAGGGGACAGTTCCCAACTCCTCCTCATGCCATCCTGCTGAAGTCAAATCATCCCAGGCCACTAGAGCTAACAGAGAGACTCAGGAGGAAAGATGTTCCGCCATATCCGAGAAAGCGGGCTTGGAGGCAGCGACTTCCAACGAACCCTCAAGAAAGGATTTTGCTTTGTCTCAACAGGTGTACACTAACCTAGATGACCACGCTATGGAGCGCCCGATAATCAGACAGACTGATTCCCCCATGTCTGCTGGAGCTGGGGGTGGCAGAGGATTCTCTGTGGCATCATTGCTTCCACAGGGCCACAGTATCAGTGCCTCGTCTGGCTCCTTTGGATCGTTTACATTCACATCTGAGCAGGCAGAGATGTTAGCCTTGGCTATGCTAGAGCAGGACAGCCCTGGGAAGAAGAGTGGAGGTTGTTCTGGGGAGAACACTTCCTCAACCAACCCAACTTCAACCACATGGGACTCTCCTAAAACCTCGCCAGCGTCCTCCAGTAAAGAGAGGAGCTTAGCTGCACAGCAGGGCAAAGTGAATAAGCCCATGGATTCAGGAACCGTTAAAGCTGCTATTGAGTTGTCCGTCAGAGGACAGGCAGGGGAAGGGGCTATCAGTGGGACAAATGGAACCAGACCTCCACAAAATATTGTGTACTCACAGTCTCAGTCTCTCCCCCATGCCCAGTCTCAAAGCTCCTCCCAGAGTGGGACAGTGGCTAGCCTGAGTGTGAACAATCTGATTAGACCCAGCTCCAGTCACCAACCCTATCCTGGCTCCCCAAATCTTGGTGGCCAACAGGGCTCGGTTCCATCTCCTGCAGGGACCTCGGCTCATATATCCCAGCCATCAAACAATGCCCTCTCACCGTGCTCAGGTGCTGCTCAGACAAATGAGTATACCCCCTTAAAGACTACTTTAATGAGGGCTCAACCTGGAGTTGGTGTGGGTGAGCGACAAGTAAAGATCATCTCCAAGCGGCAGGCCCAAGAAGAAGTCATGTTAAACACAGGAAAACGACCAAAGCCTTGCCCTCCACCAGCTAACCCTGTTAGCCATATGGAGGTAAAAGCACCAGATCGCAGTCAAATCATGGTGGGACAGCTGCCTTCCACATCCTCAGCCGTCATGACAAGAATTAATTCTGAAAACCCCTTTTCTACAAACACTTTCATGAGCACAGTGGTGCGCCCAACAGAGGGCCAGTGCCCTGCTCAGGCACCCCCTGACCAGAACCAGGTAGGGGCACTTCATCTGCCTCAGGGTCACCCACAACATACTGTAAGCCAGCTTAACCAGCATCTGGGAGGAAACCTTTACATGAAACAGCAGCAGCAAGAGCAACAGAGACATCATCTGTATCATTTGCAACATCATTTAACGCAGTCGGACCCTGCACAGCGCCACTCGCTACACCAGAGGGCACTGCAACAGCAGCAGCAACAACAACAAGAGCAGCAACATGTCCAAAAAAAGCGAGGACTGGTTAGAGGAAGTCAAGCAGCCTCACCCGCTGGCCTGCCACAGAAGCAGCATCACCTGGAAAAGTCTGGAATTCAGCAGCACTCTCACCAACAACAGACTCAGCATCAGCAGCGCACACAGCAGCAGTCCCAGCAGCACCCGCAACAGTCGCACCAACAATCCCAACAGCATCAACAGCCAGCACAACACCAACAGTCTCATCCCCAGCAGCACCAACAGGCACATCCACAACCTCCCCAGGCGCAGCATCACCAACAGCAGCAGCAGTTGCAGCAGCAGCAGCAGAACACCCACTCCAGACACCAGCAGCATCTGCAGCAGCAGATCCAACAGCAGCAGCAGCACTTTAGGCATCAGGACAAGAGCTGCGAAGCTCAAACAGCAGGCTCAAGGGGCCACCACAGCAGCCACTTGTCTCAGCAGGACCACCTCAAGGTCAGTGACACACAAGTCTGAAAATGGCATTGTTCTACAAACGTTGATCCTGTCTTGATGTCTTTTTAACGGATGTTTTCCTGTAAGATATTTAACTTAGTTTGATCAAAATAGTAATTAGTTTGATTCTACAACAGATAGCTGTAGACCCACCATCAGTAGGTTAGGGTCTTCTTATCTACATTTGTTAAGTTATACAGATCAGAATTTGCCAACTCTGGACTCTTTTGGTTGGCACAAACGTTTTCCTGCATGTTATAGATCTTTTCCCACCACATCACACCTGACTTAAACAAAGCGTATGCCGTTGGAAGTGATAACTAGGAGTATATCCACGAAGGCCCCTAATCCTCCTATTCCCCACTCCTCGAATAGACTCCTTACAATAATATAAGGACGCATACGTTCAATCACAAAGCTCCACCTGGTGTGGAAACTTTAAACCAGCCTGGTATGACATCAGGACAGGATGCATCCTAAGGTCATGACCTTTTTATATGCACGTTATTTAAGGTCAATGAGAAATAGTTCCAGACATATCACCAAAAATATGATTTTTCACAAATAAAACGGCACCTGGTTGGAAAACCATAAATTCGATATTCGTGAAATTTGATACAGATCTTCATCTTGGGAACTTAAACTGGTATCCCGAGTATCAAAGTCCAATCGTAAATAGTTCTAAAGTTATAGGCAAATTTTATTTATTTATTTTGCATAAAGCACGATTTAGTGAGGAAACCATAAATCCCAAAATGGTGAAATTTGATACAGGTATACTGATTATCAAAATCCAGTTGTGAAAACTGTTAATTATCGCGCTCAAACTAATGATATTTGGTGACGGCGGTCGTGATGAAACCATTTTATCTCATCAACTCTCCACATTCTGGGATATAATTAGTGAGTATTTAAGCGGCTTGTGCAGGACTTCTTAACAAGCTGTTTGAAAACAAATTCATTTGAGTCCGGTATGTCTAAGCAGGTAACCATCTAAAACTTGCTGGATGAGGGCAAGTTGGGGAACCCTAGTGATAGAAGGCTGTAAGAAAATGTGCCCTCAGGAGGTAAACTCGGGATATCTGTTTATGCTCCCAAGGGGACAAGCTGTATCAAATTTCACTACATTTGGATTTATGGTTTACCCACCAGGTGCTGCTTTATGTACAAATAATCGTATTTTTGGTTATATCTCTGGAACTATTTGTCTCATTGACCTCAAATCAAGTGCAAATAAAAGGTGATGACCTCAGGATGCATCCTGTCCTGACGTCATACCGGGCTGGTTCAAAGTTTCGACATCAGGTAGAACTTTGTGACTGAACATGTGCGGCTTTATATTATTGTACTGTGTCTATTTGAGGAGTGAGGATTGGGGGCGATCGGGGATGTATGTCTAGCCGTTGTTAATGACAGCGTAGACCTTGGCCATATTCGGTCTACAATAGAGAAAAAGCATGAAAGGAGGATAAAAATGGGCTAAAAATTGATCAGGATTTGATTTAAAGTAGAATAAATCTATATATTTGTATTATCTTGCTATTTTTCCATTTGGTCTATTTAATATTTTTGTGAGATTTTCAGGAACTATTTTTGCTTGGTTAATTTTTGTATGATATTATTGTAATTTATTAATGTTTAATTCATTAAGCAGATTGTTATTGTTTGCCCCTTTTTCCTCAGCCTGGTCAAGACCATAATGCTATGCAGAGGATGATGAGCTCCAGAAGCATGGAACAGCAGCTCATCTCTCCTTCCAGCAACCCGGTATCCCGTCCATCTGAGCTGGCCTGTGCTTCGTCTCGCCAGGAACGTCACCGCGTGTCCAACTACTCCGCAGAGGCACTCATTGGTAAAACGTCCTCTAGTGGTGAACAGCAACAGCGTATGGCTCTCCATCTTCAGTCTGGTCGTGGTGGCACTCAGGAGCAAGCAGATCTTCGTGGTTACTTGGACACATCACGAGGGAAGGCTGGCATGGCACACAACCCACAGAATCGCCTTGCCTCTGACCATCCAGGGTCCAGCGAAGTTCAGCGTGTCTCGGATTGTGCACCCTTTAAGGCTATGAGTGGTGGAGGGGGAGCACATCAGCTCGGGGGTTTTGAGGCTCAGGTGTCTCGTGGGAACGACATGGCTGCTAAGGCAGTGCCTCCCTCGCAGAGGGGTCCTCAAGGCCAGCAGCAGGGAGGGTTCAGGATGAGTGTTGGTCCCACACCGGATGGCAGAAGTCGTGGTGGGTACAGTGGGGCTCATCCTGGTCAGCAGGGAGTTCAGGTTGGTCCAGCGATGGCTCGGGAACAGGACGGCTGTCAGCAGAGTTTCATGCAGAGCCTCCTTTCGCCACACCTTCCTGAGCAGAGCAATCACCAGCGAGCAGTGCAGTGCTGTCCCCCTGTCAGCATGGAGTACAGCTGTGTGCCTGGAAGCTCTTCAGGAGACATTCAGGCCAAAGCCTCCAGCCCGAGTGTTCCTCAGTCTCAGAAGACTCCCGCTATGCGACTTGCAGAGGGCAACAAGGGTCACATTTCTCAGGTCAGCAGTAATATGCACGCAGGCCCAGGTGTGAGAGCAGGACTCCCCCACCCTCCGACTCCACACAGCAGCGCTGAGCAAAGCCGCTCCTCTGTGCCATCCAGACCGCCCGCTGCTGTTAGCCAACACTCTCGTCATATTCCTCGAGATAATCAGCCCGCCAAACTGAGACCAGGCGACCGGGCTCGATCGGGAACTCTAAGACCAACCAACCCGTTTGAGCCTGATGGCCACCTGCTGCTGGGTCGACCTCAATCTGGAGGAGAGGCTCGACGCAGCACCATTGTGCGCTTTATGGCAGATGGCGCACAAGTTCCTGCCGACAATAACCTGGGGCCGGACCAACACTTAACACAGAACTTTGGTTTCCCCTTTATTTCTGAAGGAGGGATGAATCCTCCACCTCCCATTAATGCAAACTCCACATTCATCCCCCCAGTCAGCCAGTCCAACACCTCCCGGACACCATCCCTTCTTCCAGTCGAGCCACAGAACACTTTACCATCCTTTTATCCCTCTTATTCTCCAGCTGCTCACCCCAGCCTTCCCAGCGATGTCACTCTCCAATATTTTCCCAATCAGATGTTTACAAGTCCAAGTGCAGACAAGGGCAGCGCTCCTCCCCTCAACAACCGGTTTGGTTCCATCCTCTCCCCACCTCGCCCAGTGGGGTTTGGGGTGGACAGAGGTTTCCCATTGCTTCCAGATATGCCTCCTATGCCCATTACCAACTCATCTGGAATCACCCCTCACATCTCCAACTTCAGCCTCACCTCTCTGTTCCCTGAAATCGCCACCGGTATGCCCACCGACAGCTCAGCCATGCCGATGTCTCCTCTGCTGTCTCTGTCCAACACGTCATCTGCCGACTCTGGCAAGCAGGCGAATCGTCCAGCCCATAACATCAGCCACATCCTGGGCCATGACGGCAGCTCCGCCGTGTGAGGAGAGCTCGCGCTGCAGCTTGAATGCCTTGGTGAACTGGTGTTCTGAAGTCGAGTTCAAGTTTCCGATTGAAATGTTTTGCTTAAAGTGTTGAAGAAAATGATGGTGAAGGACTTGATGAATGGTAACTTGTTTACATGTTCGCGCAATGTTTTCTGTTTGACATGCAAATGATGTCATGGTAACCATTTTCTTTTTATGGGGAGAGAAATGTGACCCTTACAAAGCCCTGTCTAATAATGTTGGTTAAACCAACTACTTGTTAAAACAAAGAGGTTTAGGTTCATAACTTGAATTAATTGTATTTTGGGTTAAGAAAGCTTCAGCACAGTTATGTAATTTACTAACTTATCAGGTTCTGTACAGAATTTCTTTCCAAGAACTGCTTTGTAAATATCAATGTTTCATATCAGAAATTGTTAGATTATGTATGTATTTGTAAATACAAATTGATTAATAAAGTTTATAAAGAGACATTTGCATTTACTTTGAGTTTGGGAGCAGTCTTTCCTTTTTAATACATCTTTTGTTCTTTATTTTAATACTTTCAAAATATCAAGCAAATCAGATATGGCATCATTAATAAAAACACTTAGTTTAGGCCAAACTTGCACAGGTAAATACTATTAAAAAAAAAACTCAGAAAAATCATTCAGTTCAAAAAGATCCACCACAGACACATCGTTTTTATAAGCTTTTATTTACATGCTATAGTGCTTCAGCATATGCAGCCACAGCGTAGTTGCGCTTTAAAAGGGAGTATATTTAGGATCTCCTTCATTTCAATCATAGATGTCTCTGTCAAAGACTACTTAATACTTTGTGCCCTGACCAGTGAGGAAGGAATAATACTGACACACCTGTCACAGCGTCCTCTCCTGGCAGTCATTTGGTAACCAGCAAATGAGTAAACACATAAGTGTCTGCGGTTTAAGTTCAGCTTATCAATGACTCGAGTTATTTTCCAGAATCTCTCCCATTCAGTGATTTTAAAAAATAACATAAGCTCCAAAAAATAAATAGCTATACAACATATATAATCTCTTGTACACTACCCAAACAATGATTTATGTTGCATACACTTGTTATTAGCTTGTTAATGATGACCAATGCATAATACATTTGTGTTACTGCTATACAAAATGAGCGATGCGTCTTGAGAAAATGCTGAAACGACAGAGCTGAAGCGTAACGAAGCGCCTCGTAACAGCATCATATGGTCCCCTTTTATTTCTGTTGTGCATAAAGCTAAGCACATATGATCCAAACATTAAAAGTGGGAGAAATCTGCAGGGAATGATGTGACATGGGAGGAGAGGGTCTAGACGTGAAGTGCTGTACGGAGAGGAAGCCCCCCCTCTTCTTCACAAGAGGAATAACGTCTCAAAACTTTGTCCCTCCCCTGGAAATGCAGAGTTGGGGACCAAAAACCCCCCTTTGTCTATGATATATGGTGAGCAGATGAATAAATAAAATCTTTTTCAATATGAAAATAACCTTATATACAGTATAATCAGACACCTATGTACAAAAACATAAATATATAAATATCTGATACAAAAATAAATATTTTCTCTTGTTTTTCTCTGTTCATTCAACAGTCTCTTCTGTATCTGTGGAGTCGACTGTCCTCGCCTTCTCCAGGAGCGTTTCATTCATGTGGATGTTCATTGTCCTGTATTGTATCTTGGGGTGGTGGTGCAGGTGATGTGGTGAAGATCCCTTCATCTTCTAGAGACAAAAGATGGATAGATGGCAGGTCTGTGAAAAGGATAAAAAAAATAAAACCACATTCAGGATATTGTTTCCCACATTTAAGTATCTGTATTTATCAATGGAAGAAATCAGGACATACTTGGAGCAATGTCCTCTGCTGTGTCTCCACTGCATAGGCTGCTATCGCCTCCCACTTCCTCTGCACTAATGAGCTGATGTGATGACGCCTGAAGCTCAAGGGTGGAGTCGTCAAGATGGCTGCATCGTTTGTGAAAATCAGGCCCACTGATGATGAGAAGGAAAGGGACTTTTTATCAATGTTACAATCTAACAATAATGACAAAAACTCACAACTGATCATTTAATTTCTGGTGAAGACCGAAAATTTTCATAAAATTTGCCCTTATTCTCTTCAACTTCTGCTGATTCTAGGTAAACGATATACTAAAAACTTTGAACTCACCTGCTGGAGTAGTGGCAAACAGGTACCTGTCCATTTGACACCATCTGCGGCAGCAGTGTGTCACACTCCATATCACAATCATCCTGCAATACACACATTTATCTAAATAAATACACATATCTACAATCATAAAAATAACAACACTTAAAGAATGAGTAAATATGCGGTATAAGTGTGCATAAGTAGTGTTTTACCTGCTGTAGCCCCGGCAGGCAGTGTTTTGGGGGGTGAGCTTTGCCGTTCGGAGTGTATTCTCCATTAGCGTTGTAAAGATCATGAGGAGAAGACATGTGTGCATCCAGAGGACAGTGCCCAACCAGGGCGAGTCCCTGAAGGGGAACCATCGTGTACTGGCATGAAGTGACAGGAGTGGCCACAGCAGAGAAACACAAATCTGATGTTTGCTCTGAAATTAAGCATAAAAATGACTTATTTACTTATCTAGAGGCTGATAAAGACTAGAGGAGTTACCAAGAAGACTCACTTTGTTTGGCCCAAGCTCTCCAGAGGCAGAAGGGGATGAAAGCGACAATGATGAAGACGAAGGCTCCTAGGACGATACCGACTATGAGGTAAGGGAGGTCGCCATGGCGAATCAGCTGTTTAGGATCTTCTGGCTTCGTGATTGTCTCCTTGGATGGATCAGGCCGCTGGTAATTAGGACGAGCTGAGATAAGCAAAAAGAGGAAAATAACTATTAGACTCCTGAGAGAACATTCGCTACCGTGTCTAGATGCACATCTAGATCTGCATATGAGCCCACCTTTTGTTTCAAGGATCACTACGTTGCCAAAGTCGCTTTCTCCTTTCTCGTTGAAACTTTGCATCTTGATGTCGTAGGCGGTTTCCGGCTGCAGATCGGTGATTGAGTGCCAGTATCTGTCTCCCTCTACCACGTCCTTCTTGTAGTCGCTGTCATTATCACTGTCAGTCGGACGGTAGTAGATGTAGAAACCGTAGATGGGTGTGTTGTTTACAGCAGTGTACTGCAGAAAGGGAAACAGATCAGGTTAAAATCCCATTTAAACTAAAATACAATCATTAAATGTTGCATTTATATGTTCTGGACACTGACCGTCCATTTTAGAACAATAGTGGTCTCGTTGATGGCCTCATTGTAGGTGATATAGGGTCCATCAACAGGGCGCTCATGTGTTCTCCCACCTACTACAGTGTAGGCTTTGGAAGGGGCACTGGGAGGGCTGGAGCCAATCACATTCACTGCTACCACACGAAACTTATAGGATGTACCTAAAGGGGGGAGAAGAAGAAGAACGGGCATTGCTGATGTCATTCTCGAGGCTTCAAGCTTTAAATTTTATGTTGACTAATGATGTTGTTTTATGTATTCCTTCGCAGAGCAAATGTTATGCCGATAGTGACCCAGCGAGGCTTTAGATTAATGGCAGTAATCACTGAAATGAGCCTAACAACAGTCATTACAGTGGTAAATTTCCAGCCATGGGAATGTAATTTAACAAAGCATCATCACTGTAATTACATGGTATGACATCCGATGACCCCCCCCCAAGCTAGTCCGAGTAAACAGCTGTGAATAACAGCATTGTTTCTGCCAACCAACCTTTTTCCAGCCCCGTGATTTCCACAGACAGCCTTGACGGGGGAATGTTCTCCACCGCCGTCACCCAGTCCTCCCCTGCTTTCTTCACTTTCTTGTACTCCACCCGAAATGACTGGATGGGGAAGCCGCGGTTGCCACGAGGAATCCAAGTCACGTACGCAGACGTCTCTGTAGCCGTGGAGACTGTGGGCCTATCGGGCGCTTCGGGAGCTGCACAGGAGGAAGAGGACAGCCATCGAATAAACAACGACAACTTAAAGAAAACCAGAACAATGCAACGTCAATGTTAGATCACGCTGAACACTTACAAGGAGCTCATCCTTCAGAGAGAAATGCAAAAGAGAGTTAGAAGTGTTAGCGATGTAGCCATATTAACCAGCAATATTAGTATGTTAATTAGAGGGAGATAGATCACAGCTGAAGTATGGATGAGTGCTTACGAGAGAGGCTTGGCGATGGGACGGCAGGTGTTTTTGGTGGGTCAATTTGGCCTCCTAGACCTTTGCGACCTGTTGATAAAAAAAAAAAATTTTTTTTTGAATAATGGTAGCTTTTTATCAGAACCAGCAGACCATTTCTAACAAAGTAGAAACTGTTCCAAACATATCAAAGTAACTTAATGTTTTTGGTAGCCGAGCAGATTTAGGCAAGAAAAAAGGCTGAATAATAAATATTTTAGAGACTATTTTCAGATATAGATTAGCAAAAATAGTTGTTTCTGGGAATGAATTTTGCAGGACTAAAAATACAAATATTTTATCTGATGCAAAGTTGCAGCTCATTACCAACAGAAGTAAAGAAGCATGTTGCTCTTTCTGTGTTGTACCTTTGCCAGTTCTAAAAGTCACCATTGCTGGTTGTCCCAGTCCTGCACAGTTCTTGGCGGCCATCTCTACTTCATACAGGCTGTCTGGCTGCAGCTTGGCTAGAGTCAGCTTATGCAGCGAGCCTGAGATACTCCTAGAGGTCCACTCTGCAAGAGGGTCTCCCTCCTGTAAGAGGAAAAGCAGGTGTTTTTCTATATGCAAAAGTGTAAATGAAGTAAATGCACAAATGTTATGTAGTTTCCTAAACATGCTCTATGCTGTACCTTTCTGTATTTGATCATATACTCCAGCACAGGAGCTCCTCGCTCATGTCGTGGCCTCCAGGTGAGTTCATAGTAGTCAGCCTTGCCTGTACGTGGCTGACTAAGGATGATGGGAGCGTCTGCAGGTAACACCTGCCCTGGCAGTTCAGAGCAGTCCAGAGGTAAAGTGGCCCCAGCGGCCCCGGGTCTTACAGGAGGCTGCTCTCTCAGCACTTTGTCTGGGCTGAGAGGGCGAAACATGGATGGCAACCTCTGGCGAGAGGAAATTCCTAAAAAGAGAAATACGTTTGCAAATTTTCAACGCTGCCCAATGAGAGAATAAAAAACACGACATCCAACTTGCGCTCTCTTACCAGTTGCTACCGTGATGAGGCGAGCCGAGGCCTGGGAGCTTCCGACACCATTCTCTGCCATGCACTGGTACAGGCCGTCATCCTGCGGGCCCACATTAGAGACGCGTAACCCCCGTGATGTCACGCGGTGGCGAGGCGACAGGACGAGGGGGCGGGCGTTGTGGAGCCACATCACCGACGGGGCGGGTTTACCACGGGCCTGACAGGTGAAGCGCACCGTCTCTCCGTACATGACTTCCTGCTGCTGCAGCTCCACGGTCACCTGAGGAGGCTCTGCAGGAGGCGGGGGGAGAAACCAGAAGATGGGAAATGAGCGAGGAGCTTCATAGAGCCTAACGGCACCCTGCTGATGATCAAAGTTAATAATTTTCAGACAAGAAAAAAAACACACGCACACACACATACACACAATCATACACATGTGTGTGGAAGCAAGTGGGGGTGTGTCAAGTCAGGCAGGCCAGCTAGTTGATGGTTGGCTGCTTGTGAATAGCAGAGAAAGACAGAGCTCATTACAGCTACAGCAGCACTCTGACTTTAATTAGAGCCAGCTGCAGAGAGACAAGCTGACAACACATTCACACACAAACACACACACACGCACAAAATCACTGTAAAAACAGTCATCCATAACCTAGACATATTCAATCAAGTCCTGGGATAGAATAGAGAGCTCTATGTCCTCTTTCTATGCTGCTGCGCACATTCAGACCGCTGTCTGCTGAGCAGGAGTCAGGATAATTATCAAATCCATGACAGGGAAAAGAAAAAAACATTTAAAAAAGCCTGTAGAGACCAGCAAATCCCTCTTTATGAAAAATATGCGCATGAAAAAACGCTACATGAAACTTACCGAACACTTGGACCTCATAGAGCACCGCAGCAGAGCTGGCCGAGCCGATGCCGTTGTCCGCCCGGCAGATGTAATTCCCAGAGTCTCCCTCGCCCACTGCGTCTATAAGCAGGTTGCTAAGCAGGAATCGTGTGTTGTTATGGAAACGCAAGTCCTGCCCGTCTTTTACCCACGTGACCTGCGGCGTGGGGATGCCGCTGGCGACGCACTCCAACACCAGCCGCTGGCCTTTAGTCACCATGATGGAGCGGGCCGCTGGCGGGTACATGATCCGAGCTGCATCTGACGTGGCGCCTGAAACAGAGAGGCAGTGAGGACGTGTCTAATATCGGTAAAAATACATCTGGGAGACGAGGAAGCTACATCAAAGCGCCGACGGTTTACACTTCTTTTATAGCCGACTTTGATCAGAAACATAAATATGAATTATTATGCCGGCAAGATCAAATCCTAAGGGTCACACTGAAGGGTCGGTGGGGAGGGGAGGGACACGTTAGACACATGTGCACCACATTTTTAAAGGAACATCTGCAAGCTTCTTATGCTAACAAAAAATCTCATCAAATTTAATTAAATTCATTCAGTCATCACAGGAAAAAGTGAAACAGCTACAGTTTTTATCCCAAAGCTTCCGACACCATTCTCCCTTAGCGTAGGTGTTTAGAGGTGACGACTCACGGCGAATGCGCAGGCGATCGGTGGATGTGGAAGTTTTGACCTCCTGAGTGATGGGGTTGTAGGCTGCACACTTGTACGGCCCCTCATCGTCCTGTGTGGCATTGGCTATCTGCAGGTTCCCTGATGGCATGATGAGGTAGTTCCCTGAAAAACAAACAAACCAGTAAATAACATAACGGCCTGAGCAGAATTTGCACACTTGGTTACAAGCTTTAGGTAGGACAAACTGGAGAAAAACACACTCAACACTGTATAAAAACCAAACAGGAGCCAAAGAAAAAAAAAAAAAAAAAAAGATCAAGTCCATGTTGTGAAACACTGTAACATGAGCCCAAAGTGCCATTCCAGCACATCGCTGCAATGCTTGCAGAGGCCACAGAGGGGCATCTGGAAGACTCAATGTGGTATTCATTTCCTCGCTGATAAGCGACAGATATCAGTACCTACAGCTTCCAGGCATCATCAGCATACCAGCCACAAATCGCTGCAGCTTTTCTTCTTTTCCAAGCAACTCAGAAGTAAATTGTTTTGAGATACAAACAACTTTATTCCCATGTTCCAGCATTCTCCAGATAACGGCCTTGTTTCACGAAGGGTCAGATAGCAGGATTACAGCATTCCAGTAAATTATGAAGATAGTAAGAAAATTAGGAGGAGGAGGAGGAGGAGGGTGAGACTGCACATCAAGTACGATCCTACTAAGCAGCGGTGACGCACCTTTGGACGTTTCCAGCCATTCTTGTTTGACACTGTAGCGGACCTGAGCC
Organism: Pseudomugil tenellus; assembly: GCA_037177515.1. NCBI lineage: Eukaryota > Metazoa > Chordata > Actinopteri > Atheriniformes > Pseudomugilidae > Pseudomugil > Pseudomugil tenellus. The sequence goes on from JBAMHX010000020.1 coordinate 11,608,282, forward strand.
TTGGGCTGACTCTCGGGGAGGTGACATTCGATAACAGCCGTGTTGCCTTCATCGACTTCGATCTCCTGCTGGTCATCGGGTTCGAAGTCCCGCAGCTCTGAAAAACAAAGTCAGCTCTGTCACATATCTGCAACACAAGTCGCCCTTCTTTCACCACCTTAATACACAATGTAAATCACATCTAACTGCACGTGTATACAGTCAGTCCTCAGCGTTGGAAGTTTAAAACCACAATATTGTAATCAGTAATAACTAGTTTGTTTCATACAGTGTCTTTCTGTGTTGCAACCACATTCCCATCGTTTCTCTCTGCTTTACTTTAACATGGTTCCCTCAAAGTTTTTCTGTAAAACTATGCAGTTTTTTTCTATTTAAAGAATTTCATGTGAAAGTCCTAAATATGGTGTAACATTTGAGTAAGGTGTCATTAATCCTGTCAACCAGGACTGGATCTGAGTCTGTGGGAAACAGGGGAGTGGGATTACTGGGGCCATGTGCTTCCGCTGTGTCACGCAGACACACAGTCTGCACGGCATAGACACTCATCTGACCCCTGCCCTCCTTAAACCCCTGCCTGAGCGGCTAGGAGGTTTGACCACGGGGTCGAAGGTGAGAGCAATCCATCCGATAGGGTTTCACAGGAAGATATTCGGGTTGGGTTTGAGAGGAAGCAGCTAAAAACTCTGCTCTTAAGAGCCCATAAAAAAAAAAATAAAAAAAAACCTTAGTGGGGGAGATGCTGCCATTTTATAAATTTGAAGCAGAGGGGAAAGTAAAATGAGAATGACTTGAGGAGCTGGGGCGAGCTGGGGAGAAATTTGTCATGAAGGAGTCCAACAGTAAAATGAAAGATAAATAAAACTTCTCCGGGAACGTAATTAAACGTCTACCAGCCTTTGTTGATTTATTCTCAACAAACACAGGCTCTCCATTCTTTCCAGAGGTGCTATAACTGGTGTGTTTTTCTTGGAGCAGAAATGCTCTGTGGTAAAATAAGCTGCTGCTATATCCAGTCAGCTGATCAGACTTTGTATACAGCTCTAATTCAATAAGCAAAGTTCAACGAAGGTCACGATATCTACTGATAGGGACATGGTGATGATTTACTCAAAGCGCTGAACAAACAGACCCATGGCGGGCGGCTGATTAATTCACCATGCGCACTGGATCTGTCCCTCATCCCTGCATCTGGATGAACTTTAATGGGTGGAATGGGGGCGATCAGTCTACACACACACACACACACACACACACACACACACACACACACACACACACACACACACACACACACACACACA
>JBAMHX010000020.1:11613949-11626274 GCA_037177515.1 Pseudomugil tenellus
CCCCCCCCCCCCCCCCCCCCCCCCCCCCCCCCCCCCCCCCCCCCCCCCCCCCCCCCCCCCCCCCCCCCCCCCCGCTTTGGTCAGTTTGGAAACTTTAACAAATACAAGCTGTGTACAAAATACTGAATTTTTCACAGAACAAACAAGTAGACATGAGCAATGCTCTCGTTGTTAAATCACATGTGGAAGGTGTGAAAAGGTGAAAGTGAAGGGAAATGGAAAACGGTCATACCTGGGGGGTGGGGGGGGGGGGGGGGGTTGCACGTTGTTTCGAAGAACACTTGGCGCGTATTAGGCAGGATGTGAGTGATTTATCAAAACGCGTCTGACTTAGCAAAGCTCAAAGTGACACCACTCACCAGCTGTTTCTAATCCGAGCTAGCACAACAATATCTGACTGTCGTCGCTACAGAAATGATATCCGAGAAGCGAGCATGAAAGAAGCACGGCGTCGAGAGAATACCCTTCGAGATGAGTCACTAATATGCAAGCTTACTATAAACCACTTACTATTTATTTAGACTAAACCAATATGCCTAAAAACACTAATCCACACTTATTTTCTTTAGGAATCAACCTTGCATCATGTTTATTAACTTGCTTTTGGTTCAGTTTCACAGACACCCCTTGCTACAGCCTTGCAGAAACGTAGAGTTTGACTGATTCCTTCGTCCTCAGAGTGGCCAAATAGGTAGCAGGCCGACTCTGTCAACAAACAACAAGCTGCTGTGGGACCAGGAGCAAGCAGACCTGAAAACCTGCGGCTTCTGTGGCTGGTGGCAGTATGGACACAACCAAGGACAGCTGCCCATTAAAGACACACTAAATGTGTATTGAGCACCTGTCCCCAACTGTGAGTCGCTAACCATAAACCACATCTGTCACTCAGCCAACTACCCATAAAGAGAGGCCTTCTACGCAGACATGCATGCTTTTACCTGTCCGGTTCTCTGCAATATGAAAGCCCGGACAGTAAGCGAGGAGGAGAGCTTAGAAACAGAGCTATGGTGCTGTTTGTAGCAGTGGTATGAGCAGGCCCCTCGTACATCATCACTCCCTTAAAAACGACCTTACTCCTCTGAGTCTGTCTGTCTGATCCATTAATCAGCTGGGTTTTGTGTTTGCTTAGTAGATACCCTGACTCGAGATGAAAAGTTTGCCAGACTTCTATGTCCAGATTTTTCCATCCATCCCTCCCTGAGAAGTCATAGTCATGACTCCCCCCCCACCCCCCCACCCCCCACGCATCAGTGAGACTGATAAAAAACAGAGCATATACCCAGACAGCTCTCCTAAATTAAGAGCTCAGTCTATGTGTGTGCTGGTGTGTGTGTTCTTTACACTGTGTTACAGCCTCAGCAGAGGGAACGCTGCTGAATGGTTAGTGCCAATATGGTTGGGCTTTAGGATGTTATGCGTGGAGCAAATTTGGCAAAACTGCCATTAGTGGAGTGCAGATAATCACCTCTCATGCCATATCGGGACAAGAGCAAAATAAATGTACTTATTCAGGTAAACTGGGCATACACTGCAGTGTTTCGGCACCTCTGCTTTATTCTTGACTAGCTTACTCTGGTGCAGTAATGGTCCCCAGTTGTTGTTTGTTCTTTTGTGTGCATGTATTTTGACCAGTTAAAGAGCTTATTTGGCAGTCACATCTGGACCAAGCATGTGTAGCAACTTAATTGCTAGAAAAATTGACCAAGTTTGGTTTTTATGCAAGGTTTTTAGTAGGGGTGTATATCAACAAGAATCTGCCGATACAATGTGTATTACAGTACAGGGGTAGCGATACAATATATTGCGATATATTGTGATGCTGTAAACAAGGCGATAAATTGCAATTTTTCCTCACTAGAATTTAATAGTAAGAAAACTCAGCCTTTTAAATGCCCAACTTACTCAATAAGTAATAACTTTTTTATTTTAAAAACAGTCTGTGTACAAGATGAATAAAGAAATTTAAATCTGCCTTATGGGTAAAAATATGCTCATAAAAAGATCGATACAGTTCTTTTGCATATCGATATATTGTCTATTTAAAAAAATTGTGATAAATCGATATAACTATATTTTTTTAAAGCCCTAGTTTTTACTAGCTGCTTGAACTTTCCGTCTGAGTGAATAAGATGTGCTTATACCTACTTATAACACAGCCTTTAAAAATTATTCCTGTATGCTTAAAGGCTGGTCATCAATGGAGATACTGAATTTCTGCTTTGTTTGTGAAGACAGGCATCTTGGTCCGGCCTGAAGAAGTCAAGACATGTTAAGAATAACCTTTGACTTGACCTGGACTCCCTCAAAAGACTTTAAAACAGCTTTGATTGCAGGTGTCTGTAGATGCATCTATGTGATATGCCTGGAGGGCAAATATCTCTTGGAGAGGACAAGGAGAAGAAAAAAAAAACATCTTACTACATAGTTATGTTGCTGGTGTGCAGGCATGCACCCTGAGCATAGGTATGCGGGTGTATTATGTATTGTTGTGCAAGAGAGTCACTTGACAAAAGTTCATTGTGAGCGTGCAAAGTAAAGACACCGAGGTCCCTGTTCTTTCGGACCACTGTCGATCCCATTGTCCCTCTGCCTCCGTGGATAAATTAATTTTGACAACCCTGCTAATTGGATAAAACCCGACTGGAGCCTCCCCCCTGAGCTCTCACATTCCATCTGCTTTCTGGCATGGAGAAGACACACATGAGGGAGGAGGTGGCGAAGGGGTATCGGGGTAGTAACTCCTGAGGAGTGGAGCTGTTGAATATTTATCACCTTCCCAAATTCCCATCTTGCACCCCCCCTTTCCAGTTTAACGTCTTTTTACACCCCATGCCCCCCTTCCATCCCTCGAGGTTCTCCAAACAACACAAAGCTCCCCCTTTAGATAAACACATGCGGTGTCAAGTGTGAGGAGTGCCGGGGGTTCAACTACCCCGCTCGGGCCTGAAGCCCACAATGCTGCGCTGCATAGCTGCCATGCGGGAGGCCAGTTGCCCCTAGCAACACTAACAGGCAGAACGCACCTTAATAGAGTGGAGAGTCATTGTAAAGCAGTGAGCCGGTGCACGGACAAAGACCCCGCAGACCCCTGGAGAAAAGGGAGACGCTACTCTGAAGGGCCTGGGGAAGAGCTGATGGGCCCTGCTCAATGACCAAAGAGAAGCAAGAAGGGGGGGCTCAATGACCAAGAGGTTTGAGAGTAGAGAGGTTTGTGGAGGCAATGAGGAGGAGATGGGGGGGTTAGTGCCTTTATGGATTGATGTGAGATGGGTAAAGGGGGTTTATGGAGGCAGTAAGGGGGTGGCAGGAGGGATTGACTGAGAAAGCTGCGGCTCAAATTAATAGAGAGGATGTCAACTGGCAGGCGAGCAGGAGGAGAGAGCAGCGCCTCGTCAATGAGAGGGAGTGTTTGAGACAGCGTGTGTGAGAGCGTCCCTGAATGTCCCAACATATTTTCCCCCCACTCTGCCAATCTGTTTGCCGGCCTTTCGGCCTGGTCTGGGGGGTTCTGCTGAGAAAAGCTGAATGAGGTGAGCCCTGAGGTTACTCTGCAAACCAAGACCACATCCAGGTTTACCAGCAAACCTATGATGGACTTTTCAAGCGAACATAAATTCTACACAAAAAAAAAAAAAAAAAAGAGTAATTTTCAGTCACAACACCAATGTTAATTAAAAGCTATTCAGTCCAAAGCGGGTCAGATAAACTTTATTAGAGTCTAAATCATACTTCACAATAAGTTATTAGTAGTTTCTTTTAAAAATGTCCAAAATAATTATATAAAATTAGCATTTTTTTATGATAAGTGACTACTTATCTACTGGCTGCATGATATAATGCATGCAAAACCTGCATTGACCTTGTCACCTGGCAGTCGAACATTAGTGAAGTTTAACCTCAAACTACAATTTCCTGCTTTGTATTTTTGGAAAAACCAAAAACTCCCAACTGGTTTCCCTAAATGGGTTTTGTAGCTCGACTTGAAAGTAGAAGGCTTGTCATCTCAAAAGCAGTGTTATCTGACAGTAGTGATGACGATTGTGGCTCACAACTTAATCAGAAACTAGTTATAAAGAGGCAGTTTTTCTTCCTATAATCTTCTATTCTACTTTCCTGAAGCTTAAAAAATCCTTAAAAATCGATTCCCAGCTATCCTTCTGCTCCCCCAGCAGGAGATTTCTCTGACAAGAAGCGAACCTTATGGAGTCTTTTTGGCATGAAAATCTCCCTCAACAGGTGGAGAGGGGAACGGTCCAAATCCTCTTCTCAAAACATCACTGTTCTCATGCAATAAAATTACACATCAAAAGCATCCAAGCATCCCTAACGAGGCTGAGAATTTACCCCCCCCCCCCCCTTTAGAACACTCGCACGCACACACATATAGCCACACGCTTAACAAAGTATTAACGAGCTATATGTCCATCCAAGCCTTCCCTCAAACCACCCCCCCAAACCGGCACTAACGAGCAACAGAGAGTCTTGAGGATTAAAGTGAAGGATCTGGACAGGCCTGCCATGTAGAGGGGAGGGGGGTCCGATCAATTAGGCACTGCGGCATTTGCATAATTTAGATAACGAAGGCGAATTAACCACGGAGAGCTAATTATGGTGCCATGGTGAGCATTTCCACACACATTCCAGAGCCTGGTGCGGGATGCCAACATGCCCACTAGGGGCCATGGGAACGGGATGGGATAGTCACGACCTGAGAGAAGAGAGGAAGAAGAGGATTGCAAAGAAAAGACAAGTCAAGAAAGAAGATAGGATGGTCAGGGACAGAAGTGAAAGGATAGATAGATAGATACACAAGTAAAAGGAAAAACTAAAGAGTATTTCAGTTTTTTTATAAACACACAAGCAATCATTCAACTACATATTTAATTTACCCACAACTATTCTTTCCCTGCGCACACACACACACACACAGTGACACATAAGCAAGCAATCACACAAACTCCTATTACATGGTAAAAGTATACTCACAGAGGCACATAAATATGCAGACCTCAGGATGTTTTTCCAACTCTGAGTGTCAACAGGCTTAAAAAACAGGCTACCGCTTCTCCCTGGCCCAAGAGATAAAACAGCGCACATGCACGCCACAGCACCCGCGCATGCTAATATAGACTTTCATAGCTGTGCATACTGTATACGCAGCTCCCTGTGTGTTCCTGCATGGCTGGGAGGGAGGGGCAGGGTAGGGAGGAGGGATATGGGGTGGGTTAAAGGGGCCCCTAACTCTTTTGGCAGCCCATGCATCAGAGTGAATGGAACCAATTATAAATCAAGAGCAATTTCTCCCCATTATTCAGCAGGAACCCAAAAGAGTGGTGGGGGGACAGAGAGAAAGAGACTGCCTGGCCCTACAACTCTCAGTGGGAGATGAAGGAAGGAAGAGAAAAGCAGAGCAGGACAAATATTATATGAAAAACAGATACGAGAAGGCAAAAGGAAAGAGAGATAAGAGAGAAGGAGTAGATGAGGGAATGGAGCGAGGATGGAAAGAACGTTATAGCAAAAACAGATATGAGGGAGATTAGAAAACAGACACGCAGCAGGAAATTATACCAAAAGCAAAAGGCGACTGGGGTGTCAGATGTAGCTGAAATGGTGCAACAAGGATCTACTGTTAGGTTATGAAGTAATGGCTGCCGAGGCTAAAACTGTTTCTTAAGAGGAGAAACAGCTGGAGGGGTTTTGTTTCAAAGAGAACTCTCAGTCTCAGGAGCTGGATCTGGGACGTTGCAGAGCTGCCACTTGTCCCGTCACTCAAGAGCCGCAGTTGTGCGCGATCCTCCTTTGAAATATCATAAAATAAGACTCGCACCGCACACAAGGCCGCTGCCTTGATGGAAAATTCCAGCTCCGATAACCCCAGGAGCCCGATAACTAACTAATCTGGTGCCCAGTGATTTATTCTGTTGGATCATGTCTTTCGCCTGCCAGTTTGACATTCCTCGATGATGAGTTTTCTTTCTCTGGTGCAACACAATAAATCTGATTACTGGTTGAAGCGCTGGAACACAGAGCAGATTCCCTGACAAGCCTTTTTGCTGCTTTTATAGCTTCTCTCACACATGCTGGAGAAATGAATACAACATGCGGTTAATATTCCAGTCGGACATCAAACTAGCCTAAATAAGACACATTCTCACAACTGTGTAAGATGGATAGAATAACAAAAAAGAGAGGGAGGGGGCTTATGTGAGGCTTATGCTCAACAGCTCCAGTCACACTGCAATCTAGAGTCTGTGTGTGAATGATCTATTAGAGCGTCTGGGTTGCTTTTGGCCCGAAATAACAGCCCATAATCTTTGTCCAAATATCTGCTTTGCACACACAGGACTATTTGTCTACACGTATACGCACACATCGCTTGCTTACCAGAGTCTGGAGTTGATCAATGATCCAACAACACTCACTTCTCAAAGTGTATGTGTGTGAGGAAGAAACGGAGCTGGAGTATAACTGGAGTAACTTTATTATCCAATCAAGAGCTTCTTAAGTTAAACTAAGTACTGGAACAAATCAACTCAACTGGTTTAAAGGCTTTGGCTAATCCCTATTAAGCAGTTAAAACAATATGGAGCAGTGATTGCATCTTTGATAAATAGATCTAGCTTACAACTGGGGCCAAATATAAGGAGAAAGTTGCAAATCTATTACTTGTCCTGTTTTTTCCCTCATTAGATTCAGTTTTTACTCATTTTTCGTGTAATAATTTGTTCAAACTTTGTCAGAACTTTCTCCTTGCTCTTCTCCCCTCTGTTTGCATCACATTCCTCCTCCTCCTTCGTGGTGGATCAGGAGAAGAGAGGTATGCAGCCCCATGGGAGGAGGTCTGGACCTCAGCCACCTGCCAGCCCAGGTGTCCCTCTTTGGTTATCCGATGTCCGCCTGGACACAGAAACCCCACCCCCATCCCTCCGGGGCCTAAGCGTCCAATCTGTCAGCGCTGGACGGCTAATGCACCTTATGTCAACATACCAATAATGTCCACCGGTGAAAAATGAAGCAGACTTATTTGGCAAAGTGTGTTTCTTACTGGTTTTCAGTAAAAAAAAAAAAGTATAAAAAAATTCTCGCTGAAACTATAAACTACCCCTCTCCCCTATTCCTCAAAGTCTTGAGCTCCTCTTCAAATAATCTCAAAGCAACCGCACAGGTGAGGCCAGCAGTGGACTGAAATGACAAGTGATGCATTCCAGTACAAAGAGATGGCCACAGATTCTTTCTGCAGGCTGTTATGACTGCATGGGTGTACATGGTGTTAGAGACATGAAAGCATGCCCTCAGGAAGGATATTTTTTCCTCCTTTGTCAATTAATGTTACACCCACTACAATAACAATGTCACTTCCCCGCACCACTACAGCAACTGCCTCCAAAACAAGAAGATCCAAGCGTTTGTGGCAGAAATAGTGGATCTACTGACTGCTGGAAGTTTCATCATTAATCATAAATCAGTTTCTCCATATTTTCATTTACATCCTCATGAAAAAACACAGAAATTAAATCCTTCTCTGCCATTTATATCTTGCATCACACTGCAGAATAGCAGTCGATTATTAATAAGAAACTATTTCTACTGGCTGCAGACCTAAGAACACACAGTAACTTTACTTTACAAGCTATGATACATGTGAAATTCCTCCCCTGCATGTATAGGATGGATGAAAATGATCCAGCAGCCACTAGAAAAAACAGTGGAAAACTTGCCGTATATTTGGCTGGTAACCAAAATCAATTACATTTCATTTAAAGGCTCATTCATGACGGCCCCACTGGTAAGTCACATCAAACTCAAACTAAAAAACAATAAACTTCCTGCCACAATCCCTTTGGCTAAGTTTCAGTCCTAAGCACACAATAAGATTCCTAAAGAATTCAATACATCATTAATGTTGATTTCAGTCCTTTAAAACTCCAGCCCATCATCCCCTTTAGATAAAAACAAAAACATTTCCATTAGACTATTTTCTGACTACTGCTATTATTGGCTGATAAAAATGGGTAGAAAAGCACTTTCCTAAATGCCAAAATGATGTCGTATTAGGGAAAAGAAGCTCAGAAACTTTACAAAACTTCCAGCATTGCTGAGGCAACCAGCCATCTTTACACTTTTAAAGCTCCTATTCATTTGACATCGATGCTTAAAAACAGCTTGAAACTTAGCATCATTCTGCCTTTTGGTGATTTTGAGCCTTTTAGCCCAAAATAAGTCCGTTTTGCAGCTCCTGACACCTAAAACCTTCCAATCATCCCGTTCAGATCTGATAACAAGATAAATTATTACCATACATCCACCTGGACCTGAAATGCATTTTGCGTAGTTTGCTGATGGTGAACTGGTGTGATACTGGTATGTAACTGGTGTGTTCCTGCTCTGAGATGTAATCAAAAGAGCTGAAGTAGTGTGAGAAACAGGCAGATAATCAGACTGGAATCATTTAGTCCAACTTTGATCCACCCGCCTGTCAAAGATGATCAACAAAAACAACAAACCCTGCAAACAAATAACAAGGCTCCTTTTTCACTGAGACCAATTAATTCCCTCATAGGCTGTGTGCCTAATTGGGGGAGGCCAGGCCATTCGTTTCGACTTTTAATCCAAGTGACATTGATTCAGAAGGAACAATCGGGCCCCCTTGTCTGATGCCATGTCGGTCAATGAATCCCTGAAGTTCCTCCATGCAAAGAGGCAGCGGAGGCTAAATGTAATCCAAATCACAAAACGACACCTGGGTTTTGGAAACTTGAGCCCCTGCGGCTGTCCCTGTAGGCCTCTTTCTCCTCTACTCATTAAGCAGCCAGGATCTGGCAAATATTTTCTCATTAAATCAGATCTGAATAAGAGTTTGATATCGATGGAGACTCTCCTGGCAGCACGCGCATTCCTATAAGGGAGCTCCAGCAGCTGCCACTTTATTTGAGGCTTTAAAAGGTCATTCTGCCAGCAGGAATGAAACTTATGGGTTGTTTAGGTATGTGGATGGTACGTCACAATCTGTTCAGCTCTTTTAAAGTGTGTTGGCATGGAAAAGATAACATAAATGTTTAAAATAACTTATCTGAAGCATCACTACAAAGTTGTAATAATAATAAACTGGATTAAATCATGTCATTTACAGGATAATGTCATTCAGATTGTGTTAAATCTGCTGCAAGCCAATTTTTTATATTCCCCACGACTCCCTGGTTATATTATGGGGTAAATCTGGAAGGACTCATGTCCGTTTTCTCTTCACCTTCTTATGGAAGCGGCTATAGGCTGCGGCCTGCAAAACGTACACGCATTTTTCCAAGAAAAAAACACTCCTATGTAAAGAAACACAGCTGGAAATGTCTGCAAAGAGCCACATAAAGCCGGTTGTTTTCGTTCTGCACATAATCCCCGGTGATATTTAGCAGAAAAAAGCAGGAAATTAAGGAAAAGGACTGGAAAATATGGACGCAGGGTTCGTCCAATCACAACACGGCTACGTCCGACAACTAAGTTAACTCTTCTTACAACAAGCAACTCTGAAATAAAGAGCCAAGTCGATCCAAAGTAAGTCAAACTAATCCCGGGAGTGTTTCTACAAAGTTTATTGCAAAGTTTAAACAGACAGAGATCCGAAAGAACCAAACACAACCAATGTGGCTATCAAAGTCACCAGCAGGAGCCAGATGTATATCTCCCCCCCAAACTGCATCTTCATCCGTAATACAACAACAAATATGCAGGGAAATAGAATAAACAAGTAAACAAGGACACGCTTGATGCTAAAACTTTATAAAAACGCGCATAAACAGCGCATAGCGCCGCAAAACGGAGCGCGTGAAAGGATCCAAACTTACCAAAAACTGCTCTACTTGGTGCGCACACTACAGCCAACTCTCTGCTCGCTTCTCCTCTGACTTGTAGTCCTTTTGCTTTTCGTTTTCCCTCTAAAGCCTCGCCGCTCTCGTAATTTACTGCGATGCCACCGACATTTTCTTCGGTTCTCCAACTTCTCACATTGAAAGGCCGTTTTTGGATGACTGAGCTCTCAAACAATTCTCCCTTTTGCGACGCTTTTTCGGGTCCTCCCACTTCCCAAGCAGGAGGAGGGATCTGAACAATAGGGACGGGCTCCCAAAACCCCAGAGCTGGGTTCTGCACCGTCCTTTCTCCTTATTTAGGACCCCTACTCATCCCACATGAGGACTTTCCAGAAGTTATGCCTACTAGCAGATTTTATAGGAAGACTATTCTATCACAGATGCTCCTAAATACTAAGAAAAACATCTGAAAAGTAAAGTTCTTCCAAACAAAGGTGCTGCAGAAGAGAAAAGCGCACCCCTCCCCCTCCTCCTGGTCTGTTCCCCCTGATTTGGTATGCGTTGGGTCCCCACAGAGTTTGTATTGACCCCCATCCATTGAGGCATGCAGGCCCTCCATTGCAGCTGTGTACTGTGCCGTGTTGTTGTGGACGGGACTGGCCCAGTTAGGACCACGCGGCACTTTTACGCGCACGCTCTCATACCACAGCGACCACAGCTTGAAACCCCCCCTCTGTGCTCACTCAGGAATTTCTTCTTCACTTCAATCAGCACAGAAACGAGGCGAGCCGCTGTCCAGTTCATTAATAACAGAGTATTCCCAGATCAGTGTGATAGAGGGGGTGGGGGGGGGGACTCCCACCATGACATACCTGAGGAGTTGTTTCAACCTGGCAGACCTCCATTCACTGATAACATTTAAGATATTTGATTTATTTTACATCTATTCTTTAGTTATACTCATTTAGAGCTGGTGGACTTTGGATTTTTTTTTTTTACATTTTTTATTTTTTTTTTGTTTGTTTTGCCTGCTTTAGTTGATTAAAACATTACAATATTCACTGTTTCTCCTCATTACACGCTTACAAGCTCCAGCAGGATTTTCCAGCTTCAAGATGTTTTCAGACACTCATTAATCGTGGGTGTTTTCCACTGTTGTGCTTGTGCTTTGCAGACTCTGCCAGTGTTTTGGTGTTGTTGCTGCTGAGCAGGGCTCTGTTTGTACGTGGCTTCCTCACACTAGCGCCACCTTGCTATACTGAGGGGCTGAAAAAAGGGGGACTCCCCACCCTCAAATACCCTCTCCAGCCGCCCTCCCCACCACTTCTCCATCTTTCCATGCTGGGCAGGATGAATTAACCCAGGGACAAAAGCCTTTGTGGAGCAGCCATGAAAGGCCTATTAACCACACTGCATCCCCCAGAGGCCCTGCCCGCAGGACACCGCCTCCCAGAATGCAGCTCTCTCAGCAGGCCGCAATCCCAGCATGCACCGCTTCCCTTCAGCAGTAACCTCTGTTGGCCCTGAGCTGCACTATGGAGTCCCACACAGATTGTCATGTAGATGATTATAAATGTTATTATGAAAGTAATAGAAAGTGAGAAGCACAGACAAAAGTGTCAGCAGTGTGTGAGCATGTGGTGTGATTTGTGCATCTTCTCAACAAAGACTCCAAGTTGGAGGGCGTGAAGACTCCAGTGTAGTTTTGGGTGTCAGCTGTCAGGTGTGAATTCATACTGTCCCATTATTGAGAAGTCTGTTGTTCATTGGTGAGTTTGAGGTGATTTTCCCTCAAAGTTCCTAAATGTGTAACACCGTCTTCTCGCCCCATTGTTAAACTGGGCACCATGGCAACGACCTGCTCTTTTCCTCTGTCTCTGTATCTGCTGACCTTAGCAGCTGTGACACTTCCTTGGTGCGACAAAACCAGAAAAATCACACACTGTGTTTTGTAGTGCAAAGGTGTAAGACATCAGCAGGCTCTCCCTCTATCATTTATCAATGAAGCCTGTTCTGTGCAATTACTGATTATTAGATATCCCGCTCAAAAGGTGATTTCATAGGCGGTTTTATGTTCATACAGTGATCAAATGTCCAGATTTCTCTCCTTAAAGAGGGCTCTGCTGATCCAGTCGTACCAGTACCTGTATTTTTTTCCTGTACAGGTGTGCTCGGACATGAATTAAGTGGAATTTTTAGAAGAAAATAATTTTTTAATGTGAACAAAATGTAAACATTTTCCTTTCACATTGTGTGCTGTTTGATGATCTGTCAACCCCGGTAATTTAGCTTCAGCTGGACTTACTGGACTATCCTCAATACTCACCTGTAATGGTGTTAATATCGCAATTAATCTAAATAGTTTTTAAGGCTTTTTGCAAATAGATGTAAAGAAATCTTCAGTAGTTCCGAAAAATGTATTTATTCTTTAAGAGAAAAGCAGAAATTTAAATTCTGTTGTGTCCTTTAGTCGTTCGTCGGGATATATATAGGTAAAGTACACGTTTTAAAGCTTTAGG
>JBAMHX010000020.1:11628937-11674700 GCA_037177515.1 Pseudomugil tenellus
TGGATGGATGGATGGATGGATGGATGGATGGATGGATGGATGGATGGATGGATGGATGAGTGGGTGGATGGATGGATAAAACTCTTTTTATTATTTATTTGTTAATTATGTTTCATTTTTAAGCTCTGATAGTTAAAAAACAAACACCATCTAACAAAACTGATAACTAAGTATTTGTTCAACGTTTCTACACTCATAAAATTTTAATAATGATTTTAATACTTGTTACTTTGTTTTATGAGCCTGTTTGTCTTGCATGAAAGCCGCTCTGTTTATTGACGGCTCAAGCTGCCAAATAGCTGTAGCGAAGGGAATTAAAAGTGCCCTGAAATGTTCCAACACACTGCTGGAACAAACATACTTCATATTTTCTCGGGTTGACTCGGTTTCAGATGCTGAACTATGCCTTCGGCTCCAGATCCAGACACTCCATCAAATTTTTCAGATGAACTGGCGCGGGAAGAGATTTATGATGTCTTTTTTTCTTTACTTTTAAGACATCTCAAGACGTTCATGTCCATGCGCACACACACACATTTGCAGAGAGAATCTCTTGAACTGTGCCTTGTTGCCTTGGGACTTTTTCATATCCGGAGGTTTTATTGTTCTTTTTCATTCTTACTGATATGAAGCCTACTTGCAGTGCAGAGGCGTGTGAAGGGTAATAAGCTGTTATTGGTTCTCATTCCAGTGTGATTGTGCTGTTGAGACAGAGATTCTGGCTCAGGTGGGGTCGGACCTCAGGCTGAGTTACTGTGCATGTCATGTTGTGGAATGTGCTCTGTGACGGCCCTGATAGATGCTGTTTTTCTTCTTAGAGGTAGCTCAGATCTCCAGTGAGATTATAAGATTATAATTTTTTCTTTCTTTTTATTTTTTATTATGGTACCACGACAGCAGTGAATGTCGGCATTTGGTTATTTACTGTGTTTACTTATTTGTTTTGTAGGTTAAGTGAGTCACCATCAGTGGTTAAAAGTAAAATTTACACTTCTGTTTAAATTCTTCTAGAGTTTTGACTTAATCCCGCAGCTCAAAATGCTGATGAACTAATGTTTTATATTTGTTCAGTTGGTTTGATAACCTGCTTGTTTCGCTTGAAAACCTCCAACAGAATCAAGCGACTAGTAAATCAGAGGACGTCTGTTAAAAACGGTGTTGGTGCTTTGTATTTATGTATTAATATACGGCTTAATCAACCACCAGCATCCCTTCCTTGATATATTTGTTTGCTAGAAGTTTTATTTCTGGGAATTGTTCCAGTAATTGTTTGTCCACAGCAAACCATCTAACATAACCAACATGGTGAGAATCTTCTTGTTGACAATCTGACAGCAGCACGCTCCTTCTCCATCACACTGCAGCACAACCAGCGCAGAGCAGTAAATATTGCCCATCTCTTGGCGGTATTAAAGCTTAAGTGGCCTAAAAGTCCAAAAGTTGTGACTTTATATGCCTATTGGAGTGAAGTGTGAGCTCTTAACTGTGTCCAGATGAGGCAGACAGTCCTAATTGGACCTGGAGCCAGTTAAATTCAAGACCCGTTCTGCTCAGCTCGGCTCGTATAACTGCCTGGCCTAAGGACTGCCCTTATGCAGTGCTCCGCTTTTCAAGCGACAAGCATTTGTATCTGAAAGTTCTGCTGCGTTGCTACATCCACCTTTCTCTTGTTTTCAATCACTCGGTTTGCTCCCGAAGGAGTCGTGTGAGCAGCGATCCATTGGAGGAACAGAATGGCACAAAAAAAGCTGGATTGTAAAGCTAAGTTATAGGCTCAAGACGGCGCTGCTGACAGGGTCAAAAGGTTGCATGAAAGCAGAGGTTGGGGAGTGTTTGTTGTCTATCAGCAGTTGAGGGGTGAGGAGTGAAGGAGGGAGGAAGAAGCATCCAAAAAGCTGTCATGGGTTAAAACCCCGACATTCCACCTTTTATCAAGCACCTGGTTTAATCATTCAATCCCTCCCTGCATATGGTTTTATTTGAAGCTGCCTTTCTATCGCTCCCTCATTGCTTCCCTCCTTCTTCCCTTCATACATCTTGACTTTTGCTTCTCCTCCCTTATTTTGACCCACTCTCTCACTCCTTCCCCTCCACCATTCGCATCCTATCATCTATCTACCATCCCTCCTTCTTTCCATCTCTAACTTCCTGCTTTGCTGCCTGCCAGACGGTCATAATTAACGAGGAAAACGATAGTCCCCCTGGCCCTCGGGAGCCCTCTCCACTCACTGCTGTGAGAGAGAGGAACTCTGTGTGTGTGTTTGAGTGCATACACAGATCCCTGTTCCCCCTGCACCTCCAGACTTGGCCTATGGTCCCATTCCACTCAATGCGTCTTTATGTTCAGTGTCAGCATGATCTCACTCCCTCCAGAAAACACACCAAATGACTTACAGAGACTTCCAAACACAGGCCGCAAACATGGAGCGGCCTACTATCCAAGAGCAATAACACACGCTCTCACCCACACACACACAAGTCGTCTCCTGGCAGTGACTTGCATTATGACTAATTCTAAGGAGGAAGCAGGAGAAAGTAAAGAGGGTGGGTCTGTGCTTCAGCAGAACATAGACTGTATGAGGTGATAGCTCTTGTTTGTGAATCAGAAGAGGTTTTCTTCATAATATCCTTCCTGATCATATACCTATATGACAGTACGTGTGTTTATGTGTTTTCAATGCCCTCTTGCTTTGGCATACCATCTCTCTCTCTCCTTTCTTTTTCCTTCGGAGCTGGAAGGCAGATTCCAGCTCTGGGGGCAGATAAGGAACTGCATCGATGCTATCTGTCAGTCACAGCCAGAGGGCGGGGCTCGGACCGGGAAGGTCAGGACTCTCATAGTCCCTCGGCTCTTTCTTATCTAAACAAACAAGATGCTTTCACATACTGGCAGAATATGAGGTCAGAGGCTGGATACGGTAACACGAACAACACCTTGCAAGGCACAAGAAGCTGTTTTTTTTAACAAACCAACCGAACAAGAGCAATACATCATGTGTCTTTGGTCCAGTTTGAAGGTTATAATTGATGCTGGGAATAAACCTTTAGCCTATGCACTGGTATATGAGGCCACAATGGCTAAACTGGTCAGAATAAACGTTCAGGTCTGCTCAGCAGAAAAGACTATCAGAAACCATCGAGTATTTCAAGGGGACTTTAAAATGAAGTAACATTGAAACAAATCTCTGTGTCTTTATCACCTTTTCTGAGAGCTAAATGAAGTAGCTTCACATGAAACGCAAACTAAACAAATAAGAAAAAGCTTAATAGTGGTTCATTCTACATTATTTGTTTGTTTTATGTTTATATTAAAGATACAGTCTGTAACAATTACTGACATTCAGCTTAAAAATTCCTTCAAATGCCAAAGCACAGTTAGGAATTCATGGTGAGCATCAGTTATCACAATTCCTCCAGATACATACGTTTTTATATGCTAGTGGATCCAGTGTCATCGGGTGCAGCATTGCCTAAACTACAAGTAGCTTAAAATGTGTACATGTATTTATTTTTCCTCTGTGTCGTTAAGATGTTGCTCATCCCATCTGGTATATATCAAATAGTTTTAAAGCTCAGATTGGTACCTCTTGACACACAGAGCTGTTTCACCTTGAAAAACAGTGATATAAATATGGCAGCTACCACATATGGTATAAAAATTTATTTATTAAAGTAGATACCAGTAGAAACACAGCTTTTAATTATAAGTTTAAATTTTCTCCTTTGATTTTTTGTTGCTTCTGCACTTTGAAGGTTAGCATTATAAGTGGGATAAGTTCATTATAATGCATGTGTAAATGATTTGGAATAAATTATTACAATAGCACATATGGAGTTGAGACAGAGCTATCTGTCTAGCTAAACCATATGTACTGGGTGAGCTGTGCTTTTGAGCACATGTGTGCACATAAAGATGTGTGAGCATGCCAAGAAACAACTATGAGACACTAACTGTGCACAGGTGTCAAACTCCAGTCATGGAGAGCTGCTATCTTGCAGGTTTTGTAAATTAGCTGTTCCAGAAATTAATGGCTCATTTTGAAATAGTTGTCAACAAGCTGTTGGATCAATTTTACTGGAATCAGGTGAGTTTTGGCAGTGAAACAACGAAAACTTGAAGAATAGCGACCCTCGAGAGCTGGACTTTGACACCCCTGGCTAAGTTTTTGGCTCACACCCATTACATATGTTTTACAACTTTTGCATACCTCATCATAACGACAGAGACGTTACAACTGTATCTGCACTGAAATAGAACTGTGTGTTAATATGAAACATAATTTTGTAGACTAAAGTTACAGAATCAAAAGCTCGGTGAGACTAAATAAATCATTTCAGATTGCAGAAATACTCCAAAAAGTATCAAAACTCAATAAAATATCATGCAGATTGCCTCATTGCATTAAAATATAAACCATGTGTGCTTTGCAGTAAATGGGGTGAAGCGTGCATAAATGTTAGTGTAAGCAAAACCAATGCTGCAAGATGAGTCAGGAATCCAGGTTCTTAAACATCTTTTATTCTCTGAACACACAGCTCCTATAAATACACATGTTCCACTGTTAGTTCTGCTCTTAATCTGAGCAGGTACATGTCTAGTAAGTGTCTGTGTGTCAGTGGAGCAGTGTAAATATTGTGTTGTGCTCTAGTAGCAGCTCTTCCTCTGGCTCTGCAGTAGCGGCGTGCTCAGCTGTTTATTTTCCTTCATGACGGTCGACTTCTTATCAAATAAGCAGACACTGCCTCCTAGCCTGCTGTCCAACCCCGCACTCCCAGAGGATATCCCGCCCACTTCCAAGCTTTGTCATACAGCGGAGAGTCTGTTCATTCATAATGAGTGAGCGGCAACCAAACGTGCCACTCACACCCATGTCAGACATGCTGATGGCTCCTGCAGTGCGGATGAGTGCAGATGGGTTTCTAGGGGTGTGACAAGAGAAAAGCCACAGCTAACAGGAGGATTTACAACGTGTCTTAAACAGTCACATCCCAAAAGCAGATGTGACAGATGACACGTTATTTTCTTGACATTGCCGTGGCAGCACCCTCAGTTATGATAAGGGTGTGTCTGACGGTGGGGGCTTTATGACTCAATGTATGCTTGCAGACTCTCAACAGGCACTCGAAGAAAGGTTCAAATGTAGTGTATCATGGGTTTTGTTGAAATGTGTGGAAAATTATGCATTAGACATGCAAAGCATTTTCTGCTGCAAGAAAAATGTTGCGTTGCTTATTTTCATTTCAGTATGACACAGAGATGCAATGTGGGGATAGATGATTTAGAACAGCTTAAAAAGGTAAAAATCATTACTGACTCATCACAGAAAAGTGCTTGGTCAGGCCCCCTTGGTTTAAAGTAAACATTCATACGCTGACCAAAGCGGCTTGTTTCCTTAACCCAAGCAAACCAAAAACAAACAGAGTAAAACAACTGTGTACCAATTACAGTCTAAAGCTAACAGTGCTGCTTGAAGCTTCAACCTCAGGACTGGATCTTCTCTAAGTACAAAAGTGTTGTGTTACAGTAGTCGAGCCTCCAAATCCAAACCTTATCTCTCTTTAGAAGAAAGGCGATGAAGATTATAAATCCTGTATTTGTGGCTGGTCTGTGTGCTACAATGAGACACCAACTGTGGATAATCTACAATAATCCAATAAAAGGTGGGAAACACATGACGTGTTCAAACAGCTGGCAAATCTCTGCAGATTCAACAATATTTCCTAAATTTATGGAGCTTCAATCCAAAAATGAATGAGTTCCTCTTTAAAAAGACCTATTTCCACCAAAAAACCTAAAAGTTTCTATTGTAAACATTTCTGCAAACTGTTTTTCTGTCATTTTACTACATCATATGAGAACCACCCAAGTTGAATGTCCCGGAGACTTGCGTGGCCAAGAAAACTAATTTAATGTTTTCTCTTTCTAATGCTTACACTCTCAGGTAGAACAACTCCTAACTGAAACCACCTGGCCATTATGAGCTCCCTCTCCTCCATCACGCCTCCTCCCATCTGTGTGTGTGTGTGTCAGAGGGGTTAGGAATGAGAAACTGCATGGTTGTGATTACATGTTTATATCCATATTTGTAAGTCTGCAGCTAGGGGGCTGTGTGTGTGCAGTGATGACAACAGGGTGCATGTGTGTGAGAGTGAAAGTGTGTACACAGTTGTAAGAGTAAATAAACGTAGTGCAGCAGGGACTCACGTGGCGTTATTATCAGAGCTCAGAAAAAAGACAAACTGTTTTTTTCACTCCAGTTTGATTCATACCACCCTCTGCTGCCTCCTTTCTTTCTCCACGACCCACCACAGAACACACACACACACACACACACACACACACACTTGGACACGCAATCTTAACCCCACTGCCTCAGATTCAACACATGGTTCCAATCAGGAGATTATTCTTAGCGCTCTATATTTTCATGGAGGAATTTCTAATCAGTTGTGTTGTGATTGTTTTCAGTTTGTGCGCTCGCAGCCTGTGTGAATGATTTTCTTGGTCTCAGCTTCATAAGTTGACCCCGTTACAGTGTCACACAGTTGGGTCGGGGAACTTTTGGCTTATTTTGCAGACGCCTGCTCTTTGATTGCAATCGAATCCTGTCTACTTTGTGATTGGGGAATTCTTTAAAACGGCCCAGATGCTAAAAGAGAGCCAGTCTTCTGTGGAATCACTTACTTTGATGATTCTTTGAAAAAAAAAGTTCCACAAAATAAAGTTTGGTTTGGAAACCACTGATTTTTTTTTTTTTTTTAAATCCTGCACACACACATGTACTGTATGCAAACTCACACACTCACAATTTGTGGTACACTGCAGCATTCTTTCTCCCTGCTTCTCCCTTACACACATGCATACACACTGAGTTGCACTCATTAATCTGGGCAGACTCAGGAAACCGCTCCAGTGAGCTGGCTGGAGGCCCTGTGAGGAGTGGGGGGGTAGATGGAGGGGAAGGAGAAAGAGAGAAAGAAAGAAAGAAAGAGGGAGGGGGGATCAAAGCCAGGACGAGATCAGCGGACTCTCTGAAAAGAAACAGCAGAAGTTTTGAGAGGGAAGAAAAGAGAAAGGAAATTTTTCTTATGCTCTTAAGTTGAGAGAATACAGGAAGAAGAAAGGATCAGAAACTCCTCGATTTAATGAACTGGGACTGCAGAGTGTCTGACTGCGCTCGTATTTCCAGCTTTACCTTCAGCATCCAACAACTGTGTGTGTGAACATAGAAAAATCATGTCATGAGTGCAGAATTTTTGCACAAGTGAACTTTTAGGACATAAAATCACACATTGTACATGCACACACACATATTTCTACACACTTATACAAACATGGACAAATTTCCCCCAACCAAAAAAAAAAAAAAAACTCCCCAGGGAAGTTTCAACAGTCCTTAAGAAAATATTCCCCAAAGCCCTAATTAGAAAAACGATGGTGCTTGTTAATAGCTACACACACACACACACACACACACACACACACACACTGCTTCTACTCACTCTCTCATGTCTGGCAGAAGGGAAGAAAAAAAGAAAGAAAAACACAAAACTAAAAGGATTCTGGCAGTAGAAGAAGAGAGCGTTCCTCTGGCAGGCCTGGGTCAGGGACCTATTTACCTACCGCAGCACCACTCTGTTTCCCTTACTGCACCAGGCACCTCCCCGCTGCACAGAAACCTGACCCTCCGTCTCCTCCTGCAACATACATGCAAGCATACATGGAGCCCGGAACAGGCACATGGTCCTGGCCAAAAGGTTCTAGTTTCCGAATGAAAGGCAATCCCTTCTGGAGCTCTTCCTCTCACTTCTAAAGCTCATTTTCAGAAGGTCCGATACAGGAGGACCCTTTCTCTCATTCTGATAAAGCTGCATAACCAGGAGGAGGGGAGATATGGAGGGCATCAGATGAGTTTTTATCACTAAATTTAATTCAGGGCAACTGAGAGCAAGAGGAGCAACAGTTGCACAGATTTTAATTTGTCCAAACGCTGCTGCAAAACGTCTCAAAACTTCTCAATCAGAGCAAATAAAGCAGCACTTTACAGAAATCAATTTGTTTCCTCTCTGCTCTCATCTGCTCCATATCTGTTGTGGACATTTCCTCCCTTCACCATAGCAGAGCCCAACCACCTATTACTAAACCACGCAGGCCCTTATTAAATGTATATATAGTCACGCTTCAGACCAGGAGACACTTTCTCACACAAAAGCTGAACAGAGCAGAAGTAAGGTCATGCAACAGATTCCTCCTATGAAGGAACACACGCTCAAGCTGAAGCCTGACCATAATCCAAAATGGCCTCGGCTTGCGTGGGCGGATGAGTACAGTCAAATTCAGCATGCCTGCGTCTAATACCTCCCCGCCCCTGCCAGTCTGAGCGCCTCTCCGTCACTCGCCTTCCCGCCCTCATTAGAAACATCTCACTTAACTCAACGGTGTTATTTCAGTGTTTGTAACTTGTTATGGGAGTGTTTTTCCTGCGGCGTGGCCCTCACCATGAGTCCGTCTGTGTGTGTGAGGAGAAAGGGGAAGGGAAAGGTGGGGAGGGTGAGGAAAGCAAGGAGCAGGGGGAGGGTGGGGGCTTCTTAAACATGGGGTGAGAGAGTAGAAACATAGAGTGTGATTCCAGATGTGTTTTTTTTACTGCTCTGGCTGGGATGACAGGGCTGTAAAGAACCTCTCCGGAGTAGCCTGGAGCTGGAAGGTGGGGGGGAGGAAAAGGAGGAGGTAAAATGTCCAACAACCTTTGGGAGGAATCCTGGGAGGATTTGAAGGGGGAGAAGGATTTAGAGGGGGAGAGCATGTTGTTTAAGGGCTTTAGAATAAGTTAAGCATGGGGCAGATTTTAGGGCCTCAGGGACTGGTGGTGGCGGCTTGAAGAGGAAAAGGGGGGAGGAGAGAGTGTGAGGAGATGAAGAGATTTTCCTGGCAAAAACACAACTTTTATTGGCTCAGGTGTGCCAAGCAAGGAGCCTGGAACTGTGAAGCGAGGACGAGTTGATTGTGGATGTCACACAGTGAACTGTTGTGATTTCATATACTGGAAGGCAGGAGGTTCACGATGAACAAAAAAAATGGAGGAGAAAAACAGACGGGTGAGACAGGAACAACTTCAAAGGGAGAAGTAAAGCTACAGCCAGCTGGTTATCTTTAGTTTAGCATCAGCACTTCAACAGCTGGAAACAGCCAGACACTCCCGAAAGGTCACAAGATCTCCTTCTATCACTGCTGCAATTACAAAACCTTCTTTCCAGAAAAAGGAAATATGCTACAGTTAATTCTGTTTATTTAGCATCACAAAATAAATGCAAGTACAAAGGGAAATGATTCTTACTGTCGCTACTGACTGACTTGTAGCATGTAGAATTTTTTATAAAATGATGCCAGAAACGCAGACAGACACTGGTGGGGTTTGCAGGATGTCCGTGGATCATTCTTGTCACTTTTAACAGTTACCTCAGTAAGAAACATTGTTGTACGAAAAAAAGTGAGCTTCGTAGTACAGAACTAGCATATGTCTCTTACTGGAAATGTAGAGTTTCAATAAAAGGAGAAACAGAAACAATAACCACTTAATTTAGAGCACATGAGATATTTTATTCAGGAACAAAAGGACAAAGAATCCTTTGAGAAGTGTTTAGTATCTGCAGTTACCATCTGGCTTTAAAGTGGGATATAAGTGTGACACAAACAATCTTTTATAAAACTTTGACAACCTAATTTGTCATCATTTAATCTGCTGCAGTATGTAAAATGTTTCTCTCCCAACTATAATGACTTTTTCTGCTGCATCAAAACCTAAACTTGCTTACATATGAACCTACCAGACCTCTCAGGTCATCTGGATTTGATCAGTTCCCAGAGTCAGAACGAGAGATGGAGAAGCTGCATTCAGCTTATATGCTCCAAATGTCTGGAACAAACTCCCAGAAAGCCTCACATCAGCTGAAACAGAGTTTATTTAATTCCAGGTTAAAGACCCTCCTGTTCTCAGAAAAAAAAAAATTACCTTAGATTTCTATGTTTTTGTATCTGAAATTAATCATGATTTTATTAGTTTTTAATAATTTTTAATTGTTATCTCTTTTTATCTATATGATTTTAATATGTTTTAATTACCAATGCCCTCTTGCATTATTTAATTTCCTTTATTTATTTATTTATTTATTGTTTTAATTTGAAATTATTCTGGTGTTTAAATGTTTTAATGTTCTGTGAAGCACTTTAATTCTCTCTGTGTTGAATTGTGCTGTACAAATAAATGTGTCTTGCCTATATTCACCTCCACCAATGATGTAAGAGAGGTTTTTGCTGACATTCATCTTAATGTCTGTCTGTCTGTCTGTCTGTTAGCAACTCTTCACAAAACCTTCTGGATGTATTTGCATGTGTTTTTTCTCAGAATGAGGCTTAATTACAGAAAGAACTGAAGACTGCAAAGAGGGATGATAAATAAAAATCTGTTATTTTATAATTTAGTTTTAAATCATAGTCAATCCTGATTGGCTGCAGGGTGTCTGTTAAAAAAGTGTAAAAAGGACAATAATGCCCTGTCCAGGTGTCCAATATCAGAAATTAATGGACTTCACAACAAGCAGTTCACACCTCTGCATTGTCCATTAATTTCTGATATTATACACCTTGTTGGGCATTTTTTCTCTTACAAAGAATAAATTTCTTTTGAATTGAATAAAAATTTATTGCAAAACTGTCCTGGACAAATTGTAGCACTTTGCTGATAAGCAGTGGACCAAAATACTTGTCAACAGAAGTC
Source organism: Pseudomugil tenellus (assembly GCA_037177515.1). NCBI lineage: Eukaryota > Metazoa > Chordata > Actinopteri > Atheriniformes > Pseudomugilidae > Pseudomugil > Pseudomugil tenellus. The sequence goes on from JBAMHX010000020.1 coordinate 11,639,716, forward strand.
TAAATTAAATTTAAAGAAAACTGGAAGTTTAATCACTGCAAAGGAAACAAATGAAAATAAAAACATGCAACAAACACCACAATGCAGCCAAGACATCCATCCATCCATTTACTACCGCTTATTCCCGAATGGGGTTGTGGAGGGGAGTTGAGCCTATCACAGCTGACAACGGGCAAGAGGATGGGGTACACCCTGGACAGGTCGCCAGTCTATCACAGGGCCACACACATAGACGATCAACCGCGCACACACACTACACACACTAACTTGTATGGGCAATTTAGAGTCTCCAATCAGCCTATCCCCAAGCTGCATGTCTTTACACTGTGGGAGGAAGCTGGAGAACCCGGAGAGAACCCACGCTGGCATGGGGAGAACATGCAAACTCCACACAGACAGGCCACTGCCCGAGCGGGGATCGAACCGGCAACCTGCTTGCTGTGAGGCTACGGTGCGAACCACCAGACATTATAAGTAAATATAGAATCTGATATCAAAATGTTTCAGAATTACCTTCATACATCTCACATACAGATTCTGGTTGCGAAAGCCAAACAGCAGCCATTCAGACATGAGGATATTATGATTAAGTGACATTTGTGGAAAAAAGTCACTTTCAGGACTTTTATTTTGATAAGCACATAAACATGCAGTTTGAAATGTTATTTTACAGCAGTGCTTATTTTTGCTAATATGAATGAAGCATAGTTAAACTACCAACTTCATTTGTTTACTATGTTTGCATCGTTGTTGATCCAAGAACTTCTGCAGTCAATATACACAATAATGAATGGCGACTGTGTTGTCCACATGAGGCAAAAGGCAGATTTTATAGATTTTTGTTCAGAGCGAATAGTAAACTGTTTATATGGGAAGTTGGGCTTATCTCTGAAAAGAAACATATCATGAAACGGTAACAGTCAGATAATTAGAGTCCTGTCTCCGGATGAATCAGACCAACTGAAGCAAAGCGTTAGCATGCTCATTCCTGTCCAGACATCGGCTTCCTCGTGGCATGTACTGGATTCTGAACTGGTGCCATTTTAAGTCCTGGTTCAGGTTTATGGACTTCTCCCAGTTTTCTTCAACATTTAGGACATTTAGCCACAAATGAAATGCAAAAGTGGTGAATTGAATTCTAGCTAGATCAAAACATTGCTTAGTTTAAGAATTTAGATCTGGGCCCATTTGCTGATTCGGGGTTCAATCATTCGGTTTCTTCTGGAGTCCTGGATTTGGGCCTTTATGGGTCGTATCATTTTCTCTACCTATGAAATTGACAAACTATGATTGCAATCTTCATGTTTATTTCCATAATCCCAAATCTTAGTAATCAATTTTGTGAGTTACGTAAACGCTATCATAAACTACATCTGCAGGAAAACAGAACCAAGGTTGCTAATAATTGTCTTCTGGCACAACCATGAAAGAAAAACATAGAAAAAAAATCAAATACACATATAAACAGGCCTGGTTTAGATCAAGCATGAAATAAGTGTATGAAATGGAGAAAACTGCAACAGAAGGCTGACTTAAAGGGGGACCAAAGAAAAAACTATATAATGGAGGAGACATGATGTATAGTGTGTGTGTGTGTGTGTGTGTGTGTGTGTGTGTGTGATCCAGCTTTGCAGTTCCTGCAGCTTGTTAGTCATGCTCGTTAATATACGCCTGGTTTATGGGCTCTGTTCAAAGACTTAAGTTGCGTTTCATCTCAACTTTACCTTCACACAGACAGTTGGAGGAGGTAGAGAGGTAAGGAGGGGCTCAAAGTCAAGGAGAAGTAGCTGTGCAGCAAAAACAAAGAGGCCCTTTATTTACATGTGGTGAGGTGGATTTAAAACAAATAAAGAGATAAGTATGAAGCGAAACAAGAAAAGTTTTATAAGGTAAGGAGATATGTTGTGGTGAAAGTGGAGCAGACAGAGAAAAACTGCAATGCCTTTCATTTCTATTAGCTTTAACAGTAATAAGCTTAATAAATAATTAATAATAAGTTTAATTACATCATTAAAAAGAAATGTTTTATTTTTATGACATGATTCAAATGATATGCTCACAAAAAAGGTTTCAAATACAATTAATTTAAAAATAGCCAATAATATACAAACACAGCTTCCTGATAGTTTGAGTTTATCAGTACAATTACTTTTCTTGAACGGCCTCGATGTTGTCTTTGCTCTCCTCGAGGTTTCACAGCTTGCTAAAGCTGGAAGTGCTGCTAACGTCGGCTCTTGTGAATTCTGTTTTAAAAATTCATTGATTGAAAAACTGGCTGAATTTACAGACATCCTACATAACTTTCCAACCTTTAAACTGTGTGTTCAAGGCTCGTTTGCTGGCACAGTGACATCTCTCATGTATATTTCTGGAGCTGTCCAGCAGCGCCCAAAGTTGGCAAACCACACTATATATAACTTCTCTATGCGGATGTTGCAGCCGAGTTTCCTTTTATGTAATGCGTCACAAGTGCATATAAACACACAGAAAAGAACTACAAGAGAACATTATCCCATCCAAACATGCTGGTAGTGGTGAATTACCTCTACTTCTGTCTGTTATAGTAATGTGTTGTAGCAGGGAAGCACCTAAATCCTTCAGGATGGTGGCCCTTAAGGACCAAAGTTTCATTTTCCTGCAATACATGCTATGAAATTGTGAGATGGCATCTTTTAAGGGGAATCAGAATCTGTCATTAATCTATATAAAACTGCGTAATCCATTTCAAAGTATTTTTTGTATCCTGAACCATGAACAGTCTTTTATAACATGTAATCCTAGTAAAGGCGTTTTTTTTAACACTAACATTTAGCATGTGGAAACTAGACAAGGCACTTGGAGAGTGCTGTCCTCCGTCAAGCAGCTTATTTCCATCTATTTTACAAAGAATTTAAAAATTCCTGTGTCAACAATTCTTTCTTTGCCAAAATGGAATTAATCTAATGCTGCCTTCATGTGCTATGGGAAAACTCACGTTTTCCACTTTAAATAGGATATTACGAGTTGTTCTGTTCAAGTGCTGGTGTGGTCGTTTATAATAGAAAAATGGCAGACAGAAACTTTATGATTAGCTGCTACATGGCTAAAACAGTACTGAACTAGCTGTAGCTAGCATCTGCTTTGCTAGGTTATAACAAAGAATAACAGCATTTTTTATTTGACACAAAGGGGAAATGCATGAGTTGTTTAAGCTGATTAAACAGTGAGCTAACACAAGTAAAAACATTTATTAGCCGGCACATTTCTTACTATCGGAAGCGACGGCTAGGTGTAAATCCCTGAGCGCCCCAATCTTCCAATTCCCCAATTCTGGAATAGACACAACACTAATATAAAGACGCGGATGTTCAGTTACAAAGCTCCACCTGATGTGGAAACTTTGAACCAACATGATAGGACATCAGGACAGGATGCATCCTGAGGTTATGACCTTTTATTTGCACTTGATTTGAGGTCAATGAGACAAATAGTTCCAGAACTATAGCCGAAAAAACGATTTTTCGTGAATAAAGCGCCACCTGGTGGAGAAATGATAAATCTGACAATCATGAAATTTGATACAGGTTCACACGAAGGACATCCGGTGGTCGTGATGAACCATTATATCCCTCACACTCCGTGTTCAAGGACATAACAACATCTCATGAGTTTCTATATAAAGTTTCTTTTAAAAAAAGTTGCAGCAGACACAAGTTAGACATCACTCTATCCTAAAGTTGTTCATCCGTTTTCTAGAAGCAAAGGAGATCAGTACGCTGCTGCGTGCATGACACTGTGCCTTATTTCCTTCTATTGATTAGCTGCAACTCAACTCACCTGTACACAACTCCAAATAGCTTCAGTAGCTGTTAGCTTAGCTCCTTAGCTTAGCAGGGTCTCAATAACTAATAAGAGGTACTTCTCATGTCCTTACTGCAAAATTCTGTTCTTCATTCTGTTTTTATAAACCTTCAGTACCTCAAAGAGGAGACTTTAAAAAAAATGCTGTCACACCATATCAAAATAGCATTTTGGGGAACACGCCTGCAGTCTGTACTAAAAACTCTCTAATTTATCACAGTTGTCCTTTTTCAAGATAATGCTCACATATTGTACAATAATTTGATGGAAGTTTCATCTGGTTAAGATTTACTGGCTACACAACTGCTTTTACCCTCTGATGTTGCCATTAACTCACACAAACCCCGGTGGAGGCTTGTGCACCTGCAACTGTTTGCCAATCCACAGTAGTTTATATGTATATCAGTGTACACAGCCATCTTAACAGCTCATGGTCACTGGTTTTTCAACGGAGATATTAGCAACATGTACGTAGGTAAAAAATTACTTTTAACCTATGATTTAAGGCTTTTACATGTAGAAATCGAGGTTTACAACAGTGAGGAGGAGACCGTTTATAGCATTTACGTGTTATTTAATGATCAGAGTTTGTGGGGATAAAAAGAAATAAAAGGAAGATGTGGTAGTGAAATGTGCTACATCGAACTCCGTGTGCGTGTGACTGCTCACTTGTCCTCTCTTCCCATTCTTTCCTTCTTAGCCAGCACCTCCAGGTCCGGAGAGCGGGGCTTTCTGGGGGATCAGAAACAGATGTGCCTCTTGCCCCCTTTTCTCTTAACTTGGACAAAACTCATGCATACATGCTGTCCTGTACACCCGCTTGTACACACATGCTGGCAGCAATTCCGAACCAGCACCAGGACCCAGTCAGAGAGACGGGCCAGCGTGCCCCTGAGCTTGACCTCGGCCTGCAGCGCCTCAGACAGGAAAGGCATGCAATTGGCTTCAGCTGTGACCCTCCACCCCTTCTCTCTTTCATACATCCCCCCTTCTCATTAAGACAAACTGTTTTTAAAGCCAAAGCAGCTTTCACTGCCACTAAAGCTAACACCCTGGAGCACGGAGTCGAGGATGGCAGGGTGAGGGTGAAAGATGAAGGCGAGGTAAAAAGAACAAGAATCATATAGGAGCCGAGGCTCCAGGGGAACAAAGGAGGTTTTTTTTCTTAAGAACATCAAGGTGAAGGAAAAAGTTAGACAGAAAAAGGGCAGAGTGTAAGAAAATCCAGACTGAGGGAGAAAAAGAAAAAGTCAGGCATATCACTTGCAGCTGTTGCAAGCTTTTGTTCCCAGAATCCATTGCAGCTTGGCCAGAGTTTTCTAATAAGAAAGGGTGGTGTCATGGTTACATTCGTATCAAAACATCCAGAACAACAGCTCTGAATGGAAAAAGAAGGAGTCAGGGAGAGAAAGAAGGGAAGATGAAGTCATTTGATAATAATAAAAATGAAATGACTGTAATTATAAACAGCATTGATGTATTTGTCTCAGAGGCAGATTCCTAAGTGAACAAACACCATGTTTGTTTCAGTCGGGACTGACAGCAAAGACACATGGAAAGAATTTCACTCCTTCAACTCCCATTTTCATTTTACATGCTTTTAATTTCGTTGTGCTTCTACACCCAACGAATCGCTTCACACACCAACATTTCACAACAAAACTTAAAAAAAAACCTAAAAGAGGAATCTCCCAACCTGTTTGCAGGTCAGTTTCTTCAAAACCGCTGACAGAATTAAAAAACTTCATGTTTGGTGACCTGCATCTGCCAAAACCTGAACTAAACTAAGAATGGAGATGTGTGTGAGTCTCTGCGTGTATACATGTGTGTGTAAGTGAGAATGGCAGGGCATGCTGTAGTAGATTAATACCGCTGCTCAGAGGGGGGTGCTCCTCCATTCAGGGCTGACTGATGTGCGTCCCAAATTGATTTATGAAAACGGCCCTTAATCAATTATGTGTGGAGAAGGAAAGAGAGAAAGAAAGAAGAAGACAGAGCATTTTAGAGTTGGGGGGTGGTGAAATAAAGAGGATAAAGTCACTGAGTGGAATGATGCTACTCTCCTGAGGAATGTGTCTAATCAATGTCAGCTCATGCCACAGGTGTCCCGCATGGTGGATGTGATGGAAAATACAAAGCAACAAGGCCGATCGCGATGAATTCAGGCAATCCTTTGTGCAGCGCGCCGGGCATGCTACATCACTTACATTTATCCTCATGTGTAGATTCCATAAGAAAGGATTTGGGTGATGTTGACAGATTGCATATATAAGAGAAAAAAGGGGCGAAAATATAAGAAAAATGCACAAATACTCAGTGAGAAGTTGAAGCAGTGAAGGCTGTGTTTGTGCAGCAGTGTGATGTGGGTTTTGTTGTAATATTAGCACAGTTTTAGGCTGGGGGGAGAGCAGTGGAGTAGAAAAAATCTGCAAAACTGCAGATCTTTAAAAAAAATAATGTCCTCCTGCCTTTGCACATTGTGCCTAAGACAGGGGTGTGTGGGGGAAGTGGAGGGTCACGCTGAGAGCTCGTTTCTCCTGCCTGTCAGAACTCTATCTGAGATCCAGCCGGAACTAATCAACTCCAATAGGCCTCCCCATTACCCAGGGTGCAATGGGCCACGGGCTGGGGGCTGGCCGGTGGGAAACAGAGAGTAGGAGAGAGGAGAACTCCACCACCCCACCCACACTCTATCCACTATCCCATCACACACGCAAGCACTCCATTACTCCACCAACCCGTGCAGGACACACAACACTCCCACTGTTTCACACTGAAGCAACAATAAACACTTGCAATAATATTTTCACAGCAGCCAACAGCCTGCCTCAGATCAGAACCCCGCACAGCTGTTGAGGACCCTCCTACTCGCATGGACACCCGCTCACATGTGCACACGCACACATGCAAACATGCATGTTGGACAGCAGACGTGTTTATTAGAAAAAAAGTCTACAAACTGTTTAAACAAGCAGGCATAAATTACACATCTAAATAATATTTTTTTTTCATTTTTAAAGACTTTGCTCTAACATTTAATGTGAAAGTTTATATGAGAACATTTGTTTTTTTATTTAATGCATTCATGCTGAGCATGTTGGTGAAGAAATTTGATAAGATTTTATACAAATAAATAGAGAAAGATAAAGAAGTCCTATGTAAACTTTCCAAGAGTCGCAATAAAGCTCGAGTAGCGCATTAACACTGCCCTCTGGTGGCTTCAGTGCTACACTGCAGCCCTGCACTGTAAAGGGAAACTCTTAAAAAAAGTCTTTTGGGGTGAAATAAGAGTTTTGAATTAACTATATTTCCAATTAATAAACCTGACAATAGAAATTTAAGACACAATGCATGTAACTACGTATTTATTTCCGGATTTTTCTTTAGATATTTCAAGGAAACACAAAATAAACTAAAATGAAATGAATAATTATGAGATTATTCTCTGCATTAGTTCCTATTCTGACAAAACAGACTATCAAACAGTCCCTGCATTGCTTTGGTTGTTGTGTGAAAGGAAACATGTCAAGTATGTGCACTTGCTTAAGTGTGTGTGTTTAGCTGAGTGACTTCAGCCTCCACTAAGGTGAAGTGGGGGCCTATTTAAATGAGTAAAGACAACAACCCCCTCTTCATGTTCTCTGATACACACCTCATTGTTGTATGTGTGTGTGTGTGTGTGTGAGTTCAGTGCTCCAGTCTCACCTGATTGCACTTTATTCCACTCTTAAACTCAAACACACATCTCTAACTGATATCAGCTTCATGTGTGTGAAAGTGTGTATTTGGGGTGAAGAAGCAGCAGAGAGCTTGGCATAAAGGTGGTCACATGGGAACTTTCCCCAGGCCCTCTGCTGGAGGAGGGGTATTGAGGGTCACTGGGCTGGGGTTAATCCCCATTCACCCAGTCCTTCACTTCCCCATGATGGGCACAATAAGCCCTGCCCGCCTCCCCCTGCGTCTCCTCTGTGACCTCTGCTCCCACGTTTATGGCTACTATCTCTGGCGCCTTTATGCCTCCATCCTGTTATTATCTGCCATATTTACTTCTTTTGAATTCCCTGCTGCTCATTGCCGTCGTTCACATCCCTCTACAGACTAGAAAACTCAAGTGCTCTCTTTTTTCTACTAGTGACACATCAAAATCCTTGAAACTGAGAGGAAACTATAACCTGGAGTAGAAACACGTCAGCTTTTAGGCAATGCCGAGCATTATCCGCTCAGAAAGAAGAGATTAAGTCAAAGTTGTGTTTATAATAAAAGGGTGTACATAACAGAAAACAACTACTTGTGCTGTAATCTGTTATTATTGTCAACTAGTAATTAATAATAATAATAAGACTAAATAAAAGTAACAAAAAGAAATGATAATATGTGCATTATTTCTTTTATTAAAGTTGTATCCTTAGCAGACAAATTAATTCATCTTGCAGTTGGGTTCGATGCATCTGCTGTCTCACTCAGTAATAAAACAACAGAGATGAAGAGATTATTTCGGACTTTGACTTCCAGATTAGCGCTGACCAACATTGGGAAAAACTGACATTGCGATTTTTTAACTCAGCAATATGCATAGAAATTTGAAACAATACAGAAATTTTGAACAGCGCTTTACGTACGTGCACTCCTGCCGTTTTGTTAACAGTGAACCTTGACTGATCTTATTACTTTCTGTGAATGTTTAAAGCACTTCTCAGTATTTTTATTATTTTTACTGTTTATCTGTATGCGATTTTTTTATTCTTTCATTTAACCAGGAAGGTCCCATGGAGCTTAAAAACCTCTTTTTCAAGAGAATCCTGGCCAAGAGGCTGCAACAAATTAAAAATACAATCACAATAAAATAAAAATACAAATTATGTAAAACAATTGCAGGTTGTCTCAAGTGCTCTAATTCTGACTTTAAAATCATTGAATGGAATAAAGTCTTTTAGTTTCCAGTCTTTCTGCAACATGTTCAATGTAGACGGGCAGAGAAGACAAAAGCTGTTTTTCCCAGTTCAGTGCAGGTAAATGGAAAACAGTGATCAACAAGTGATCATTTGAGCACTTTTTATGGTAATTAAATTACAAATATACAAGAGTAATAACCTAAGCAAGGTCTTGTAAATGTAAATATACCAATGAGACAACGTCAGGTGGACAAAGAAGGTCATCGCACCCCAGAATACAGAGCATTGCTAGGACCGAAGTAAATGTTTTGATTACGGCTTCTCACATTGAAGGTGTGGAAAATAAACGGCCTCCCCAGCCACGTTTTAGGGGTGTAGATGGACAAAAAAACATGACAGGACCTGCGATGTGACTATTGTGCATACGTACATTGCAATGATGATGCTTAAACAATATTTATTGCAGCTCTCCATTTGCTCTGAAACGGAAGAAAAAAGCCTCGTCTAGCAGCTACGTAAATGTTCAGACAAAATTCCTGCAACCGCATGTCATTCGGCTCTGCAGGGGTAATAAAAATTGCAGGATTGGACTTGGGCGTCTCTGGATTAGAGTGGACCCTTTCTCCTGTATTACTTTTGATCAACCTCTACGTGTCCTTTTATGAACGTAAAGGTACAGTCTGTAAAAATTCCTCATCTCCAAATTCAGTCCTGGGGGGCAAATACTGAATGTTTCTCCACAGCTTGTAGTAAAGTTCTGCACGAGTCTGTTGCTGCAGAGGAACATGGAATACGTTCAGGATACTGGTGTGGAGATCACTGCTCTACAGCAAAACATGGACGTATGAATCACTTCAACTAGCAAGCACAGGAGCACATGGAGAGCGTCTGTCAGGGGGTGGGAGGCAGGGAGGAGCCTGAGAAGTTTACTTTCATTCACGCTTATGGACAAACTACAAATTTTGAAATAAATGTGAATAAAATGAGGATTTTTCTTCAAATCACTGTGATTTAAGCTTTCTGATCAAAGCTTCTCTGCTGCAGCAGACAAAAGTCAGACTTCATTAACAATTTAAAACATTTTATTTCAGTTTGATAAAAATGCATATTAGATAAAACACTAAAAGTAGATTTAAATGAGTGTCCTGTAGTTTGTGCAGTTCCTCCTCTTGTCATCTCATATGAGTGGACAAGGCAAACCACCCTTCTCGTTTTCTCTGCTCATCCTGTCATGAAGAAAATTATTCATTTACACTCAGGTGAAGTCACCTTGATGACATCTAGTTTGTTTTCACACCTGGAATTTTCCGTCTCTCTCTTCAGACTCAAAGCTACGAGAAGACACATCAGAACCAGCAGATCTGTAAACAAATATGACTTTCAATTAACAAAAGTGTTATTTACAAAAACTTAAACAGCAACTTTACATCATTTTTTTCAAAGAATTTAGCTTTTTAACTTTTTAATGTAACAAAAAATCCAACAGTCCTTCCATAAACAGTTCCTGCTTACTGAAGGACAAAGTCCCCTACCGTCTCCCTGCACCACCGTGTGACTGCAGTTCCCGTTCAGGCAGCATCGCCGTCTGTGGGCTTCCTCCCGCTGAAAATCAGAGATTGGACTCATGTTTTAATCACAGCCAGACATCCACATGCTAAGTTTGCTAATTATACCTGCTGTATTCGGGCTGAAGGCTGAGGGGGGGATTGGGGAGGCAGAGGGAGAGACTCGAACTGCAACACTTTGCTTCTGTTGCTCTATGAGCTCCAACAGTCGACCCCGAGCCGCTGCACTCTGCCTGTTGAGCTCCAGGAGGCGCTGCTCCACACCGTTTACACAGACGCTGTTAGATGATGTCTGAAAAAAAAAGAAAAAAAAACATTAAGCCCTCATTATTAGCTTAATTTTAGTTAATAAAAGAATTAGACGTTAATTATTTTATACAGGCTGATGCTCCTTTTTCCCATTAAGTTGTATTGTTTTAATTAAGAACATGAAACTTTAATGACTGCTTGCTCCATTAGGAAGCACCCAGGAGGCATATCGGATGTAAACAAGTACAAATGAATGCAAAGTAAAAATAATGAATATGCTCTCTGATTTATTTCTTTACAGTAATGTGGAATTATGTGTTTACTTTTGATCCAATTGGATAATAGAAAGAACATAAAGACATCATTTCCAATACATTTTTAACAACAGTTTGAAACTGAACAGGTTGTGGGTGTGTTTGTGGGTAGGGGTGTGCCAGTTAGGGCGGCTGTAGTAACCAAGGAAATGGGGCTGTGGATACCAATTCCTAAAAAAAGGAGAATGTTACATTTACGCTTCCCAATCTGCATCTATTTGTTTTGTTTTGGACCGCTGTGAGAAACAGAAGGGCTTCACTAGGTGAGCGGAGGAAGCTCAAGCAAGCAACTGCACTTAAGAAAACAGGCTCAAAAACAACAGCAACAAGCGACTTCACGGGAAAACAAGCCCAACAAATGCAGTTGGTGACACTGCCTCACATGCTCCATCATCACTGTAAACAGGAATAACTAACACTGTAATGCACATGTGTCAAAGTCAGGTCCTGGAGGGCCAGTATCCAGCAGGTTTTGTTGTTTCCTGCACTAACACACCTGATGCAAATCAAATGGACCCAACAGATTCTTGACAAACTTTTCATTAATTTCATTCAGCTGTGTTGGAGCATGGAGACAACAAAAACCTGGAGGGACACAGGCCCTCGAGGACTGAACTCCGACACCCCTGCTGTAATGCATCAGTGCATTAATTACTGAGAGAAAAACAGAGTTAGAGGAACGTGTTAGTAATAATCACTGCTGACATTCTACACTAACATGTAAAGTGTGACGTAGTTCAGTCACAACTGAAAATAATAAAGCAGGAACATCATCACTCTCCACCATTTCCTGTTTCAAAATAATCCCACAATTCAGCGGGTCTGATTTATTGGGCTGAGAAAAGTCCACACTTTCAGAGATTATCTCACCTGCATCAGAGTTTCTGAAGCTTCTCGGTCATCCGACATGGAATCTCCTCGTTGCGTCGACGGTTCTCCTCCTGGGGCTCGGATGTGCTGGTTCCCCCTGCCTCTGGACCCAAACATCCTCCTTTCTTCAACACTTTGAGGCGGGAGTCTTCCTGCGCTGACGGCGCTCGACCTTCTCCGCTCATCGCTGTTGCTGGGTAATGGTTCGACCTCTGACCCGAAGCACCCAGCCTGCCTGAGCTGATCCCTGATCAGTTCATTCTCTCTGTTTAGTTGAGAGATTTCCGCAAGAATTGTGTCTGGAGAGAACAGCAGGTGGTGAGGGTCAGAGGTCAGCGAGGAGTTGGAGGGAAGTGTGCCGAGTGGCAGACTGGTGAGACTGGAGGTAGAGCCGTGAGCCTTGACATCGTCATGGAAACCGAGCTGATGTTGAAGGGACAGTGGATGAGTCCCTGTGGGGGGGGGGAATGCTTTTATGTTTATTTAACAAAGATCCAAATGAGAAAAGCATAAAAGATCTTACCGGGACTTGTGTGTCGGTTATCTCTCTGACGAGGTGGGGAGAGTAAGATGGCAGGTGAAACGCTGGCCGTTTGCTCAGGAACTCCCTCAGTGACTGGAGCGTTCTGACAAACTGAAACACAAAAAAAATCAAAAGCAAATTTATTTTATTCATAACAAATCCACAGATGCACTACATGTGGACAAACCTGCACCTTTAGCACCAAAGTCTTGCTGGGGTTGGTTTATGTGCTCTCCCAGTAGCCCAAGTCCTCCCATCACAAACACCACTGTGTCCAACCTCTCCTCCAGCTCTGTTGTGCGCTGTTGTAACCCTGCCTGAGCAGCAGCAAAGATAAATAAATAGAGAGAGAGATAGATGATAAAAGGGAAGATCTAGAGCATCTGGGATGAACTAATCGTAATAAATCACCTGCAGGGCAGCCATTTCTTCTCTCAAAGTCCTTGTTTCAGCAGTGAGAGCATCAATAACTCCTCTCTGCTCTCTCAACTCCTCCTCCAGTCTTCTACTTTCCTTCGCTTCTTTCTGGGCTTCAGCTTCCCGCTAACACAAGGCAGGAAAACAACTAAACTTAAAAATACTCTACATGTCAGATGGTTTTACATTCAGAGCAAAAAGATATTTAAACAAACTCAATAGTGTGACTGTTAGATAACAAATCGATCGGTTAAAGTTGCCATGAGAAAAATGTTTTTTATCATCTGAGAAAAATGTCTAAAGTTAGAAAAACTGTTGTTAAAATCAGATGTTGACGTGAACATTCATGGTTTTAACTCATCTTGTATTGATTGTGGCCTTTTTGTTTGTGCAGAATTGTCCCACAAGGCTTTTTAACTCTTTATTGGCTTCGCATCATATTTCATATCAACACAAGACCTTTTATAATTAATTTTACAACTTGATCTCATGATATTAAAGAAGAAAATGGCACAATAATGTATAATGCAGAAGGAATGGCTATTCTACAGCACCTGTTTGAGGAGGTGTGCCAAACGGCCAAGTGTGGAGACCAGGGCAACAGAGAAACCTGTGAGGCCTTGAGCTCTGTGCTGATTTGGACTCTGGGATGATGCTTTTGCTGTGTGAGGACTCAGAGTGTCTAGTTCTGCCTCCACCTGCCCCAGCATGGCCTGCAGCAGGCCCAGACTAGACTGATCCCTACTGAAGGAGGCAACAGAGGAACCATCCACACTATGAGAAATGTCCTTCCTGATCCCATTGGTGCGATCACTAATCCTTCCTGAGAAGCAGAATAATACTTTTTGATATCGGGGCACTGCCACATTACGTATCATATGTAAAAGGAAATAATTACCTGACTGACTGTGTGGAAATTCAGCATTCAGAACCTGAGAAACCAGGACAGACGCTTCCTCCTCACCTTCCTCTGACTGACTCCGTTTGGAACGAACGCGCCGAACAGCTGCAGTTGCATTCAGCGCTGAGAATGGATGAGAGTATGATTTTACACAGAAACTGTGCGACATGTCACAGAAGTCGACGTCATTTGTTGTGATTACTGCAATAAACCTGCCTGCTTGGTCTGGTGCTCTTCCTGCTGTGCAGGGCGTCACATGGACATCCTCTTCGTCTCCTCTGTGATTGTTGGGATGATTCTCTTTTCGTTGCCGTGTTGCTCTTCTCTGGGAATGGGTCTTCATTTTTTGTACATTTGCTCTACAAAAATTAAATAAAGATGATGACCCATCTAGTAAGAACAACAGCAACTTTTTGAGCGGTACTGGGTTTTGCAGGAATTAATACCTCCGGATTACATCATTCTCTGAAGTCGGATCCGCATCCTCCTTCCTGCCTCCTCTCCTCTCCTCTGGTTCATTAAGAGCCTAAATGCAAAATGTTAATTTCATCAATAAGGCAGGCAGAAACAATAAAAAACAGAATACTCCACAAAAATCTCATATATACTCTGGGAGTGGTTATGAAGCCTGCAATACCTCTGGATCCATCATAGACTGGCTAAGGAGAGACAGGTGAGTTGGAGGATCTGATCTCTGAAGAACAGGCAGTTCTGAGTCCGAATCACAGTTTGGGGCCATTGTCACACTGGGATGCCCTGTTGGGATTCACAAATAGCACTATAGTATCTACACACTGTGGCTTGGATAATGGAAATAATCCTCTGAGGTTCCCTCGTCATGACATTGGAGTTTATATCAAACAATAAAGCTTGTTTAGTCACCCGTGTGTCTCCGCGGAGCATCGCCAAACAGATCTTTGACTACAGCCATGGCTCTGTCAGAGCGGGCCAACACATCCTGCAGCAGCAGCTGATCAGAGAAAACCTGCAGCAACACACCAACATGCAAAGACGCTTGTTTGACTCCATACACATGAACAAAATGTATATAAACCAATTATCCCACACACCTCCCTAATGATGCTGAGACTGGCCTGGTCCAGGGGGACGGGGCTTCCAGCGTGTCTGAGACGTCGTTTCAGTGCTTTTTCCTTTAGGTCCCACTGAGCTGCTGCTTTATTATGAGACTTGTGAATCTCATGCCGATAACTCTGAGTTAAGCAAATATTAGATAAGAGACGATGGAGAGAAAATGCTGTTTCTTAACGAATTCTTAAGATTTTCTTTGTTCGGAAATACATGCTAATATAAAGTACAACATTAGATTATTAATTGCAGTTAAGTTTTTAATCTAAAGAAATCACACTTTATGAATAAAGTAGCACACAAAGCACACCATCTTACCAGCTCTGCAGGTGTTAACTTGTGCACAGACAGGTCAGTGACAGTGTTCTGAAAACAAAAGGTCAGTCAAGACATTTTATTGTTTTTTTTAATAAAAAAATAAAACATAACATGTTCATTACCTTACCAGCTATAAATAAAGTCTGCACCAGTCACTATAAATAGCACAGTACCGTTTTAATTATGTTTTTTTTAATTTAATTGATTATTTTATTATGATTCTTGCTCTGTTTTTATTGTTTTTTTCTTTTCCATCATCTTTAATGCTTTTAATGTTTTTATGTGAAGCACTTTGAACTGTTGTTTACATGAAAGGTGCTATATAAATAAACTTACTTTGCCTTTGTTAACTTTGTAATTTATTGTATGGTTTGAATAGTTTATCAAAAAAGAATAGTTGGTATCTGACAGTCCCCATGCTGTGTTAAATGTTTCATATAAATAACTGGTAACTGTTAAACTGGTCATATTTATTCTGTGTTGTCCAGTGTAACATCTGCCAGTACTCACCACCCAGTCTCTTTTAGGACCCGCTGTCTTTTTGGGGCGAACAGGCTTTTTTCCTTGTGTACGCCCCACTCTCACAAACGACATCTGTTCACAGTCAGTAATTTAAGATTATTAGCAAGCCTTTGAACACAACCACAAAACATTTAGACCCCACACAATTTGAACGACATGCTAAGCTAGCTACTGTGGACTCATTTTTCAACTCTGAGCATCGGGACAGATTATCTTCTTTAGCTACGATATTATTCAAAACTAAATAAAAATATACATACGTTTTAAGAGAAGGGCCCCAGGGTGAGCATAAAAGTGGAAGACGCCTGAAGCTGAAATTATTTACTGGGCTTAAAAACTTCCTGTTCAGTTTGTTGGGTCACAGGTTTTTCAACGGTTGAGCGCCACTTCCTGTTGGGTTGCCACGGATACTGCTTCACCGTAGAGCATGATGGGAAATGTAGTTCCTTAAGGTTTTTTTTTTTTATATGGAAACTTGCTTCCCTTATATTGACTGTAAATAAAGCCCTTTATTTAGTCTTTTTCCCAAAAAACTTTATTTAAGAACATGGTACTGACATAGAGTAGTACTTAGAGATTCAAGCAAGATTCTCTGTTTTCAAAAGTACAGCAAAAATTTAAATGTCATGGGCATGCCATAATAACATAAAGATACCAGCATGTACATTATTGTGTTAGATGATACATTTAAAAACTAATAAAATAAATAAATAAACAGGTATATTACAATCAATGGTCCCTGATGTTACTTATGTCTGTACTATCGACTGTATAAAAGAGTCTGTACTTATCGCCAAAAATGATCATGAAAAAAAACTGAAAAAGAAAGAAAAAAACGTTCTTGCAAAATAAAAATAGATATTAGTGCATGCCGTTCATCTTAAAGTGAACTTAATCAGAATCCCACAGCAAGTTGTGCTTTCCATTTTATAACTACAAGTTATGTTTCTAGTAAAGATGAATGGATGAACGAATGAACGAATGAATGAATGAACGAATGAATGAATGAATGAATGAATGAATGAATGAATGAATGAATGAATGAATGAATGAATGACCGTGCATTTGCTTATTTAAACTAACAGTTTTGCATGATTAATTTAGTATTGTAAACATCAGCGTCGCCACTAGATGGCGATCTCATCACATATTTGTCATAAACTGATTATTGTGGATCAGAATTTACACTTAAAGTTGAAAACCTGAAAACTATTTTCACATTTTTATAATGAGGGTTTGAATATCCAAAATACACTGAGAATATGATGAATATCGGTACATAACTATCTTACAAACTCTACAAAAATTGCCAATAAGTTCCAACGTCAATCTCACAAATCCAGTATTATCTTAATAACAATGTGATTTAGAATAAAACAATGTTGCAATATATTACTACAATCCTCAAGTAAAGTTTTAAAGTGTTGCTCAGTAAAATCTTCTCGAACCTGAACCAAGTCATTCGGGGAACCTCTCCACATAAATAAGGTTTTATGAGAAAAGCTGCATGAAGCATAGTATCAGTCCGGAGATAATATTATTCTTTCAGAATCAACAACTGCAGCATGACATGTCATCATTTGTATAACTACACTTTTACACTTTTCTCAAGCAGACATGTCTTATATTTTTAAATTTTACGCTCTTTAAGCGAATTATTAGTCTTAATAACAGTCTTTTTATTTATTTAAGCGGTTTATTATTACTCTACCTTAATCCAGCTCATTTCAGTGCATCACTGTATTACAGTAAGGTTTGTATTTGCATTTTTACACGCCCCCTCTCTCTCTTTCTCTCTCTGACACAACCTTGGATACACCGCGCGCTCCAGTCCAATCTCGCCACAGCGACTCACACTTTGGAGCAATGACTTCAGGCGTTCAACAATGCAGACCACACCACAAAAGTTTGAAACTTTACGCACGGAGGTGGCGGTAAGACGGGTCAAGAGTGACAGCAGCTGTGCGCCCACGGATCAGGCTGCATGTGTTGGTTACGCTGCATCTCCCTGGAAAGTCATTTGAGGGGCTGGAAGAACACAGCGCCAAAGGAAATCCACCAGTCTCTCCATACTGGATTTACCAGAACTTTGAAGATTCACAACTGGAATATCAGTGAAGCGCTGTTATAAATCATATTGATGACAGTTTTACTTTCAGTAGCATCAACTTTTGAGTTTTATTGGAAACCAGGATAACTGCCTACATACGAAGTCAGTTTTGGAGAGTTTGGATCTAAATTACGCACGGGATTTTTCAAACAAATGACAACCTCTAAGTCGTTTGCAGCTCCCTCGTTTTTTCCCATCAGCTTCTTTTGCTGCACCGACTTGGCGTGCCATCACCCGGCTCACCAGCTTCTACGCGGGGAGTAAAAGAGAAAAACCTCCCCGTGTTTTTCCGCGCGCCAGCGTGCAGCCCATAATGTGGGGAGGAGGTTTCCCGATATCTGTCAGCCTGATTGTGACTTTGCTCCTGGTCATTATCGACGTAAAGGCCAGCGGAGAGTTCTGCCACGGTTGGCAGGACTCGCAGGGCGTCTGGAAAGAAGGGTTCCAGTGTCCAGAGAAGATCGACGCAAATGATGCGATCATCTGCTGCGGCAAATGTGAGCTACGCTACTGCTGCGCCAGCACTGACGCGCGCCTGGATCAGGGGAGCTGTGAGAATGATAAGCAGGCACAGGAGCCCGGGACAGATAACAAAGAGAACAAGAACTCTCGTGCAGGTATAACGCTTATTATTGTGCAAAGATTATCATGAGATATAATAAACACATTACGCAAACAAACTAGAAGCAATGAAAAGATATCATATTATTTCATAGTTGTGGTGATGTTGGGGGGAGATATGTGAAGTTTTATGAATGGCAAAGTTTTATTCATCCCAGAAAAAGTTTGACCTGTTGCTCCTTTTTGTGTTTTTAATGGTTTTAATGAATATAGTTGATCATAATCCACCTTTATAGCTGCACACAATGTCTTGTAAATCTGAAACACAATCTATGTGAAGCTTTAGTTTCCTGTCATTAACCCAGCAGACTCCCTGTATCAGTCTGTCAGTGGGCTCATCTGCTGTCTGTCCCACTTGGCAAGGACAGCTGCAGAGGAGACATCAGACTCTCCCCCCACACACACACACACAAAAAAACCCCAGTTAGCTGCACTCACAAATGGCTGTGCCATGCTGCTGCACTTTATAAATAGCTGTGTTTGTTCTGTAACAGTACAGGAGAGTTCCAGGCTCAGATCACGCTGTCCCCACGGGGATCAAATTTGGACTTGACCGGATCTTGGACAGTGGCTTGCTATGGGTGCTGACAGCCCTGTTCATAAAGCACTCAAATCGTGTTATGTGTCATTTCCTACCAGGTTCCTATACAACAAAACTCCCCCTCCTCACCCACAGCTGCCTCTCTGGTGTCAGTTGGCTTTCAAGAGATTTACAATCAAGGTTGCTACCAATAACACACACATGTATCTAAGCTATAAAGAGAAGCATCATTACCTAAACTGAAGGCAAACGTCATATTTTCCAGCTTATATAATGGATTAGGTGACAACAACACAACTTCTTTCCCCACTCTGGCCCCTCTTTCATCACTGCTTACATTCCCATAAGTTAATCTTCCAGAAAGTTTCTTGGAGCTGTGTCATATCTTGAAAAAAAGGTCAACGAGAATATAATGAAGCAAACATCAGACACAAGAGTGTAACCGGGTTATTTTTTTTTTAGAGGATATTATGTTCCCTTTGGTCTTGTTGCTACATTGTAATCTTTCATTTTCTACTATCATACCTTATCACTCCAGGAAGAGCTATATACATTCCACTCAGTGGCCTCCAGCCAAAATATCCTAAAGAAAAGCGGCTTTTTTCTTACTAAGAACAGAGGAAATAGATTTTTTTCTCCCATGTAAAGCCCAGTCTGCTTTGTGCATTTTACACATTGTTCATATACTCGCAGCCTATTCATCATTTAAGAAAGATACACAGAAAAGTGTCAGAAAATAACGGACAGGAAATTATTAATGTGCTCAACATGAGGGAACATGTGGTATTTAGGAACAGGAGAATGTCCGTGGGATACCCCAAGGAGACAGAGGGAGTCCAGCCAGCTAGTCAGCCACAAAGGCTCTGCCCAAAACAAGAGCTTAAGAGAGGGGGCTGCTGTTACTGCAGCGTGCCTGCCACAGCTCAGCTGCAGCAACAGGTGTGGACGAGTGACAGGGAACAATAGGAGGGCTTCGACTACCATGTGCACAAAAAAGCAAACCTCTGAGATCACTCAACCAAAAGTGGTGGAGATCTCTCTCAAATACTGTACATATAATGTTGAAGTATTATGAGATAACTTTAGCGGAGGGTTTGAAACAATACCTGCTGTCAAAGCAAAGAGATTGGTTTGTCTGATATTTTACAGCCGAGTTAAAACAGACAGAAACAACAGAACTGATTATACTTCACACTAAAAGTTTGAAGCAACAGTAACGGGCTGTACTGCTGGAAATTATACATGGAGTTGATTAGAGTATGGATAGATTGTGATGTTCTGATCGTTCCTGCTGGAACTTTTTCCTCTCTATCGTTGATTTACTGGGCAATGTTGGAGAGAAGCTCTAGAGGGGTGAAATAAGACGAGAAGTCGGGCCTTTTCGTAACCCAGACAAAAATAGTGGAGGCATATTAGAGATGTGGGGATTTCATGGCAATATAAGTTCAAAAAAAGGGGCGGGAAAAGACTCCCAGGGAGATTTCTGTAACCTATATGTGTCTCCATAAAGTCTCTGTTAAAACCTGTTTACTGTTTGATCTGTAGTTGGTATCGCTTCTTGTCCAGAGGAAATGGGTCAAGGTCCCGATTTGTTTTTATGTCTCCCTGCGGTCAGCTTGTTGTCATGAAGTCTTTACTCGGTACCAAAGACTGACCTGCAGCTCTTGGTTTCGTGCCGTAATCCTCTTAATACCCTGCAACTTTGGATGAGCATTGCCAAAAAGTCATATGGATGTATTTCAAAGAGTTCAGAGACAAAAGGAAACTGGAGCCAGCTGCCACAATTCTCCTGCTGGCATACAGTTTCACTTCATGACAACATGGCTATGTTACAAGTGGAAAATAACTACACCCTGTGGGAACAATAATCCTCAGCTAATCACTTATAAAGTAACATAGCCGTTGTGTTTGGAAGGTGTTTGCATGCATGAGGACATGAATGAATGGTTAAAGGAAACACCTCGAAAGTGATCTCACCTTAAATGTTTCAGCCGAATCCGCTCTGTTTTGACCATTTGTCTAAAAGAAGTCCAGTGAGAGAAATTGGACAGGAAAGTTATTGTTGATCACGTTTCAAAGTTGTTGCTGGAGCACCTCCTGCTCACTTAACACATTTGCACTCGGAAACCAGGGGCCTTCACATATAAAAATGTCAAAACTTTACAGGTTCAATAACATCACTGATGCTTGACCCAGCACACCAGACTCTGATTGGCTGAAACGTGAGTTGCATTATTGAGTCGGATCTGGTGTTTTAAATAAAAAAAGGGAAAAAGTCAGTCAGAAGGAACTGGTTTGTTTCTGATTTACAGAGCTGAACGACCTCCCATTCTTCTACGTTAAATCAGTCCACTTTAATACCTTTCTTTAAGTAGACGCCAAGCACTGGAGTTCAGCGAGAGTACCTTATTTTCAAAGGCTTAGCCATAAATAGCTGAAGAAAAATAGGGGTCACAAATATCTGCTGGCAGCCGGGATTGAGAATGTCACCCATTCCAGCATGGGGTCGAGGAGGCAGGGGACACAGCAGGGTGTGGAGGATTAAAACAGATCAAAACAAAGTTAATAACTGCTAATGAGAGCCTGCAACTCCCTGGGGACCCACTCCTGTTCGGCTTGTCTTCCATTCAAGTCCAAACACTTGTTTGATCTTTGGGCCTTCATCAAATCCCCTCACATCCTGTGCAAAGTGAACACATGAGGATCCTGACATTAAGTGTACAAGTTTGATGTTCGTCTAAAACTCACTGTTACCAACTAAAATCGGTTTAACTCTTTCTTTCTAGTGCCCATCTATGTGCCATTCCTGATCGTGGGCTCCGTGTTCGTAGCCTTCATCCTGGTGGGTTCTGCGGTTGCTGTGTGTTGCTGCCGCTGCCTCCGACCCAAGCCGGAGCTGTCATCATCAGGTGCCGCAGGAGGCGGGGCCACAGGCGGGCGCCTCCTGGAAACCATCCCCATGATGGCCAACACCTCCAGGGGTTCCTCATCCCGACAATCCAGCACAGCCACATCGTCCAGCTCCTCTGCGCCCCCCGCAGCCCCCCGCACTGCCCCACCTCCCATGATGCGGGCCCAAGCCTCCTGCTGCCTGCCTCCTGACGCCAGCGTCTTCGTCAACATGCCCACTAACTTCTCCGTTCTCAACTGCCAGCAAGCAACACAAATCATGTCGCACCAGGGACAGTTCTTACACCCGCAGTACATCGGCTATGCCCACCCAGTCTCCCCCACCCCAACCTTTTTGGACTCCACTCAGGGAGGATATAGACACCTCCAATCCCCCTGCCCTGCTCCCACTGGTGGGTCTAGCGTCACTAGTGACCAGAAATACCCTCCTGTGACAGTGTGATGAGGGGGTCCAGCCTGCAGACCACGCTACCACTTTATTGCAAACTTGTGAAGTTTAACCCACGAGGGCTGCAGAACACACCATCGTGCAGGAGCGCAGACTCGCGCAAAGCTGTTTCTGGTAGCGGAGCCTGTCCTGCTATTGTGTGTGGTGTCTGTTTAGTGTCTCGTATGATCATTTGGTGAGTCACACTGAGCTAAGCTCAGCCTTTAATGGGTTAAGATGGATGCAAAAGGCAAACTGCAAGTTAGTGGGTTAAACGGCCAAGATGATGATGCAGATTTCAGTGAAGTCTCTAACTCGCATATGGAGTGTTTATGTTTGTATGTTTGCATGGATACGGATATGTGTGTAAAAAAAAGATTAACTGGCTTATATGTGCAGTAATGAGTGATGACTGGATGATTTATAGCAGTGCATTGTATGAAAAAAAGGATATGCAAGCAGGAATATGACCACACGCTGTGTTTATGCCATGTGCACATCTGTGCTTGTGAATGACGGTGACTGGTTTACACAAAATGGTATATTTTGTTTGTGTTGAAAGAATGGAGAAAGAAAGCGTGTTGATAGACGTTAGTACTGTATGTGTGAGAGAGAATGAGGGAAAGTGTGAAGTGTAGAGGGATGTGGTCTCATGAGTAACTGAGTGAACTGTGTGTAATGGGAAATGCAGGTGGTGTGATGTGAAAAGGCAGTTGCAATCTCCCAGTAGGCCATTTAAAGTCTAATGAAGTGAACACAGGACACAGACTGTGACGCTCCGCCCAACTCATACAATCCTCTCTCCTGCCACCCAGAAAGAAAGGAAAAAACACAAATACCCCAAAAGCCCCGAGCGGAAATACACTCACACATCCCCAAATATGACAATATTCACATGAAGCTGGAAGCTAATGTTTCTTGGATGTGCAAGTGTGTGACACAGAGGGAAGGCAGCTCTTTGAAGATTACGGAGTTAATTACACACCAAAAAAAAAAAGCCTCCTCCCTCAGATCTCCCCCGTGAGAAGTATCTATTTACACTCATACACTTCAGTGCATTAACGCCAGCTGCTCGGAGGTATTTTCCATTTACAAAAAGGTAGCAAACTAGTTTTATTACCAATACCGCTAAGAAAAAACTTTAGTTTTCATTTATGCATATACATGTTTTGTGTACTGTGGAACAGTTCCGTCACGGACGACTGGGGAACATGTAGTGAGAGGAATGTGCTGGTTTTCTGTGCCGCAGCCTGAGATGTCCAATAATACTAAAACTGGTCTCTTCCTGCACTTCAATGTCTGTATGATACAGTGGGCAGCTTGTGTAAGAAAAAAACAGCATATGTTAAATGTTGGATTCATTTTAAATTGAATATGATTCCTCTAAAATACCATGATGCAGAAGAAAAGTTTTTCATATGAATTTTAAAAATAAAACATTTCAAAACAAGCAGCGTGCTTAAAGTCTGTTTCAGCATTTGTCATTTTGCATAGGAACACATTGAGAAAAAGTTTGGTATGAGTGCCATTTGAAACACGTAGACAAACACAAAAAACTTTAAAAAACCAGATGAATGGGTCACCTTAATCCCTTTGAAACATCCGCACAAAGAGACAGATACTTAAGATATCAGACGCTGCACATTCAGACAGGTCTACCTCACACTGCAAACACACTGAATACCTGACACACAAAACAAAAACAACAAACCAGAACAATGGACAGTTTAAAATTTTGTGAAGGTGTACATTTGGCAGCGCCTCACAAAAGCTTAGCTACAGTAATGTGGAAAGTGGAGCAGGCCGCTGGATTCACAAGGGAGGGCTTGAAAAGCATAAATGGCTCTCTGGCTCCTGCTGGCCCGATGGATTCTCCATACTGCTGCAGCTGTAGCTGGTTTAGGCTGGGTCGCGTCCAGGAAGGTGGGTGGGAAATGGAGCTCCAGTTGAAGAGGAACAATCTTCTAATGGTCTGTCTACACCGACTCTCCTGAGCTTGAAGAGGGAGCGTGAGAGAGGTTCGATTCTGTTAATCTATAAAATCATACGCGGCTCATGTCATGTCGTATTGCTCTATATATCTTTTCTGCTTTCAGCATGAAATGTAAACCAAACTTCTCTAGTTTCCTCTGAGCTACAGTTGAACCTATATCCTCCGCTTAACTTCACGAGCACTCATCTAACAGTCAAAACAAAGACATTTAGTCAGGCCATGGATTGATTAGATTTAATGATTACGACTGAAATGGACAACCCCGTCACCCTCTCCTCTCCAACCCTTCAGTCTTGCATTCCTGAACCAGGGTGTCCTCAACACGGAGCACACAGACAATGGACTCTACATTCGCACAAATCCCAGAGCCAGAGAAACACATGATCCATGCAAGTGTTTCAATTAAATCCCCTCTGTTTGGATGCCTGTTAGGAGCAGTTCAAGTATTCTCTTTAAAACATGTCTCCACACGAGTACAAAAACAGATATTAATGAAAAGGAAAAAAATATAAATTCATACATGTTAATGTCCATTTTAATAAAAAAAATTTTCCGGTAAACAGCAGATATACAACAGAACTGTGGGAGAGAAATGCTAATCCCAGTTATGCTGCTTCAGCATCAGCTGATGATGCTGAATCACATCGTCATGAAAAGGAAAAAAAGAATAAAAAGGGAGAGATTTGCTGCAGAGATATGGAGACTGCCGAGCCACTATGAGATGCAGAGACGATGAAGAGGAGACGGGGGAAATAAGTAGGAAGAAGTCCCGTTGGGGTATGAAGAGCTGCGGCAGGGTGGTGGTCCGGTTTCTGGTGGGCGTTCTGCCTCTGTGGCATCTCTGCGGTGTTTGGCAGTGGCAAGAGGGCCTGAAGCTGTGATGCAGAACTCCAGCCGCTCCTTGTCCTACACTTCCCTCCTTTCCTTCTCTTCAAGGAATCTAACCTGTGCCTGGATGTGTGTGAGTGTGTGTGTTTATTTGGACATCCCCTTCTGCGGCGGCATGTGATGACAGACGACATGAATCCTCCTCGTGAGAGGGAGATGAGACCTTGGAAGCAAACACACATGGACAGACACACACATGCACACAAACACAGGAGCGCCAAATGCGTGCGGACATACATGCGCAGGCAGATACAGACACTGCAACCCACACGCACATTGACACACAGTGGCGTGAAGCAAACCCAGTCGGAGCAGGTCTACAGATACGAGGAGCAGTTTCTGAGTTTGACTCGGCATGTTCATACGTGGACATGATCGCTCATGCCAGTGCAGCTTTTGTGAGTTTTATTTGTTCAGTTTTTGGCCTGGTCCCTTCTCCCAACTCTGTCTTCCATGCGCCAACGATTGCCTCCACACCCGACCGTGACCCTCCCCTGCTCCACCCCCCCCCACCCACCCCGGCTTGGGGTCAGGCCATTGTTCCAGTAAGGCCACAGCAGGGGTTGGTCCCCCCGGTATCAGGATGCCATTAAAGTCTGTTTCCGCTGTCACCTTGACAACTTGTTATGGTGAGCCAAAGCCTTGATCCCAGTGGGGCTAGAGGCTGGGACGCTGGCGGGTGGTGTCATAGGAGCGAACTACCTGGGACTGAGACACCACGCCGTGCTCCTCCTGAGAGAAGGCATAGCCATCTGCAGAGGGACACAAGGGGACAGATATCACTTCATGTAAAGGGATAAGTTTGAAATATTCCTGGTAATAAGAGTTAAGGGAAGAATGACTGCTCTTCTACGCATGGCTTTCCCAACCTGTTACGTGACATTTATACAACTGGGGTAAAGAAACTTACGTGACACAGTCTGCTGCACCGAGTTTGAGCGTCCTACACTGGAAGGTGTTTTTCTAAAGACTCTTGTCAGCAGATGGGCTCGTTCGTTTAGACTGCAAAAAGAGGAAAAGCAGAAAAGTTACTCCACAGCTTCAGAGCGCTCAGTACTATCCTATAAATGATTCATATTTTATAACAAACACAACTACACAGCACCACTACGAGCAACTAGGAAGGATTTCATTTTTCATTGTGTTCTTTCTTTTTAATATAATTGATATTAAGTTTTCAGTTTAGATGGGTGGTTTGATAGTTTAAATGATCTATAAATCTTTAAGGTGTAAATGCAACGTCCCTGAGCAACAGACTTCCTAACAGCAGACAAAATAAAGACATGCTGATTAACGAGGTGTATTCTGAGAGAATTAAGGACAGAAAGGGTGAATATGAGATTAATTGCTTCTGATATTCAGTTCAGTCTAATATTGAGTCTTACACGACCTACAGGCTAACAGGCCATCCACAGTAAACTAGTCCTCACTCCCTGGCCGCTCCTCTACGCATAACTCCCCCCTTTCCAAGAAGAAGAGTGGCTCCTCTGTTCTAAGACCACACGCCGTCATGGCTCCTCTCCTCCCGTGACCAAATATAACGAAGCCCTTTCTACGTACTCCACACAAATGTATGCATAATTAATACATTTGTGACTTTTCCTCCTGTTTCGTTGCCATCGTTGTAGTCATGAAGTATATGTGTTGGATGCAAACCTGAAGAGACTGACTTCCAGATCAAGATTGGCTAAAAGAGCATTCTGCATGTTATCTTCCAGTTTAGCATGGAACTGATGATTGCCCCCACAATGTGTTTTATTCTGCAGTGATAAAGATCAGTGGACTAGTAATGAACTACAGCCAGCATTCCCAAAGCTAACATTTGGAACAGGCAGTTAGGAAACTCTTCTAAATAAATATGACTTTTGGAATTCTACCAAATTTTTGTCAAATAAAAAAAGAGAGAAAAATGAGGAGCTCTTAAGTTTGCTCAAAAAGTCTTGGGCCAAAAAGTAACGTCTGTTAGATGACAGCGCTAAGTGGATGATAGAAGATGAAATGGCAGCTGGACAACTACATGAAGAGTTTGTGTATTGCTATGATCCAAGCTGTCCTTTTTCCAACTGTGATGTCTCTCCCTGAATACCTGCTGATTGAAAAGAGCCCAAAGATGTACTCCTTCTGAACTCTTCCTTTAGGACAATCCCGTACTGTACCTTTCCGCCCATTCCCATGGCTACCCAAGGAGCTGCTCATGAACTGCAAACACAGATGTAGTCTTTTTCACTTTGCTCCACTGACTCTCTGCCCAGTCTTACTTTTCACATCTGATTCAAAACTGAGAGGATGCAAAATATCAGGAGCCTCATCTATAAAACTGCGTAGAATCTCTACTAGAATTGTATTTAGCAGAAGAAAGTTTTTACGCCAAAGTAAAAGTCTTATAAAAAAACGTCGCATATGCTCAGGTTTACACAATTTCCTTTTATAAATCACAACCTTGCTGAAAAGGTTGCTCAGGAGATTTTGGTTCGCATTCCCGCCCCTACACACCCACTTTCTATCATACACAGTCAATGCAAAGCAGCTCATAAATATGTCAGCATATGAATCAATGTGTGCTGTGTCATTGTACAGTGAATCATGGCAACTGAGACGGTGTGTAAACGTAACTTTTCAGACTGAAATCGAGGTGTTTGTTAGTGAGGTGAAGAAATTTAAGGCCATCTTGTTTTTAGGTCATATTAGTGGCGTAACAAACAAGAGAAACTCCTCCCCGCTGCCGGGTTTATCAGGATCATATCCGCATCACTAAAAACTTGAACATTAGTGAAATGTATGTTTTTACGGTTCACATAGACAACCTCATTCTCACATGGAGCCCTTATAGCAACATGAGTGCAGTCAATCGATTACGTTTGGGAAGCCGGATATTGCTGTAAATTGCCTTTTGATGTTGGTCTGACCAGACAGTCATTGGTAGCAAGGTGTCATCGTTATTTTAATGTCATCGTTATTAGAAATACTCATGATCCCTCTCCCCATTTTCATTCAACAATAGTCTTCAGGAAATGTGAAAGCGCATCCATTATAACACAATATGATCGCGTGACTTTACACTCGTGGCAATATTTGTATACCTACCCAGTAATTACTGGACACCCTCTCACAATTAATGTACCAATAAGCAAATTACGTTTTTTAGTATAAACATACTGTGGTTGGATGTTTAAATACATATTTATGGAATAAATAACTAAATTTTGGGCATGAATATAATAATCCATGTTGCCATGTTTTTTACAATAGTACAAAGTCTAGTGTTAATGATAAAAAACATTTTTAATATGGTTTAAATATATAATCGTATCAGCTGTGAAGCCGGTTTTCCATCTAAAATGTTACTACGGTCCAAAGTTGGCGCAGCGGTACACTCTTCTATGTCTAGTTTATTTTTAGAAATCTGTTTGTAAAATTCCTACGCATATTTCAGGCCCATTTTTTTTGTAAGCACGCTTTATAAATGCGACCCCTGGTGTTTGCACCCAAAAGATGGTTTCAGTGAAAGATGGGGCACGTCATTACGGTGAAATTACTAATCAAAAGAATGATATTTTCTAATAGTTCAGTTCGACACAGTGGCCATTTTAAACCATCTACATGCTTTTAATACCTGATGTGCTCATTTGTTCAATTCATTAAAAGGAAAATTAAAAGATTAATTCATATGTAAAAATGCTAAAGACGTGTGTGCTATTTTTTCTAACAGAAATGTAATTTTTGCAAACTAAAATTAACTAAAAGTAACATTACTTTCCTCTAAAATGTTTTGGATAACAATTTTAAAATCTGCTATATTACTACGTAGGTCACTTTTAACATTTGCTCATAATTTGCCAACAGCAACCGTTGCACTTTGTTCTAACACGTCACAAACACCACACGCAAGACTAAGTCACAGGTTGGGAGCTACAGCCAAACAGTAAACACACCAGGTCCGTACAGCAGTTCAAATTGGTCCACCTATGACGAAATTCAGAGGAATGGTATAAAATGAAAACCGTAAAGGGAAAAAATTATGCAAATGTAAAACTTAGGATGAGATTAAAAGAAAAAAAGAGCAAATAATGAAGACAGATCATGACAACCATGCACATGCTACTAAAACGTAGCTTGTAATGTGGCACACAGTTGATTAGAGGTCAGAGTTCACACAGTGGAGCAGTTCAAACCCAGAAACTACCTCTGCAAAGCAGTTCTGGCGCTATGGGAGGTCCGCCTTGCCTTCAGCCCTGTGGATGATTCCACAGGGGATGCAAACATAGTGAGATTTCAATTTTAAGTAAAAGCTACACAAATTAAGTGGTAGGAAGTGTTTTTACTGCAGACTCAGCATTTACTAAGCAAATGAATAACAACAATTTAATAAAAGAAAAAATCTATATTTGCAACAGAAGGAAAAAAAGGTGCATTAATAGTAATGGTACTGAACCCCTGACGCTTTGGAGATGCTACATACCTGCGGCCGCTGGAATCTCGAAGCACCGCTGCCCCTGGGTCAACAGCCCGTGCCTCCAACTCCTGCACCTCCTCCAGCAGAGTCTTCCTCGCGGTGCGACGTGTACTGCAGAATAGAAATAAGCTCATCAGACCCATGACGGAAAGTCTGAGTGCTTTAATTTGCAGACACATGCGATTCATAAAAGTGAAGTGCATGTAAGTGTTGGCATTGACTCAATATGGGTTATGTAAACAATTTGGCTAAGTTAAACAGTCTCTGTATGGATTTCCAATGTATTTATGTTAAATGTGTTCTACTTACGCAGTCCAAGCAAAATCTTTGAGTAAACACGCAGTAGGCACCAGGATGAGGCCGAGCCAGAAGTGCCAACACTGCATCACCCTGCCAGCCTGCAATGACAACACACAGACTCCATTTATTTATGCAGCACATTAATTCAGGTGGAAGATTCAAGTTTTCTTCACAGCAAACACACACAAATGAACGAAGAGGGAAGGCAGCGAAGAGAAGAAAGTGTCAAAGGGCAGGGATCTAAGCCAAAACATTTGTCACAGCCTTTCCACGGCACAAACAGGCTTAAACGCAACATTCCCACAACAGAAATGATGATTCTACGAAGCTGAATGATGAAAATGCCAGTAAGTAACTACAGATCCCCCCCCTACCTGTGTCTGTAGTCCAAATGCAAGCCAGCTCATTGACCTACGACCCCATTCTCGGTCTGTCTCCCGAGATTAATCAAGCGTCTAACCACTGTCTCAGTTCGTCAGCCTGTCTCTCCCGACTTCTTACTCCCACACGTCTTTCTCCTGCGAGTCCATTCAATCTTACTCTTTCACAACTTCCTTTCATCATAAATGACAGTTGCTTCTGTTGGTTGTCCTCACCTGCTTCTGATAATCCCAAAGTTTTCTCCTACTTCCCATACACCTCCCATTTGGCTAACTGTAAGAGCGTTGTGCTCTTTAACAGGCCTAACTCTACGTGTCCGGGTATAAACATTCAAGTTAATAACACCATGAAGTCTGTGTTTTCAACAGGGATGAAGAGATCATCTGACTCATACAAGAGAAGGTAACAAGGAAAACGAGTCAGGCAAAATATCTGTCTGTGACAAAACACACACACACAGGCATGCAATTCACTTTAGCTGCGATGGAAATATGGCATGTCACATGCTGAAGATAGAAGATGATAAATTGTATTTTGTATTGTGTTCAAGCAGTAGAATCAGACTATTAAGGCTACATCACTTTATAATCGCAACAGTTACTCTGAACGGAACAAACCAGCTCTTTTCCATCCTGTCCCCCCACCCAGGGACAGATGGAAATAAAGATACCAGGAGCAGGGAAATAAGAGAGGTAATAGGGTAAGTACGGGGAGGGGAATCGGGGGGGTGGGGGTAGTTGAGTGTCTCTGACCATTCCTCAGTTAGACTGAGCAGCTGCAGAGATATTTGACCGCATTCCTGATTTTTGACACAAATTGAATTAATGGTCTGAGAGGAGCTGAGATGGCCGGATTCCTTCGCCTACCAACCCAGAGGGGCACCTCAACTCCTCTCAGAATTCACCCTCGAACTCCTAAAATAAGTCTTTGAGTCATCGAGTCCAACAAACAAACAAACAAACACTCTCTTTAACCATAATCACCATCGCCACCAGCAGCCCACCCTCTTGAGTCAACACGTCCTCAGAGGGCAGTAAAAGACCGGGGTTCGGGTGACATGCAGCAGGTGCGGGAAGCCCGCTGAGAGGGCCTGCAGAGGTATCAACCTCCCCCTGGGGCTCCAGCAGTGCCGACGTGGAACACCCAAGAGGTGGGTCTCATAGACGTTGTGAATTAGCAACCGAGAAGAAGGGAGGGGTGGTTGATGTTGTAGAAAAGAGATGTAGAGGGAAGGGCGCTGTCAATCCCAATCACTCCCTGTTATTGAAATGTTTACAGAGAGCAACTTGCCTGGCCCAGCATGTCAGGGGCAATGGGGATGGTGGGCCAGATGGCAGAGTAGACGGCAAAGAAGACCATCCAGAGCACCATGCTTCCCCACACCGCCAGATGGGAAAACTAAAACATGGGAAAGAAGATAAAAGAAGAAATAGAAAAGAACAAAAGGGAGTTATTAAAAGAAAGATGCAGACAGACAACATGAGGTCAAATAGTTTACATACAGCTCATCCGAATATAGACCACCTTTCCCTCCCATCTTCCCCAGTCTTCATCCAACTCTGTGATCTGCTGTAAGGGGACACTGTGTGAATTCCACTGGGACCTTGCTTTATTACTGCCAGACTGTTGTGTGGACAGCTGAACGGACAAAGGTGGGAGCGCCTATCTGTCTATGCTGCCAGTCTGTTTCACTCCAACAGTGGGTATAAACCAAAATAATGTCACTTTCATGACGTGAGCTGCTGTTTTCTACGACTATTCATCCACTTCTGATGTTGTTTCAGGACTGAAAGCTAAAACCACACTCAGTCAGATGCTTAACTCTGTTTAATTATTTCTTTCTATCGCATTTGCTCCAATATTAATCATATAAAAATATAGTAAGACAGGTTATTTTTTCTCTTTAGAATTATTTGTTTTATTATCATCATCTAAGTATGACTTTGCCAACTACTATGAAAAACTGTCATATATAATTTATATAAGTAAAACTGACTTCCTCAATGTGCTCATTTGTCTAATTGTCATTTTGGTAAAATACTCACATATAACAAGTTAAAAACAAAGAAGTGCAGCACCACTAAATAATCTCACAGAAACCAAACGGGAGAGTAAAACATTCCTCATGAATTGAATAAAAGCTTCTTTGAAAAGAATGAGAACATCTGGGCTCAAAGTTAGCTGTAAATTCAATCTGTTTTGCTCTTATGTTTCTGTATTTAATATAAATCTAACAGATGGTACTCTAGCAGTTTTCGGGTCTGTTTTTCTCCTCTGCTTTGCTGTGTCTGAGCAGCTATGATGTCCATTTGCTCCTTTCAACATTCATCTTTCAAAGCAGACTAAAAGGCTCTCACAGCTGCTTTACAGTATATTTTCTAGATTAATTTCAACAATGACGGAAGTATGAATCTATCAAAATGTGGATTTTTATGTGTATGGATTTATTTCGAATATTGCAGTGTAGCAAAAAATCCAACTACATATAATCTGGTTAGATGAAAAGTTGCAAGTGAACAACGCTTGAGAAGCTGCAGACATCGACCACAAGATCAAGGTATACCATATATATTCCCATGCCTTTCCCGACTACCACTAAAAGACTGAAAACTCCCCCCAAACTCCCCCTTAAGCTTAGTTTATTTATCAACAGTTGAGTAAAATGCAGCACATGTGGTTTGGGTTTATTAAAAGTGTGGTAATGTTCCTACCCTGGTCCAAGCGGTGGTCTCCATTCCAGCTTTCAGACATACAGTGACTACCACATACTGTGCACATGCACACACAGACGGACAAAGAGAGGAGGGGAACATAAAAAGATTTTTTTAAAAAAGCAGAAAAAGGAAAAGCAGATTAGTTCACTGGCAACTGTGGGGATAATAAACATTAATGCTATTTAATAAATGTCTGCTACAACATCCAGGACCCCCACATCCTCAAGTCTACATGTACACAGATCATAAAAATAAAAACCACAGACATTCTTTTGAGACTATAGGGGGTTAAATTGATAGCTGGAGTGTCAGATAGAGGAAAGATTATAGGAAAGATGGATGAGCATGTAGAGGAGACGGACTGGCTAGACAAGACCAGATTGACTGGAGACTCGAAAGGGGTCTGAGAAAGAAGTAGAGTGCTGCAGAGCCGGTTTATGCACCAACACTGGCGAGGTAAGAAAAAAGACGCACAGAGGAAATACAAGCAAGATGCTTACTGTGTAGACCATGTTTCCTGCAAACAGATAGTCATTGCCCTGACCGTTGCTGAATGGAGAGTCTGTGGAGAACAGACACACATTAGCTTCATAACGAAGATTTAAAGAAAATGGACTGGACTGCAGAATCACTTACCATGCTCCAACATTTTGAGTGGAAACCAAAAGAGAATAATTGAATGAATCAGTGCATTGATACAGTGTCCCCAAAACACCTGCAAAACAGAGTAGGAAAAACAAAAAAACAGGTCAGTGCAAACTAGCGCACCTATACGCACTAGAGCACATGGAAATGTATAAAAACAGCAATTCTTCACAGCAGCACACAACTTCCTCTGTGTTGATGCCATCAAAAGTGCCCGTCTGTACTGTAAACACGCATATTAGCACACACTTATGCACATACAGTAGTCAAAAATGAAAGACTTCCTTATACTGGGACTATGAATCTCATTAAGAGTTGTCATGGAAACACTCCAGTCTCCATGCCACCCTTGTTTACTCACTGCAGTCCCAAACAAACAGCCAGCATCTCTCATCAGATCCCAAACAACTATGAGCTGAATGAGGAGGACAAATAAAAACATACTTCTTTAGGATTCGTATTTTTGCGTGTATGTGCATACCTTGGTGTTGAAGCCCTCGGCGTTCTGGGTTATACGGTAGAGCTGTGGGAAACGGAGCATGTTTTGCTGACTGCACGGCCGGTCAAAAATCCCAAGAGTAAAGGGAGGCAGTGCTGTAAATATCTGTAGGATACAAAACACGCATGAAGACAATAGAAGCATGAAAAATTACACAAATTCAAGCACTTAGTTTAGCTGCAGTTTCATTTTTGTTATCAGCCAATCAGCAAAAAGAAAAAAAAAGAGAAAAAAACTTAATGTTTTAAAAACGGGGAGCCTGAAGGCATTAGCACTCAGACGTAAAGTACACACACAATCATCAGAGCACATAAATAAACCCTCAGAAAGACAAGCATTAAGATATTTCTGGTATGCAAAGAAAGCAGTGATAAGAAGACAAAGTGGACAAGATTAATTAAAAGATAAAGAGCAGATTACACCAGCTAAGGGAAAGTGGGAAAGGGCCTGAGACTTGGGGGGGTTAGAAAAAGAGCAGTGAGAGAGTTTTAGAAGGACTGGTTTGATACTCACCACATTGTAGAGGCCTATACACCAGCGTTCAAACAGGATTTGGCCAGAGAATCCATTCACAAAGGCAAACCAGAGCTGCAGTCCAAAGAGAGGGATGAGAGGAACAATAGCTGAAGGTAAAACTGCTTTAGGGAGGCACAGATAGAGGAGGACGCAGGAAGACGCGGACAAATGTGTCTCTCTATTTACATAATTATAAGGAGACATGAGAAAATCCACTTAAAGATTCAGAAATAAAAATATCCTTGTATCCTTCCTGCAGCTTGAAGCTGTGAAGGCATCTTCATGCATGTTTTAGCCCACCCAGAAACCGCTTTCTGTCTTTGCAGAAGTTAATCTACTGAAGCACAGTATCTAATGCGAGTCTGGCCAGTGGTCTGGCCTAAAGTCCACCTTCATTAATGCGTCAATGCACGCGTACACACACACACACACACACACACACACACACACACACACACACACACACACACACACACACACACACACACAC
>JBAMHX010000020.1:11674800-11694402 GCA_037177515.1 Pseudomugil tenellus
CACACACACACACACACACACACACACACACACACACACACACACACACACACACACACACACACACACACAATACACATGCAAGAAGCAGACACAAGCTGATCCGACTATAGATAGAGGAAATGTTTGGGGCCACTGATGGGAGTTGTGGCATTCCTGGGGCATACAGTGGAGCGTACAGCCTAGGGGTGAGGTCAGATACAAACACTCTCTTTCTCTCGCACTCACCCATCCCCCTCGTCCTGTCTCCACTAAGTGGACAGAGACAGTCTGACCTTTGGCCTAGAGGGCTCTGCTGGAAGCCAATTATGTGAGATAATCATGGAAACACACATATATTTACACACAGGGACAGGGTGGTGCTGAGAGCGGGACAGTAGGCTACAGGCTGCAGCTCCCACGAGGACCAGCACCTGCTGGCATGCTTAACTTTTAGACAGCGGAGTGGGAGTGAAGACAGCTGACAAATCACCCTCATAGCAGGCAGGCTGGGGGTGCAGTGTGCCCCCTCATCAGATGCAAGCTGTATTCTTATTTCTATCAATGCTTAGAACAATACATAGGTTTGAATTAATTTCCTGCTGACCACAACTAAGACTTATTGACATTAATCCTTCCTTGAACCCTACAAGTATCCATCGTAAATGCAGTCAGTTGCATTTTAGGGATGTTTTTGCCCCCAAAAGACAGAAAAACAAGTACATACAACATGTGTAATTCAAGTACATGCACACACAGCAGCTGACCTCAAGGGTCAAGGTCTCGTCATTGCTGATCTAAGGACACTTAAATGTGCAAGTGTATGCATGTGTGTGTAAAAGAGACAAAAAGCAGGCACCAGAAGGGCACCTCGTCCATCACGGTCATGTCAACTAAACGGCTGCAAAATGTCTCTGTTAATGTAACTGTGTGGGTGTGTGAGAGTGTTTGTAAGGCAGCGGGGGTGTGGTATGAGGCTCTTACCTCTATTATGTAGAGAACTACATTCTTATAGAAGCAGTAGAGGATACACTTTGTGACACGGTTGTAGCTCCATGCCCCATGGACTAACAGAAGCTTCTCCAGGTAGGAGAACTGTACCCCAAAGAAGAAAGAACACAAACATAAAACCAGAATTATCTATTCTTATGGGACAAATAACAGCTAAAAGTGAAAATCAGATGCAGATGGAGAACAGAAAGTTACAAGGAAGAGAAAGCTGATGCAAGAGAAGGTTTGTTGACAAAGACAAGTTGAGCAAGATGTCCAGGACAATCAAGATAAAGACGCTAAAAGTGACAGAGCATGTTCGTGTGAGACAGACACAAAAAACATGGACGAACATGTTTCTTCATGAAGAATCACAGTAATCATATTGATCTTTTAAAGAACTGAGTCACAAGCAAAACAAAACAAACAAAATTACTGATTTATATGCAACGATTAAATAAGAAATACTTTAAATTTTACACTGAGTATAACTTTACTATTTATCTAATAACTTGTAGACAATGAGCACCCCTATTGAAAATTTGACACAATGAAAAGCAAATGTGTGCAAAAAATGAAGTGTTTTAGCAAAGACTTTATTTAAAGAATATTTTCTATTTCTAATGCTTCAACAAAAGTTGAGGTTTGTGGATTTTTCATCCATTCATCCTGCAAAGAGCTTTGATGTTGTTTACTTTTGGGAGACTAAGAGGAAAATGGCTAAACCTACAGCTATCACTTCCATGTTGTCCATCTGGTTTGTAGGATCACTATTCTGATGCAAAGACCATTTCATATTCTTTTTTACCTTTTTGACTGATCTTAAATTCAAACTCAAATTCAATTCAACTTTTCTGAAGTAGGAAAATGTTCCAAGTTAAAAGTAATGCCAACTCTATGAACAGTTACACTGTCTTTTACTTCAGAGGCCACTGAACTTTGCAGTGCATTCTCCTTTTACTGCTTTTTCCTGACAATGAAAAGACCAAGTTAATATCCAGCAGACAAGACTCAGCTCATTTCTATGCCTTAGCCCTAACCCTACATTTTGCATGTTCACGAGAGACGAAGGGTTATCCCATTTCTCTTTTGCAGAGAGGGGAAGGGGTGTACAACCCTTCAAACGGAGGGATTTCAGATGCACACTCAAAACTGAGGGGTAGAATGGAAACTCACAAATGTAAGCATTTTTGCACAAATAAATATATGATTATTTATAACGTTCATAAAAACTGTCGTGTGATGGTTTCTCTGCGGCTGGAGAACGCATATCGTAAAGTAATGGAAAATTCAGCGACGCGTACATGGCTTACTTGATATAATCTGCAGGTTATAATTTCTATTTATGCTTTATCATAAGCTTTTATAACACGTCTTCTAATCTTGAAATGTCCCATTATTTCGCAGGGATGAAAAGTTAGCCCTACGCCTTAACCTTCATTTTCGAGATGTAGACTCAAGCTAGGAGAATTGGGAATTTGGATTGGGCCTAAATTTTCTTTCAGTTTAAGGTCATTACATATCAATAAAGACATCGGATCCTTATCAGGTTGTATAACCACTTTTAGCACCGATTACTTGAAGTGATAATTTTCCGTATAAAAGCATGAAACACCCAATATTGGTGTGGAGGAATATAAGTCCACTCGTCTAAATAATGTTGGTCCTTTCCTTGAGTTTTGTGGGCATATTGTTTGTATACAGATCTCTCAAAGTCTCGCCGTAGCATTTCAGTCTGACCAAGATCTTGACAAAGACTGGTCCATTGAATCCCACTGATACGTTTACTCTTCCTGCCATTTTGTTGGGATAATTATCATGTTGTATGGCCCCAGATTCAGCCAACTTTAATCTGACAAATTTGACTCCAGAAAATGTTGGTATACAGAGGTGTTGATGATCAGCCACATGACAGAAAAGTGCCCTGGTCCTGTGGGAGCAAAATAAACCCAAATCATCCCTCATCTCATACTGCAGACTGATAATTGTTCAGCGGTATGTTTGAGGTTATGACTTATGACTAAACATCTCCACTGGTCCTGCTTGCCCAAAGAATATTATTTCATAAGTCTTGCGGTTCGACTTTCCAAAACTTATCTCTGCTGCAATGCAACAAGCTTTCCAAACAAGCAAAACTTCTCCAGTCTCTAACTTTACTCTCATGAAATCTGACATTTAACCTTCTAACTGAGGCCAGCAGAGACTGAGATGTAGTTCTTAGACTTTTGTGGTTTCTCTGAGTGTCTGTTCTTGGGATGAACTTGCCGGGACATTCACTCCTGGGAACACTGCCAACTGTCTTGAATGTTTTCCACTTGTAAACAATCTTTCTCACTTTAGAATGATGGACTCCACATAGTCTGGAAATGGCATTATAACCCTTACAAGACTGATAGGAAGTAAAAGTTGCTTATAACAGATCTCTGCTCACATCTTTCTACCTAAACATTGCGGCGTTAATACAAAACCGACTTCGAGACCAGCGAATTGTCAGAACTAGCTCAAATCTTGTAGAGGTGCTCAAACTTGCTCATGAACAGTGAATCGAGTACATCTGCGTTTAACAGCTGTGAAGGAGTAAAGTGTATTTAGTGTGTGCTCTCACCTGTGCAATGGAGTAGTCAGAAGAATTAGTGGCCTGCATACCCTCGTTGCCACTGATTCCCACTCCAACATGAGCTGTCTGAATCATCCCCACATCGTTTGCACCGTCGCCGATCGCCAGCGTGATGGCTTTCACATGTTTCTTCACCATATCCACAATCTCTGACTTTTGTAGCGGAGACACTCTGCAATAAACAGATGGAGATAGTTGGTTGACAATAAATGTACGCAGCTGCTTGTGCTGCAAGAAAATTAGAGGCGAGTAGACGATGGGACTAAAAAATGTCTTTGGGAAATAAAGTATGCTATAAACACATCAGGCATTATAACAAACACAGCCCAGGAAACTAACAGCAACAGTTGAAAGGGAAAGAGACTGATGAGAGACTGGAGGAAACACACACTGCAGTGCTCTGTTTACTGGTTTACAGGCAGGTATTAGAGAACAATGATTCACTGTTCTGCTAATAAGATTTGGGTGAAGCTTAGCTTTGATGTGTTTTTATTGCATGTGTGCATGTTTACATGGATTTATGCATGACTGCATGAATCTGTGTGTATTCCAGGGGGTGTAGGTGTTTAGGGAGCTTGCAGAGGTACTCCACCCTCTTGACCTGCATCACTGATCCTCTGTCTATAACCGGTTCTGTTTCTCACTGACAATGGACGACGGCAAAAGGCTCAATTACAGACGTTTCCCTCAAGGGCATTGAAGAGATGAAGTGTCATTTGTTCAAGCGGTGGAAATCATTTTGTTTTAGTTTTTATGTTTTATAGTCAGGGAAGGTAGTGTATTTATCATAAATGACAGAAGTCCAAGTTTCACATTCCCACAAGTGCACTGGTGTCCTACTTGGATTTAGTAAGGAAAGTTCAAAAGTCCTTTTTTTTCTTCACCTGCCAATCAAATAAAAACTATGAAAACATGAGGTTTGTGTCCTAGAAACATTACAAAAACTTGCTTATGTTAGCTGGGATTTAAGCGGACTAAAACCTGACTAAATGGTTTGATTCGACACATAAATGCAAATGCTCGAGCAGTTGTCTAAAAAAACGTTTTTTCTAATCAGGGAAATACTAGACTGTAACATTTCCAAGTACCTTTACTAAACCCATAAATTCAGCAAATAATTAAGTCAAAGTTTTTAAATCTAACTCACCTAAATCTTTCCATGCCTCCAGCTTCACTTTTTATTATCCCACCAGAAATAAAATCTAAATGTTGCCATGGGAACTCCTGGAAGATCTAACATGTGTGTCCATTTAGTTTAATCAGTAGTATAGTACTTCATAATTAATTATTAGTCAGCTTAAGAAGAGGTTTTGTGTTTGTGTGAAAAGCCACAACTGCACCTCAAACAGTGTTTATGTTCTCAAAAAATGCATCCTGGACTAAACTTCATCTGTCTTCATCTCTGTTTTCAAAACATGCTTTGTAAGAGGAGGCGTTTCCACTGCATGTCAGTCACACGTACACAATCACAGCTTTAGTGAGTCTTGTCATTACTAGCAGCGAACCACTCAGTGAAAACAAATATGTCTCTAAAAGAGGGGACATGACAGAAAGCTGATACTGGGATTAAAGCTGAATAACAAAGCAAGTTATACTTCCCACAGTACAACATTGCAAGTGAAACAAATGAAATTCGGAGGATGAGGATTTCTAGAAGGTTAAAACAGAGTTCTTCAGTGCCAAATACGTTAGCATTAATGATTATAAAAGTAGTCATCAGTTGTGTTACTGGATACTTAACTTTAGTCCGATATTAAATATTTAGACTGCATTTCCCAGATTATAGTAATTACCTGCGTCTCGGTGATGCATGAGGTGGTAATGATTCATACATCAACACTGGACTTAAAGTGCTGCCAATACTTTAAACATTTCCTAGAAAGAGGAGGAGCTACACTCACAGTGACTGTTTGTCAGTACAGCTCTGACTCCTGCAGTTTATCTCCCGCATATCCATCAGTGCTGATAATGACATTACTAAATTTGATTATGAGCAGCTGCGTGAGCCATCACATGCAAATGGATCACAAAATGACGATTTTATGACTAAATGAAATTATGAACATATGCAAGACCCCTTTAGGATACAAATACACAAACACACACTGTACCCGTGTTTCATAAAGATTAATCCACTATGAACTTGAAAGAACAGAAGGATTGTATCCTGGTGGAACTGACCGGGTTATATGTTCATAGTTCATAAGTGGGCTTGTCCAAAACCCCCAAATTCACACACAATTACAGACAAACAGACCCTAATACTCCCCCCTCGAAACACACACACACCAACACAATATCTCAGAAGGGTATCACTAAGAGTTTTAGCCTCTATGTTTGTAGGATCGACCTATGTAGCATTTCTGCATCTGAAGTGTGTGTGTCTCTAACATCTCCTTGCTTCTGACCACAAATCTCTCTTCATCTCTGCCTCTACCTTCCCTGTAAACACTGCTAACAGTGTCTGGGATTGTGTAAAGTGGAGCTGGAAAGATGAAAGACTCCCAGTGCTCTTCACGGTGAAACTGAGCAGAAAATAAGCTGCCGCTAAGTCCTCCTATAAACAAACTCATAGTGAAGTCAGGAATCCATGCATACAAGGGCACTTGTCTCTACCGCCCTGTGAGATACACACAAAAACACACACCCATTTTTAAAACATCACAGATATGCAGGAGATGAGAAAAACTGCAATCTGAGAAATGATTCTACACCTTAAAGTTAAGACTATGTCTTTCTTTTTCAGCATGTACTGCACTGGATGTACATACCTGCTCATTACAGGTAACACAGGTTCCAGGTATAGATGATTGGACCCCCCAAAATGTCATATTAAAGCTAAGGGTTCATAGGATGATTACAAGGAAAGGCAACAGCACAAAATTCTATTAAATTGATCTCATTTCAAATGTATATAATTAGAAACTCCAACTATTATTAAGGAGTTTAAGAAGCTCAACAGTTTAAAGTCTTAAAAAGCTCTTTGTAGTAAAATATTTCTGCTAAGAAGTCAAACTTCACAGTTTTTCTCTCATTTTTTAGAGAAGGAAAGGAAAAGAAGTGTTGCTTGTGTGACTAAATGTGTAGTCAAGTGCTCAAAAATATGTACACTTGGACAAACAGGAACATCTTTAGACGTTGTTAAACTGAAACTGATAGTGATAAGAACTGATGCTTAAACACGATTCAGGGCGGAAGAAACAAAAGGAAAAAGAAACAGGCAGAGAAAGAGGATTGAGGAGAGGAAGCTGAAGGCTGTTTGCAAGGCCTGTGAGACCTGAGTCCGGATATGGCTTGAATATGAGCGGAGACTCAGTTGTTTCCCTCTTGGCTACGCACATTCACATACACACACATACACACACACACACACACACATTCGCACACACACACTAACACACACACACACATCAAAAGAGCCTGGAAACCTTTTTGTTAAACATCACAGCTGGTTCTGACTGGAACATGACCAAAAAAGGCAACATACAATAAATACTCAATGAATCAGGGGAGGAGGTGGGGGGGTTGGGGGTCAACACTTTGTATCAATGTAGATGTAAAATGTCTCGGAACATGTGCATGTGTGTGTTAGCACGAAATCCACGGGTAGAGTCAGGACAGTAAAATGTTATTTTATTACTGTGCTCCTGCTGTAAAACAACAAAGGCTGTTAGTGTCCTCATTTACCTGCTAACTACAGGCACATGCTCAGGTATGCAGGTGAGCACACGAACTGACACATACTGATACAGTAATATTATCATACAGACAACAGAAGGAGAATCTGTGTGTGTCTGAGGGAATTAAATAGTTTTTTGTGTCAACTCTTAATGATATTTTTTCTTTCATAAATGGCTCCTGTGATGTTTTTTTTTTTACTATATAGAAAGAAGATTGTGGGAGATGAAAAATCAAAGGTAACCACATTTTCATGATATGTTTGGTTCTACAGGCCTCCTTTTTATGTGAGAGGAACATTTGTGGTCACACAACTGTTGTGTCTGCATAAAGTAAAGGGAAAAAATGGGAACAGAAAACATGTGCAGATCGTTCTTTTATTTTAACAAATGTGTTTTTAAAGCCAAACAGCTGAGTAAATGTAACCTGGATGGGGATGCAAAATGTAAAAACAAACAAAGGTTTGATCATATTGGCCAAAATATGCAACAAATATATTTTGGGAGGTTGTAATTTCTGTAGACAAACTCAACTTTTCCATGTATAAACAGTAGCTTTCCCACATCAAAAAGGATCTTGTGTATAAAAATAAAATAAAAAAGTGCATTCTTATCTTGAAATTGCAGTTTTTGTCTAGACATACTACAGACTAAGTTAATAGTTTTGTTAACAGATGAAACGTTTTCTATGTTGTGATTTCCATTTAAGTTTATACTCTTTTTTAAAAAAACTTGTCTTGTCCAGCATTAAAGTGAGCAGAATGATAGTCTGGGTGCTGTGTTGTGCTATCCTTTTGATAATCTGAATTCTTTATTGACTTTTTTGTTCATTTTGAAAATGTTATGGTTTGAGCCGGACTCTTGAAAAGAGCAAGAACACTTTTAAGCAAGGATTCAGAATAACATTTTATATCCTACATTTTAGCAGAAATAAATGTTCAGTCATAAATTCTGGACGAACTGTAAGATAACTTAGAACAAAGCCAAAAT
Organism: Pseudomugil tenellus; assembly: GCA_037177515.1. Classification (NCBI taxonomy): domain Eukaryota; kingdom Metazoa; phylum Chordata; class Actinopteri; order Atheriniformes; family Pseudomugilidae; genus Pseudomugil; species Pseudomugil tenellus. The sequence continues at coordinate 11,683,054 of JBAMHX010000020.1, forward strand.
TTTGCTATGTATGTGCATCAGTGAGTTGTCCCTACCTGCAGCAGATTACGGCTTTGCAGGACAAAGCCAAATCAAGGAAGGCCTGGCGGAGCTCGAAGGACAAGGCGTATTTCAGTGTTTGGCCATCAATGATCAATGCAAGCTCATTTTCTTTCCTTAGAGAGTCACCCAGAGATGAACAGTGAGTTGTAAGCGTAGCACGAGTAGCCTGCAAGAAGACAAAAAAATATATTAGTTTGAATTTAAAACATTACCACAAAGCTTTGACCAATAGCCCTCTGCCTCAGACAACTACAGTGACTTTCAGACAGCAATATAACCAAAGCTCTTGTAAGGATCTATCAGGAAATCTCATCACTAACTACCAATAACCTCTAAATCCGACACACAAAACGTTTCCTGTTCTGCATGAGCAGGTGGATGTTGCAAATAACAACATTTATATGCTTCTCTCTCTTGTTATGTGGATATTCTTGCCTCACAAAAGTAGTGAAAATGCAAATTACCTACATCAAAACATAAACCAGTTTGCTGAAAGGTCAAAACCGCTTGCAGTAAATGGAAGACATATGTTCATGGATGCTCCTTTCATCTGAGGAAACGATTTGCTTCTGTGTACACAATTAAGAACGCCAATATAAAGTTCACAGTTATTGTAGAGATTATCACAACATGCTGATGCTGCGAGGCATGTTTAATCAGGCAGTGAAGTCTTCAAACTTTACTTCATGTAACTGCAGCGCGTTACAGAAGGAGATATAAGTAAGTAGAGAGAATGACAAACAATCAACTAAAAGAAAGCAGGAAAGGCAAGAAAGGTGAAAGTACTGAATGTCAGTTGTGGATGGTTGAAATGCATCATTCATATGTACCAGTAAAGTAAGTGTGTATGTTTATATGTGTGTGTCTGTGTGAGTGTGCGCTTTTGTTTAAATGCCAGTCACCCTACAGGGCAGTAGTTTGGGGCTGTTTTGATGGAGTTCTTGATAATAGAGGAACAGGAATTAATAGACAAAATAAACATCCAACAGAGATGTAATGAATTCCATGTGGAGAAACAGACATGGTAGAGCAAATACACACCACCAAACACACACCTTAACACTTCATCTCCACAAACAAAATTCTGATCTGCATTGGGCCGCATGAAAATCCTTTAAATTCTAAACAGGAATGGCTAATTATATAAAGACAAATCATTTTCAAGAACGTGAAATTAGGTTAAAGTCAATAAGAAAAATGACTCAAATTGCAAACGCTGGATTCATGCAGTGTTATTTTCTATTACTTTATTTTCGGTCAGCTTTGTTTGTTTGTGTGTGTTGAGTGCAAATTATTCTCAAAATAAATAAGGAATGATAGAAAATGAAATTTCCCATAAAAGTAAATGTTTGTAAAGACAAGGAAATAGATAATACTCCTAAACACTTAGCAAACGAGACTAAAACAAACAAAAATGCACAAACATTTAAAAATCTGGTGCCACCAAGAGTCTACTCCGTCTGTCCCAATTGGTTATGGCGGCCGTCTGAACTGAGAAAATCCAGTGACCCAGAGAAGTGACTCCTCACTCTACATTTCAGCTTGTGCGAGACACAACACAGCAAGCACACACACTCACATGTGCATATATGTAACGGTCATGTGAACAAAGTAGTCGCTCTTCTTCTTGCCAAACAGCAATGCACACATGCGTACCATCCACACACAAGTAGACCTCCTCTTTCCTAAAATTCCTAGCTCTTGTTTTCTCAGCCTGAGGCTGTGTGTTTTTCTTTGTATGCCGGAATTCCTGTTTGCATTCACCTTTTTTCCCCAAACAGGGGAGAGGAAAACAAAAACATAATGAAAGGATTAAAGGAGATTACAGGTTGTCAGAGTTCTTAAACTCAAATGGGGTCTGGGTGTGCATGTGACTGTGTGAGCACATCTCGGTATGTAAAATTATCTTGGCCTGTAAACAATGAACACACAAAAGATTGTGAATGCATGTGTACTGTCTTTTCCTGCTTGTCCTCACTTAATCACAAGGTGGACAAAAAAATCATTTGACAAATACAAGTAAATCTGTAAAAACCTAAAAACATCCAAGTTTTTCATTTATTAAGGAAAGTATTTTTCCTGAATTACTAAAAGTATTGTGTGTGTCTAATGACTGTCTAAATATCCAGACAGAAAAGGTTTTATTTGAAAAGTTGGGCCTTACTACATCACAGTGACTTGTCACAGCAGGTTCAGACAAAAGCTTGAACGGCAGTTTAAACAACTTTGGATAATAACCAGAATAAGCCCACAGAGAACTACAGGAGATTTGAAAAGGTAACTTAAGTATGAACATCATTTAGCTCCTGCAGTCAAAAGTCATTCAGCTGCTTGAATAGCAGCAAGTTCAGGCTAAACTATATCTGATCTGTTAGAACTATTAGAAAGTGTAAAAAAAACACTCAAAACAAGCATCATTATGTAGTTTCCTCTCCTTCTCACGCTAAATTACCAGCTATTTCTGGAGAGTGAAAAGGGAAAAATGCTTAATTCTTTGATTGGACTTATTTTAATATGACAGATCTGATTAGGAGACATTTCGGCTCCAAACTAAATGTTTATTTTACATCTGCATCTGGCCTTGACGAAAGCAGACACTCTCAAACACACATATATGTGCATATTTCATGGAATGTTATCAAGTTTATTTTTGGCTCAGAAAATGGGGGGATTCTGAGATAACACAGGTCTCTTTCTCTCATTGCTTCATGAATAAAACAAAAACAAAAGCAAACAAAAATACATGCACACATCTCTCTCTCTTTTAACTATATCAGTGGATGACAAGAGGTACGGCCAAATGTTGATCCTTTCCAGGCCCCCTATAAAGTCCAAGCCCCGTGGTATAACATATACAAAAAAAGCACTAAGTAAGACAAATAGGAAAAGGTACAATGAAAGTGGGAAAGATGTTACCTAAGACTATGATCCAGACAAAGAAAAAAGCTGAAAGACACAGAGAAATAGAGAGAGCTGCTAAGGGAAAAAAGCCGGAAAAAGACATGTGAGATTTAATATACCATTTAAGTATCAGACAGCGCATCTGTGCAAACACCCACATCCTCTGCTGCCTGGACCAGATGTACACACACACAAACACACATATGGACCTCAACCAGTGCATGGACTCCAAAATGTGTGTGTCTGCATTTTTGCAGGAAGATGATTAATGCGCAGTAGAAAGGCACTGTTTGTTTAAGAGTTGTTCTGCGGGCAGCATGACGAGAGCCTGGGGATTGTGGGAAAGTTTAATGAAACGTACATTCGGAGCTATCATGCCAATCGGGTGACCGTGTGCCACTTCATTTTGAGTGCACTGTGTGTGAGAGTTGGCAGAGTAGGGTTTGAACTGGGATGGATCGAAGCGGGTATAAAGACTTCACATCTGTAAACTGATGTACTTCTACATCAACCCCAAAAAAAGAGATTTGTGTCGGGCTGTGTGTGGTATGTGGTCTGGAGGTGACAGATGGCACTTGTCACAGCTTCAGCGGTTGCAAACCATTTGCCCAGGAGGCATTACTCACAGGGTTTGTTTGATGAGGAGGAGCACCAAAAGGTGATCACATTACCACTCATTCATCGCCCTTAAATGGATCAGCTAAATCTCAACTCTCCGCCTTTCTCTCTCTGTCCAGATTGTCCATCTCACACATGAAGTACAATAAACACTTCTCCCATTTTATTCACAAACATGCTCTTGTGTTTCCACAAAGATAAACAGACACATTTTGTTCCTTGTGCCTGTTCGTCTAACTCTTGTTTAATGCACATTTTTTATGTCGCACAGCACACAGGCTGTGTGGTTGCTTCCTGAGCAGATGACAGATGTGAAGGTAATAGTGTGAAGGAGGTATAGGACAGAGAAGGAGATTGGTCCAGAGGGAGACGATGGCATCTGCTGCATTAATGTCAAACATAAGATTCTTGGCACACTAATTACAACAGAAAGAAGGAGTTAAAGTGGAACAAGCTAGAGACCATCATACCAGAGTAAACTCACAAGGATCCATTCCAGTAGTCATTTCGCAAGTACTCAGTCTTGCAGCATTGTATCACACTCAACTTCAAAGCCAGCTTCACCTTTTTTAATTCAAACACTTGCAAATTATTGTGAACACGTCTTGCACAGCTATGTGCTGTTGACAAAATCTGTTCACAAAGAGCCAGATATATACTTCACACACCTGCCAAAGCCCCCACAACAGTAGGTGTTTCCAGGAACCACACAAGTTCTGCCTTGATCTCTGGCACACACACACACAAATGGGAGCAAGAGGTCAACCTTGAGGAAAGATTTTGATAAGAAGCTTCTGTTTTTACTCATCTGCAGGTTGGACTTTCAAACAAGACCACATGCATATAGACTTGAAGCTGGTGTGAGTTATTTTAAGTGTGTGATAGATAAATGTTGAACTGAAAATTGCGTGACTTTCATCTACACCAGTCACAATCATAGCTCTCTGAAGTGTCCTGATAGGCAAGCATGACTAACAACACATGGGTACATTTTTCTCACTAGAACCGGCAACATTCCAAAACTCCTAGAACCGCTGACACGGGTAAAAGTTACAACCCTCTGCTAGAACAGCAAAAATGATGCAAAGATACATCAAATCCTCATCCTCATGACTTGTTAGCAGGTAAAAATGATGGATCAATCGCTTTCTCCCACCACTGATTCCTAAACCGTTTAATTAGAGTCTTCCTCACCAACATCCAGACTGACTTCGTCTCCCTCCCACTCTCAGATTTCTTTTTATTTGTGATCACACACTCACCAAAATTCAGTATATGTTTACTGGACCTATTTCAGGAAAAATTATGAATTGAGAGAAGTAGGGATTTTATTTTAACCAAGATACAAGTGTTTGAAAAGGCAAGGAGGTAGAAATGAACTGCTTGGTGGTTCTAGTGTTAAGCACGTCCAAATTTAAAGCTAGCACTGCACACTTGGTGTTCACAGGATCCACACATTTTAATGGATGGATGGATGGATGGATGGATGGATGGATGGATGGATGGATGGATGGATGGATGGATGGATGGATTGATTTTGCTATGCGATACTGTATTGTAAAAATCCAATAATGACCCTTAAATGAGATTTTATTCATGTTACCTAGCTGTCCATCTCAGCTTTCCTGCCTCTGTGAGCAACTTCAACCCAAAACTGTCCAATAATAATGTTTATAATGCACATTATAAAAAAAGTTATTTTCAATGAACAGTAAATTGCTAAAATATTTCAAACCTATCAGCACTGTATGCATCCGTTTTCACACTGTTGTGCTGATTGTAGAGGCAACTGTTACCCTTATTGCCTCTAAGTTAAATATTCACCTCAACCAACACAACTTACTCTGCGCCTGAGTGGTTTCACACGCTGTCTGGGTTTGACCAGAAGTAAGGAAAGTCTGGAAACCCCCAGGCACAAATTTGATAGGTGTGAAAGTGTAAAAGTTCAATCAGTCTATGCCCTAGTGTTTGGCATGATGCATGAATCTAAACAGTAAGCACAACGGTGTGCTGTTACATTTATAATCATGACCACGTCAAAATCCATTTACATGGGTCTCTAATTAGATCCCTTGTTAACCATTTAGAGGGATCATGCTGTAGACTAATGCAATTACTCTACATATTGGCAGGCCAACATTGCCCACCAACTGTGCAATGCTTTCTATGAAGATAGAAAATTATGTATGAGTATAGACTCTCTCTATTTAAGTTTAACACACACTTTGGGCCTACAAATTCCACACTCACAAAAACTCATAAACAAATGCAGACAGGCACATGCAGCGTTGTTACTCAAATTTACAAGGCATAATCTCTGAGACCTCATATGTAAACAAAAAGAGCACTGATTTTCTAGCAGATTCTGTGCAAGACTCAAAGACACAAGACCCCAATCATGTCACTTAGATAAAGAAGTCACAGTATAATTGATTGAGTCATATTTTGACTGCAATATGTCTTACTAAACTCCCCTTATATTGTTAATTAACTGTTTTATCATTGCAAATACAACCTTAAATGGCAATTATATCATGATACTAAGAAACACAGAAGCAGGGTAGAGAAAAAACAAAATGTCACACTTCTTGCAATAAATAGCAACTGGATCATAAACAAACATCACACATATGATCTGTACATACAAGTTAGAAAGAAACAAGTTAGACAAGAACTGTCAAAACACTGTGAGAATCTTATAACAGAAATGGAAAGAAGACTGATGGATGTGATAGCTTAGCACTTGTCTCTTTTCATCCATTTCTCCAAGGGGGGACATCAGAGACTTTAATTACCTGCACCTGTGAAGACACAAAGAGCCCCATCCACCAATCTGGCCACGGGCCACACCCTTGCTTTTACCATAACCTGCTTAAGACCCCACCACATAACTTCCTCTCTCAGGTACACACAAAAAGCCCCAGAACTGTACAAAGTGTACACAAACGTGATGGAAGGAGGTCGGCCACAGGAAGAGGTGGGACTACTTACATCTAGAGAATCCTCGTTGACAATGATGAGGGACATGCCGTGTGTCACCAGACGACAGGAGTAACCTGAGAAACAAGGGTAAAGAACAGAGTATGGGAAAGCCATTACTTTTACTCAGATAAAAACAGGTAAAAAAAACAAACAAAACGTAGCACTTGTATGGTTGAAGTTAAAAAAATACCCAACCACAGTGACATTTATCTGCTCTAATATCTTGTGTCTATACTGTGAAATTCTGCTATTACTGGCTCGACACAGGCATATGGGCATCACTTAGTATTTTAATTATTATTTCAGCTGCTGAAAAATATTTTGTTGGCCATTCAGAATATAAGTTCCTTTGTAAAAAAGTGTGCGATTAATGAAGGTACAGCTACACAGCACCATCTCTGGGCACGTCCTAGCTTTTAAATTAAAAGCAACAAGTGTTGGTTTAGATTTTGTTTTTAAGTCCTGGTTTTTGCTGGACATCTGCCATCAACTTCCTTTACGACTGCCGAGAAACTATACACACTGCATTCCTCTGCACCATGATTACATTGACCACTGGCACATTTCAGTTACAGACATGCAAAAGTGATCATTTGATTAACTACACTGTACACAGTTTCTCACACATTAATCTAAAATTTCTCTGTAGTTTATATCTAAACGTATCAATCACCTATGTTGATGGCAGTTTCTTGTTTGTCTCCGGTAAGGACCCAAATTTTGATGTCAGCCCTCATCAGAGTAGCAATGGTTTCTGGCACGCCCGCCTGGAGACGGTCTTCTATGGCCGTGGCACCAAGCAGCATCAAGTTCTGTTGGTGCAGAAGAAAAACGCAGCAAAGAAAGAGTTAGAAATAATTTGATGAAATTATTGTGAAACAGAGCAGAATTTAAAAAGAAAAAGTTAACAATGTTAAAAAATAAATCACATTTAACCAGCAAATTCATCCAAACTGTATATGTCAGGGTTCTTGGGAGATGGTCATACACATCTAATTTGAGGATGAGTGCAATGCCAGCGGGTTCAGTTCAGCTGGAAAAGCAGCTCGTTTTGGACCTCATTCCCAACTCTTTTTCTAAATGCCAATCAGTAACTCATTCTTGACCCCCTCCCCCCCACACTCTAATTTGTTCAGGATTTAAATGCATGTGTGCTCTCATTAGACACACTTGGACACGCACACGAACAGACACACAAGTTAACACAACAGTGCTGTTGACTCCAGTTTTATTGGGCTTTTGGCAGCCCAGTGCAGGTAATTACCCTTGTGGTCTCCCAGTCGGAGCTCACCTCCTCCTCCTGCTTCCTCTTCTGTTCCCCCCTCCCTCTCTCCTAAAGTACTTTTCTCACCTCGACTCTCTCTCTCTTTAAATCTTTAAATCTCACCTATCAGATAAGCTGTCCAGTGAATATGCAGTTGTTTAAGTCGAAGCTTTCTTTAACTGACCTACACATTTGGCATTCACAGTGATTTTCCCTTTTGCAAAAAAGAAATCATGATCTAAAAATCTTGAAAAGGGCAAATTTGTTTATTGCTGCTCATGTGATGAGTAAAGACAGGAGACAAAAGGGTGGGAATCTGTGTAGCCACTCTGCCACCTGCTGGCAAACAATTTGTGCTTTTAAACATACACCTATCAATACCTAAACACAAAAAGATAATTTACCTTTTCTAGTAGTTCATAACACTCCTCCAGCTTCTGACTGCGGTCCTTAAGTACAGTGCTTACACGGTTGTATTCCTGCAACCACTCTTTAAAGGCGTCTTCTTCCAAGTCAACATATGCAAAACAAAGTGTCCTCAAGCCTGAGAAATCAGGGGGATAAATGATCAATATTGTATTCTTTTGGGCACATACTAATAAACAAAAGCAGGAGAGAAGAGTCAAAAGAGGTTTTGATGAAAATCAACTCAAAATGAGATGTTTAGTCTTTTCATTATCCTTTCGTTTTGGGAGTAAAGGATATTTCTATTTTCTAAACTGTACAATTATTTAAAGCTTTTTTGAGGACAGAGTTATTTAAAGTCAAATCTTTCAAGGAAAAAAAGCAATTCAAATTTAGATAAAACAAAATTAAGAATCAGAATAATCAATGCAACAACTGGTCATGAAAATGTGTGTTATCAGGGAAATACATACTTTTCTGTGATTCAAATTGTTTATCTTACCCTCAGTCGCAAACTGTTCCAGATGAGCAACAGTTATTTCTTTGTACTGTGATGCTTCAGTGAGGCGTTCGAATATAACATTGTCCTGAAAACACAAGACATTATTCATTATGACAGATATCTTGACAAAAGCTGGAAACGATACCAGCGAGGAGATAAACATACGGCTCCTTTGCAGTACAGCCGAAGCTTTCCACTGGGCGTCCTGACCACCACAGACATGCGTTTGCGGTTACTGTAGAAGAAAGAAAAAATCAAATCCACACACAGTCTGACATCAGGACTCATTAAATATCTAAGATATCTTCTTAGAAGGTTACCTGGAAAACTCCAGCACATTCAGTAATTCATAGCTCATCTCTGTTCCTCTCTGAAACACAGAGAAAAATATAATCTCAGCTTCTGTTCAAATTTCCAGAGAAATGTGCAAACACTCCAAAAACGCTTACAGCTTCAATGATGACAGAATGAGGGGTCCTAGCAGTGAAGACAAAGCCGAGTCCTTTGGCACCTTTGACCAGCGCTCCTTCATCTGGCGAGGAGGCCTGGTAAATGATTTGGTTTTCTTCCCTCTCTGGTACTACTGTGTGGCACACTGCCATCATGGTCAGGAACTCACAGATCTGTGGTGATGTAGGCTAAATGCAAATATACAACCAGAGCAGAAAATAACTAGAGTATAATTGCAGTTTTTTAGACACGTTTGGCCGATCAGTTAGCTTCAAAAGTCCCTCGGACACCTACATGATTCTTCTCAATGTTCTGAATGAGAGCTGGGTCATCAAACTCTGTTGAATTATGGCTGTTGGACGGCAGATTGCTGAGACAGAGAAAAACACAATATGAGAACTTGCTTAAGTTATGGTGAACTGTAGGGGAAAAGGAGTTCGGATATGACTAATTCTATCATGCAAGGAAAGATAAAGCACAAAATACATTTAATTAAAGAATGTGCAAAGCCAGAAAAGAAGAATTATTAGAAAGGAGCAAGACGATGGAGAAAAATACAAACACTGACCTGAAGTCCTCCATTGAACGATCACAGTCAAGATCAGGGAAATGGCTGCCGTTATGAATGAGATTGAATTGCAAAAAGAACCAGTTAAGAAAGTTTTTTTTTTTTTTTAAAGTTAATCAATTGATTATTTAATCTAATCAAGCAAGCGAGAATACATAAGGCAGAGTAATAGTTAGTCTGAGACATTAATTTAGAGAGTTAAGTGTGTGTTTAGTGGCATTCTGGGCTCATATTTGCCTTGAAATAAATGTAAGAGGTGAGATTGACTTAGAATAAAAGGTAACTGACCCATATGTGATTCCTGCAATGGTGCACTTCTTAAAGTGCATGACGTTACAAGTCAGGGTTCCTGTCTTGTCGGAGAACAGATATTTCACCTAGGAAATACAAAGGTGGACGGTAATGAAAACAAACAGCATGTTTTATCAGCCTTTTGTATGCAGAGGTTGTTATAAGTTTTCTGTTAAGTAGCTAGAGTTTATTAAAGGAGGGAGATACCGACTTGGCCCAGTTCTTCATTTAGATTAGATGTTCGAGCCATGGCTGGTGTGTCAGTGTCTGAGTAGTACATCTCTACATCCTGAGGAAAACACATAATCAAAGAGTAAACCTTAAGAGGATCTGACTACTTGTAGTTTTAGCGTGAGAATACATTGCAACATATAGATAAGTCGTACCCAATTAATGAAGAGTGCCTGTGTAAACTTTACCACCTCAAGAGTAACCAGCAGGCTGATGGGAATCAGGTTATTGTAGAGGATGATGAATGTCAGCAGGTTATATGCAAAGTTAGTGGAGATATCCCCTGATATCACACATAAACACAAAAAAGTCAAAATTTACTAATCATGACAAGCCCGTTTTCTCTGAAACAGTAGCTGCTGGCTGAAAACTGTGGCTCATTTGCATTTGCACTCACCAGTCCGGGACAGGTACCAACAGGCATCTTCTGTGTGTTCTTTGTTCCAGATGGCTGCCCCCACAGAGCTTACCAGTGCCATAACCAGCAGGATGCCAAACAGGACCAGGATCTGCATATTGGTCACCCGCTCCACATTAGAGCGCTTCAGTGGTGCCTTGGTGGAGTTCTAAGAAGTGGACAGATCAAGGAAGATGAAGTGCAAATAAAGACACTAGCTGGTTGACTGAGTTATAATGTCTCAGTGGAAAAGAATAGAAGAATAAAAATGTTTGAAAGTTCTAGTAGCTTTGTTAAGTCAGTCTGTGTAACTCATTAATTGATCACATTTAATTACAGGATTAAAAGTTGGCTCATTTGAAAGAAGGATTTCTGCAGTTTTATACAAAGCTTACTGACTTTAGGTAAGAGAATGGTTTTACCTGCATTAGTTTAGAGTCATGGCCTGTGTAGACAACAATTCCCACAACCCACTGCGTGTTCCTGAGCTGAGCACCACGCAACAACACCTGGTCTGGACCTAGAGGAGCTGGACTGTGGAGCAGAAAATATCAATATAAATACAGATTTAATTTTTACATTTTATATCTTTTTCTTCTTCTGTCCCTAAAGGTTTTAAATATCAATCAATCAAACTTTATTTCTATAGCACTTTTCATACATTTTAGTCACTCAAAGTGCTTTACATAAAAAAAAAA
>JBAMHX010000020.1:11709629-11733655 GCA_037177515.1 Pseudomugil tenellus
TATATATATACACACACACAATATAAGCAATAGATTATTTGTTTTAAAACAGTTACTTGTTGTAACTCTTGCTGTAGTGTGGTAATTTTTTCCATTTAAAAAAAAACAAATATATCTGCGGCTCTGGCCTTAAACCATCATGGCCCAGTTGGCGCTCATCTGTACACACGATTTGGCCTGCTTTGTATTTCTGGAAACAGAAAGAAGCATGTAGCCACACCACACACAACAAACACACACAAAAACAGCAAAGCAGCCTGAGAACATGTGCCAGTCACTATTAAAAGCCACTTGATGAGAGGGACACATGCTTCTCTTCTCCAGAATAATCCAATTAAATGTCTGTTTGACACGTGTGAAATATTCTATTGTGGCTATTTCTATATTTCCTTTAGTTATAATATAACATGATAATGAAATTTTTAATAGCTTATTCCTAAAATATATACAAACATAAAGAAACAACAAAAACTAAAGATAAAGCCAGTGTTTTATCCATCGCTTTTTCCAGTATAAACTGTGTGTGTAGGATACGACTTTTGAACTAAATGGACACTTATGAACTAAAGAGCTAAGATTAATTTCCGGTCGGCTCAGAAGGAGCGCTCTTTAGGTGGTCACGTGGTTTTTAAGTAGGGTAGGCTGTTATTGGATTGATTCTGCAAGTGCTTGACTTGGCATTTAAACAACTTAATTATATTTTGTTCTGAGCCAGCTTATCAACAAAAATAAATGAGTCAATCATAAAGGAAAACCCATGTTGTCCCGAGGGGACAAGACAGAATAAGCTGATGCAACAATTACGTAATAGTATCATTTTGCCATAGGATATTTAATACGGTGCATAAAACCATAAAGACGACACATCATTCTTCCCGTCAAGCATAATTCTGTTTTTTCTTACTTATTTCCCTTTTTGATGTTAAAAAATGCGCTAAGACTTACAGTGGTACCTAAAAGAGTCACCTGTGCCCGCTTGTCCTTGCATCCCTAAATCAAAAAAAGAAAAACCTGAATAGGCTACAGCTGACTGCAAGTCAGCCCCATGTCCATGCCGCAGTCCCAGACATTACGGTACCCCGTTATTATGCAGAGCACATACCAAACACGCACGACTACATACAGGCCGCCATACGTCCAGAAGTGACAGGCCGGTTCATAAGATAAAGCACTTTGTTATGATAGGTCGCGGTTTTGGCAACTGGATATTAAATTGGATGCGGTTTTAGCTTACCTCCCTCGCTGTGTATTTTCTTGGCTCTCCGGTTGAAATACATCTTGCTAGTGGAGAAGGACAGTCGGTGCGGCTGGGACGAGGAGGCCAGAGGGGTGGCATGCTCATGGCTCAGCGACAGAGCGGGGAAAAGCTCCTCCGGGCCCGGGCTGCTGTCCCCCTACCCGCGGCTGCTGCTGCTCAACGGTCATTATTTGACGGTTGGACCGCGGAGGTAAGAGCGAACAGTTTTCCCGAGCGTCATGGTAACGGGAATGAAATGTACTCTAGTTCCGGTTAGTGTTTTCAAAATAAATGTTTCTTTTCTTAAAATAACGTAGCGTAACGTAAGTGAATCATTTTCACTTTTCTTTTCGCTATATTTGTTTATATATAATTTAGCTTCAGACAGTTACTTATTAAATTAGAATACCTCTTCAAGACAAATAGACTAAGCTACATATAAGTCTTAGACGTGTCATATGCATCTATCTATGCATCCGGAGGACTGGACTCGGCACTTCTGGACCTCAACATCGATTTTATTTCAATGTGAGGACATTCAGAGATCTGAAACTGATACTCTCTTCAAACCTTTGCTGACATTTTAAATAAATTATAGACTTTTACTCTTCACGATCGTGAACAAGCTTTTATTGTCAACGGAAACGGTTTCTTACCTACTGAGGGACAACTTCGCGCATCGGAAGATGCGTACGCGCTCACGATGCCTACACGCAAAATCTAAATGAGGCCTAAACTAACTACAAAAACTACAGCTAATATAGTATAATAACAACTAGTGTTTACTTGTATCATACATTTATAAACTGGTAAGCCTGACTAGTCACCTTTTACACCGAGGACCTGTAAGGATTTTGTTTTGAGCAAAACACTTAAACGTGCGACCAGTGTCCCCCAAAATGTCCTCAAATGTACAATATTATGTTGGTATTCCTTACTGGTTTGAGTTGTTTGTTGGACTGGATGACGCACTAATTGCCAGTTTTTACAGTAATTAGTTTGTAGTTTCTGGGGCCTCAGCAGTGTATAGATTCATGATAGATATTTTTCCCATGCTGTTTTGCAGCATGGTCACATTTTGCTCAACCAGGAGCACTTGAAGATCAACTATTATGACCTTGTTGGCCCCTCTAGTACAAAAAGTTCAGGACTCACATTCCATCTCTTACATATGTCTTTCTTTTGATACCTTAACATTTAGTTAGGATTGTAACTTTGTAATTCCCAGGAATATTGCAGAGTTCCTAATGCCATCTCTTTACATTGCTCTGCCACATTTTGCAGTGACAATAAAGCCTATTCTCCTGCAGGTTTAGATGTTTTCTAGCTTTACACATCTGATTCACGTCATTCAAATATATCCAATGGCTTATCAAGTTCTGCTTGGTGGCTCATTAATTTGAATAAAGTTTGTTTAAACAGGGAAATGCCTAAAACATGCACTGCAGCTCTCGAGAATTATGGGATGGTCACAGACTAAAGCATCTCCATTCCAATATTTTCATACTTCCAATCACGTCAGTCATACATCCCAAAATACTGCAGAGGACTTTGGCTAATTTTAGCAGCACTACACACACACACATTATCAAAAAAGGATCTTTACGAGTTATTCCTCCCTCCATCATTTTTACGAACAATAGAAAGTGAAAATGTTGTGTATTTTGTTGAAAAGAAGCAATCCTTGAACATTCCCAGTTTTAATTGTACTTCTAACTTGTATAATTTGATTTCTTTGGCTCTTTTTCTTTGTTGTTGTTGACATACCGGTAAGTCGACACTAAAGAGCGAACTAATGCTTTCCACAAGGATTAATTTATGCAGTTCAAAGGCCAAAATCAGAATGACAAAAGTCCTAAACTAGTAAACTGCTCAAGTGTACCACAGTTTCCATGAATGGATCTCAGTAGCAGCGCTCATAGCGGCAGACACTGCGATCAGCTGGAGAGCAGATGATGTGACAAGAACCACACTGCCAGGCCATCCACCCAATCACCTGTATGCAACCACATGCTAAATCTAAATATCTAAAATATACACAAAGCCTGAGGCTATTATGGTCATCATTTATAATTTGTAACATTGTTTTTTTTTTCATCTTTGCTTTATTTTGTGTAAACGGTTTTAACAGTTGTCTTATGTTATTATTACTATGTGAAACACTTTGGGTTGCTCTTATGCATTTAATAAAGTATTATATCAATAAAGCTGAGCTGTATTTTCATAACATACTAATTGTTTTCTGAATCCATGACAGAAGACAACAGATGTTACGGATACATTTGTTCAGTAGACATAATGTTACATACATGGCAAACCAGTGTGTGAAGTACAGGCAAGACATGGGATGGGAAGGTTTATTGGCTAACAAACCTTCTGTGACCCCTAAAAAAAACAGCTACAACAAAAGAACAATTATATTTGACTAATTGATCTATTATATTATTTATTATCTTTTTCATATCTTATTTAAGAACCTTTATGAATGCAATGTGTTATTAAAAGTTGCATACTTTAACAGCAAACTTCTATTCAATGTGGAATATTAAAAATAATTAAAGCTATGAATGACACTATCAGCTATTATGCAAAATTAAGTCTGTTTTTTTTTATTGTTTTTGACAAACACCACAAAATCCGAGTATTCCACACACCGATTTCGACTGTTAACCGTTCTAGTTAGTAATATCAATCGACTGGCCACCACATTACATATCTCCTCCACGCAGCTCTGATGAGTGAAAACTCTACTGGTCATTGCATTAATTATAAGTTAATAGGTGCATCTAACTGGTGATGCACACACATATCTTGTTACCATGAAGAAAATTTTACACAGTTGTTAATGAGTAGAGGAGAAACAGCAGATTTCATTTCATTACATAGCAACATATTTTCATAGCCATTTTATTCACTCAGCACATTGTAACATATCACATTTCAAAATCTGATGTCCATCTTATTTAATAGGAACACAATAAATAATCACCTTCTGAACTGTTTGCCCACAACCCTTCCAAGATGGACAGTCACTAAAAGTTTTTTTTAGGACCAGCTTTAATGAACTCTAGGCCTTTACTTCACGTACACACGCAGCCACACACACACACATTTATCCCACACACTTAGCACAGTCTCAAACACTCTTGCACACTACACTGCATCAGTCCTGCATTTTTGTTAACAATTAACTGCAAAGATGTAGTAATTCTTGTGTACTACAAGTGTCGATGTATAAAGTGACTCTGGTGGAAACAACGACTGGAGGGTCCAGTCTGCAATTCATCTCTTACACACGCAACATAAAAAAACCCATAACAACCACATAGAAACATTGTATTGCAACCTCTACCATATGTGTTGCACTCATACTGGAACTCATAAATATGTGAACACAATCTGAGGCTATGAACATAAAATTGTTTTCCTATAACTGTCTTGCGAGTTTTTTTGAATTTGCTTTACACCTTCAAAAACAAACTAAATTATGTAACTAATTTTTTTTCAGTGCCATTTTCCAAGTCTTTGCTAAGCAGACATGAGCTTTATATGCCAGATATGGATCAACAACAGAAAGTGAAAGAAATCAGAGACTGAAGTGGTGATGACAATTACAATGTTAACACCAATGAACAGCAAAACAATACTTTTCTTTCCATATTGCACAACTCATACCTACATGTCTGAATCCCTGATTATCACATGCCATCAGCATTTCTTTTAACTTGTACTGCTCGTGTGGGTGTTTATAATTTCCATCTGGCAGATTTGTTTATGAGACCAATGAATATTGCATTGAGACTTAAAGGCTTAAGAAATACTAATAGATGTGCAGAATAAAACTTATTTTAAAACTGACCACACAGCTCATACAAATCCCTATAAACCATACACTTCTTTATAAATTGTAAAGGGACACTTCAAAATGGATATTGAGGCTTTAAAATGGCAAATGGTTAAAAAAATAAAAGAAAAAAAACAAGAACTTCCTACTTTCATTCTGAGGAGGTGGCGGCATTAAAATAATAGTGTCTTACTTCAGAAACCTTAGAAGCAGTTGTGAGTTATTTACAGCTTATACTGATTAAATCAAGTCTACAAGTGATTTGTACTGTCCAGAAAAAGAGATGTAACGTGTATCAGACACCAAAGAGTTTTAAGTTAGACTATTAAGCTGCAGCTGCAGGAGCTCTTTAAGCACAATGCCATCTACTGACAGGGATTTCTGAAGCTTTGTTAAAGAGTTAGTGACCATGGTCACAAAGAAAATTAAATAAAATGAGATGCTGAAAACAAAAGAGTCTAAAAAAATAAAGTTTTGTTAATTCTCTGCATTTATAGTCTTTTTCCAAACTTTTGGTTCAACCTTCTTTAACACAATGGATATTTTCAGAAATTTAAATCGTGACAGCCTTATGTACATGCAAAGCCAACCTGGGTTTGCTCGGTTCAGACAGCCGTGAGTATGATGGATATGTTTGTGAGCAAACGGCTCAGTCATGATGCGCAGCAAGTATAGCCTGCCTGCAAATGGGACAAGTGTTGTTTTCAGAAAGCCAGCGGTCAATGCAGTGAATGTGGAATTCGTGGGAACAGGGCAGGCGGCGCAGCTTGTTGCCTTGAGCATATTCATTGATGCAGACGCTGCATGCACGACCCATCTCACCCTCCAGGCTGGCCTGACCATATGTACGTGTGGATAGATTGTCAATCTGTTCCTTGGTCAGACCCCTGGGATGCTCGTCGTCTTCATCATCATTGAGCAAAAAGAAGTGTGCCAACCTGAGGATGGGTAGGGTGCCATTTTCAACCAGGTTATTGGTGTCTCTGCTATTAGCCCGTCCATCAGTGGTGCTAACCACTCCTCCCGCAAGTCTCTCCTGTCCATTCTGATTATCCTCACCCTCAACCAAACCCATCCTCTCCTGGACAACTTCACCTGTACCAAGTTGGCTTGGCACACTGTCATTTGAATGGAGACGACTAGCAGGGCTAGTGTTACTATTAATGCCACTGCCATCCGCATGGCTAGGTGCAACAGCTTCAGAGTCGGCCTCTGTCTCCATTAGGGAACTAAGTTCCCCAAATCCAGTCATAATCTGGCGCAGGATGGATCGTAGAGCAGTGGAATTGGGTTCACCCAAGCCCGTTTCACTGATGCGCCTCAGTGGAATCCGAATAGTGCTCACATAGGTGCGGATCCCAGCTCGCTCAGAGCGAGAGATGGTGCGTCTGAATCCTCCACTGTCACTTTCAAATGTGACAGTATTTTCAGCTACCCGCGCACGGGATCTTGTTCTGCTAGCGATGCTGTCCCGATCCCGGTTTTCACCAGGACGAATCCTTCTGACTTGCAAATCTAACATTATGGTCGGATGTCGCCTCACTGCGGAATTTCCTGTTCCTAATACGTGCGATTCGCCCTCACGTTCAGCTGTCTCTACAGTTGACTCAATTGGAGCTGCAGGTTCTGACACTGGCTCCCCAGTCTCCATTGACACAGAGGTTGTGACGCTGCCTGGCTCGACGGTATTAATGGCAGCGCCACTGAGGCCACTGTTGGATGGTGGAGGGGTACTGACAACAGGTGTTCTGTGTAAAGGTGAACGACTTTGCCTTGACACACGAGATGAAGCCCCGCTCGCTGTCGCTGCCCTGCGTGAACGACCACGTGATCGAGTCCTACTGCCACGTGATTCGTGCCCCACAGATGCTTGTGACCCAGACTGGGGTGACATTCGAGGACAGTCTAAAGAAGCAGGCATATCATCAGGCCTCTGCTCTACTTCTACATTCAGGGACTGATTTTGAAAAGGTGCGGCTTGATCTACAGGAGGACTGAAAACCGTAGGTTGAGGTGCTAAAGACTGGAAAGTGGTACTTCTCCTCTGAGAAGCGGCAGAGGTGGCCTCTGGAGGAGGAGGAGGAGGGTGAGAAAGTGCAGAGGGACTCATAGAAAGTGTGGTACTGCTGCTGCGTGTACGCCGTGTCTGCATCCTTCTACTGATGGCCGGGCGGGGGGAGGGGTATGGAGCTGGCCTCGGTGTAGTTGAAGGGCGAGTGCCAGAGAGAGAGGAAGTCGTGCGTATAGAGGAGTGTGCAGCTGTGTTTGGAGCAGTCACCGGCAGCTCCGCTGTGACTGCAGTGTCCACAGTGTCGTTGTGTTCCCCAGGTTCTGGCTGATCATGGTTGATGTTGATTTCTAGGCTAAAACGAAACTCCCCACTGTTAGGGTTGGTCCGACTTACAGCACGCCATGTCTGGTTGCCACTCTGCCCACTGCGAGTAGCATTACCGGTGCGTCTGAAAGTGTTAAGCCACTCCAGTAATGAATCCCCATTGGATGGTTCGGCTCTGGGCTCTGTGCCCCCTGTAAAAAACAAAAAAACAAAAACAATTATAAATATGGTTAAAACTACACATACATTTATTAAAGGACATAATTTTGCCAATAAGTTATAATAATCTAGTTTTACTGAATTTACAAGTTATCATCTATCAAGTTCAAATCCATAATGCTTTGTCATTCTTTCTTTTTTCCGGGCTTCATCAAAATGGCATGAACCAAAGCCAAATTAGCCAAATCCAGACAAATTAAAAGTCTGATTTGGAAAAGGCTGCAATCGGACAATACCCTTCTCCCCAACGTACCTGCCCCTCGTCTCCCTCCAGTTCCTCTCTCCTCTCCCTCACCACTACTGCTCTGCTGTTCTCCGGACTCAGCAATCTGCGAGCGCGGCTCAATGCGAGGCTGGGATGACAAACGTTCCTTCGCTCCGTCAAGACGCTGCTGAAGCTCCTCTGCAGTCACCTCTCCTGTAAATCAAAAGGTACATATCGTTTTGCAAGCTGTAACTTATCATGAGCAACTGATAAACATCTATGCACAGGCACATTTTATAAGTATTGCAAGATAAGATTACAAAAGATCTTATTTTGTGATAATTGAGTTATGTTTTCCCTAAATTAAAGTTCATCTGTGTGGATATGATGACGATATAAAATATCTATCCATAACTGCACTGTGTTACAGAATCATCTCTTCCTCTCAAATCTCAAAATTAAGTTTAACTTATTGCTTTTTATTGCTCATGACATTCAACTGAAAATTAGCTGCATTGCTGTGAAGTATTTTGTGTATGTAAAGTGGTTTTTCCATGATCACTTAGTCCGCCGAACTCCACCAGCCGGGGAGCGCTCTGTTCTGCTGGAATGCTTTTCCATTGCAAAGTCCAGGCGCTCTATTGTGGGAGGGGTTAGGGTTAGAGTGACTTGGTCAGATTGTGGAGTTGTATGTATGTTTTAACACTGCATGTTTCTACATAACTGTTTCAGTTGCTTGGTCACAGATATTTTATTGGTTCATTGGGTTGCAGTTTTTATTGCTGTGTGTGTGTCTCAACTACCCGTCTACATGACACTAATCAGCCCCAATCAGTAAACGAGCAACAGCTGCGACGCCACGAGAAAAAGGCTGAAAGGAGAACAGAGGGGTAGCAGGAGGAGGGCCGGTCAAACAGATCATCTGACAGGAGTCGGGATCGTGGCGACGCTGACATCGCTGCACAGCAAGTGACACATGTCTGCGAGGAAAATCCAGGCTGGGTTGGTAGTTTGACTACCAACTGGTATACTGGTCTTGGTTGTTGTTGTTTTTCCAGGACAGCTGATAAGACAAGAAGCTAGGGACACAGCGGTGCGGATGCCTCGTGCTAGTGATTTCTGGAAGGAGTAAGGAACTAGCACTCAGCTCCACAGGGGACTCGAAGTCAGTTTTATGTATTTTAAATTAATAAAACTTCTTGTAATAAATTTGTAAACACTTATTGACTCATTTTTAACTTTGCTTACGCCTGATCCATAAGAATACAGGATTGGTTCTTAGAGTCCTAGGGCTCTTAAAACTCTAGGTGGCGTTTTCAGCTCTTTTAATCTTTTATAAATTATTGTAGATACCGTCAAGACAATTATTTATATTTTCTAAATTTGACACCCTCGGCCACGCGACATTAGGGCTAACCCTAACCGCCGCATTTTTTTCTAGAAAGTTACCGACGTCATCTGATAGCAACACGACGCAACAAAACAACACTTTCTCCGAGATTTCATGTATTGTTTAATCTGTATAATAAACAAATTTAAAAAAAAAAAAAAAAAACATTTGCTGAGATATGACAGAAGACAGAGACAATATGGAAGGAGGTGAAGCAGCCTTTTTACTTGCTGCTCGGGTTGTGGCTAATAATGAGTAATAAACTCAAGGACACAAATCAGGAGACGTTGTCGTCGGGCAAGACAAGACGACCTGGAGAGGCCGTTTTTACCACTGTGTACATCGCTGTGTAGTGACATCATTCGCTGCAAGCCAATCATCGGACACCAGCCTGCAGACTTCACGCTACCCGCACGGCCCGACAGGCCTGGCCCGACTACTTCGTAGGTCCAAAAAGTGTACCAGTACGGTCCGACAAATCGCAATGGAAACGCTCTGAATCCAGCCGTACTGGTGTAAGGCCGGGTGGACTAGGTCCGTGTGGAAAGTGTTTCGTAAATCATAGTAAAACTAGAAGCATTCAGAATGCAGCGCCCCATCAAATCAAATTCTTTATTATTTTTTTTTGTAAATAATTATGATTATTTTTGAGTTGAAAGAACTAATGGCAAAATGACATCTATTGCCACATATTGAAGAATTCTTTAAAAACTAACCCAGATCCAAGAAGTCCAGATCACCACCAAAATCTAGTCGCTTAATATTATTTGTATTAATTATATGTACCGCTTATTCCAATAAAAGGTTGCGGGTAACTGTGTCTTTTCCAGCAAACACTGGATGAGAAGTGAGGTACACCCTGGACAGGTCGCCAGTCCATCACAGGGTCAATACAGAAAGACGACCAGTCACACACACAGTCTCTTCTGAGGACAAAAAGGAATGACTAGTCAACCTAAGATCTCTGCCTTGGAGGAGGTATTTACAGACAAAGAACACCTTTAGGAAAAAGACTCAAGAAGACTGTTTGTAAATTGTTCATGTGTTTAGTTTTTCTTTCATTCTGATGCAAAAGAAAAATGTCCCAAATAATTTTTTTTGTGCAAAACACAATTCACAATGACAAAGTAGCCTTATCCTCACATCATGTGAAAGTTAGACTCAGTTGTAAAGTCAAATTGCATTACAAACTTGTTGCAGACTAACGTTCCACAAATGACCAAATGGAAGTAATTAAAAACCATCCGAAACACACTCGAGACAGAATAGAGTTTTACTTTTCAAAGGTCGTAATGAAGACTGGTTCATTCTGTGGAGTTGCTCTAAATATTCTTAAAGTTAAAATCTCTGCTCAAGTGTTTGTGTTAATAAAACCTTTAAAAAAATAATAGATCTATTTAACCTGAATTACATATCAGAAATTCCTACGACAGTAGATTCAGCATGTTCACTGTCCACAATATCTATAAACTTTTTAGTGTAAAATCAGAGCAAGACAAATACTCTGCTCCAGGCTGGGGTGCAACTTTACATTTTCACCTCCCTGAAAATACAGATATACCAGAAAATAAATTAACTTGACCTTCTGGTGGGGGTGGTCTGCGGTCTGCTTGGAGGAGCAGGGCACCACACCAGTATAACAGTAGAGTAAACACCGTTACTGACTCATGTTTCCCCTACGAGAAACCAGACGTGGATTTGTAAATTCTTTGTTATGTGTTTAATCATTTTGGATCCCACGTTGAATCGTATCAAACACAATCACATCATATAAAATCAAATAATTAATGAATCACACTGCATTAATAATGGGAGGTGAATCAAACTGGAGGTTTCCCTATATTCTTATTGTTTTTATTGCTATCTTAGGTGCTTATATCTGGCTGATTACATCTCTATTACATATAAAATATGAATAATTCTATATTGAAAGTTCAATTCTGTACTTAAATGTTGCAGGGTTGTCCTTACCAGGGGTCCCCAACAGATTGCTGTCTCTCATCAGGCGGTACTCCTCTTCACTTAGTTCATTAATGAATTGATAGTATGCCTCCTCCCGTCGAAGGCGTTCTGCCTGCCTCCGCCGTTCGTCTCCCCCACCAGGAGGGTCCATCACCATGAGAAGTGCTGAGGGATAGATGAGGGAGGTCGTCAAATAGAGATGAAATGGCTTTCCACGAGTGGGTAATCTCCACCGGATGACCAAGACAAAAATCTACAACCAAAGGCTCTTTGATTCTGCTTTTAATAGACAAAGAACAAATATGTTCGGTTACACAACCTGATTTTGGTTATATTTTAACATATACTGACACAACAGTCAAATTAAAGCTGCCTAAACCTAAACCAGAGTTTTAGCAGCAAAGATCATCCAAACTGTTATATCAAAACCATCCATTTTCTGTCAAAAAACTATTTCAGACTGAGTAAGAATATGATGATACGGTTTGGTTTGGAGCTTAGAGTTGTAAATTTATCTACTTTGACACAAGAGCTAACGCTTAATTAATCAACAGAAAGCTTCAGCCGACGGCCTTCATAATGTTAGTGCAATATTACTGCAAGGTAGTACAAACCAAGTGACATTACCATCTACGGAGAGCCATGTTCAAGGCAGGGCAATGAAGCAACAAAACTGACAAACAACCAATCACTGCACTAGGCTTCCTGAGCTACACGGCACGCATCCAATAGTCGATTCACACAGGCGGGCCATGAGTGACTAAACACAGGTTTCCTCCATGTAAACCCAGAAGGAAAGACAAAGAATCTTGTCAGCAATATACACTAAAAAGGACATTTGAGATTCTGGTGTCTAAAGATGTTAAAAGTCACCGCGGAACAAATACATCACTCAGTTGTGTTGCGTTTTCATTACTGCTACGGGTTAATTAGAATGCGCAATCCTTCAGCCGTTAACTAAGCGCTAGCATGTTAGCGCATCCAACCTTAGCTGAATAGCACTCAGTCGACACCAGTGCTAGCAGACTCGAAAGCGAACTGCGGGGCTGAAAAACTCATCACGTAATTACATGTCAAGGAGTTGTAACAACAGGATAGCAACACGGAGCTTAACATCTAATTATAGTATATTTCAAGGTACGGTCAAAGTGACATTTAAAGGAATTAAGTACCTGACAAAGCAGCTATAACATGGACGGTTCGCTCAGCTCCCCCTATCTCCTAAACCAAGATGGGACCAGTGGTGCAACATTACGTCGTCCGTCACAAACAACCTCCGTGGCTCAATAGTTCCTAGCAAACATAACGACAACATGGCGAAAGTTTCGATTTAAGACTGTTTTAGTGGCAAAACGGGGAATTGGCGACACTATCATAATGATTACCGCAGTTTTTAGAAAAGTACTTTCTGTAGCTGGTATATGTTAAGGGTAATAGAGTCGTTTCTTACTTTCTTGATATAATAAACATAAATTAACATTGGTCTTTATGGAATAAAGTTTATTCTGCATTTTTTATTACAAAAATAATTACCTGAATGTGTATTTCCTATAATTCCTTTAACTAGAGTTTAACTTTCTCTTTTATATCATATAATACTTTCCAGTTTCTTCATAACTAGTCTGTTAAAGCTTTTGGGAATTTTTCTCACAGCCACACAACATTAATCAATTATGCTATTCAACACAGAAGTCAAAGAGGCCAAATGTACCCATGCCTTTGTTCCTGTCTGAACAGTATTCAAATATTCCTTGTTAATAACCAGAAAAAAACAGGCCAAAACTAAACTACACCCTCAAACCACTATGGACGCAAAGAGCTTGAAATAAATTTATAAATAATTTAAAACCACATACAAACACATCTGTCTATATTTTAAATTAGCTTTGCAACTTTTTTCACTCAAGGTCATTAATGCAATGTGTCGAACCCATGTCCATATTCAATAAAAGCTAAGATTACATGAAACTATTCATTACAAATGGCATGACTTGTAATCACTTTTGATTAAATAAATATATTATTTCTGAGCAGGACAGTATCTTATATAAGTAGTAAATAAGACAATAAAGTATCATTCCCCTAGCTGTCAATAAAAGTCCAAAGAAAGGCATTTTTGTTTAAAGAGACAATAT
This sequence comes from Pseudomugil tenellus, assembly GCA_037177515.1. NCBI lineage: Eukaryota > Metazoa > Chordata > Actinopteri > Atheriniformes > Pseudomugilidae > Pseudomugil > Pseudomugil tenellus. Next base: position 11,722,957 of record JBAMHX010000020.1, read on the forward strand.
TTTGATAGTGTAAGGCTTGTAAATGTTTGTGAATATATACTAAAATGCAACAATAAAATTGACAAAAACATAATAAAATCGTGATAATATCATCATAAAGTTATACTTTAAGTTAAATTTTGAACAAGTATAAATTTCCACGTGGAGAACTCTATCCGTTTTCAGAACTCTACAACGCTCTTTTTACGACGTTTTACGACAATGCCGTGCGTGAATACAACGTCGTTACCGACTGAAGTGCGTCTCTTTGGAGCAGATACCGGCTGAGAGAAACGCAGCAACAAGAGAAAGGAATATACATAATTAAGCTAGTTTATACTTGAAGTTTCTCAGAGCACCGCAAACCTACTCCATAAGATTAATTTTAACACAAAACTCGATGCGGAGGCTGGGTTAAAAGCAAAAAGAGCAACGCTGGGGAAGGCAACTAGCTGAAATACCAAAGCGAGCTCGTTGTAGGAGCCTAGTTGCCTCCCAAGCGACGCTTTAAAAAAGGAAGGAGCGCTTACGTTCAGCCCAAACAGTGGTGAAAATGGACTATGATTTTAAAGTGAAGCTCACCGGCGAAAGAGAACGTGTCGAGGACCTGTTTGAGTACGAAGGATGCAAAGTGGGGAGAGGCACCTACGGTCATGTATACAAGGCGAAGAGAAAAGATGGGTGAGTTGATGACCAGCAAGGCCTTCAGCCAGTGAACCCTGCGCCAGCCCCCCTCCCTTTCCCAAATAAAATTCAACGACTCGTCTTATCTTCTCCCTTTCGATGCAGCAGTACGAGGTGGCTTGTTGCTGCAAGATTTATGTTGCAAAATGCATTTTGAGGGACAGTGAAATGAATTTACCAGGAAGCTATAAGTCGCATAACGTGTGTTCTTTTCCACAAGGATTTGGGTTTGACATGCGAAGCTTACGTTGTCATGCACTTGTTTTCTGCCGTGTTGTTTCACTGTGGATATAGTTTAATTTATTACAGTTAATATCTTCTTTAGATGGTGTGTTGAAAGTGGGATTTAGCAGGTGCATCTGTGTGATTATCTGGGGTTATAGCTTTGATAATACTCAGGTTAAATTCCTGTGAACACTCTTATATAAACACATAATCACCTTTATGCAAGGGATTAGTGTTTGTTTGTCCTAAAACAATGTTTAGTTATGTATATGAGTGACATGTATGAACATATACCCATTATTTTTTACAAAGCAATTACAGCTTTTGATTTTGAATATCAGCTTGACTCAAAATTAGCAGTGAGAGCAGGAGATGGTCTTATTTTATTATTATTTATTATTCTCAGGATTTTCTCAGAAAGACCATCACTCTAGTGTGTGAAAATAGGATGCCGGGAATAGTTTAATGTAAAAAATATTACATTAACATATTTTAACTTTACGTGCAGCAACATACAAGATAACTTATATGAAATATGATATAATTACATTTTATTTAAAGCGTCTGTCAGGAAACCCAAGGTCACTTTACAATATTGGGGAATATAGGAGTAAAAAAATAGTAATAAAATGAAACTGTAAAAAAAAAAAGTTTCAATCCAGACAGGGGAGGTGAAAGAGGGTTAAGGATCATAGGCGATTTTTGAACAAATGAGTTTTAAAGAAAAGGAGGGAGTCAGTATGACAGGTCAGGAGGAAACCCTGGTCACCATGGTGACAAGACAATGGGATGGGACATTGATGTGGAGAAAAGAAGAGGATATGAGGAAACGATTGACAATGATAATGTGGACCAGAGCGGACAGGTAGGCAGGAGCGAGGTGATAAATGGCCTTTAAAGTAAAGATATGTAGTTTGAAAAGGATATAGAAATTTATAGGAAGCCAGTGAAGCTCTTACATCAATTCAATTCAACTTTATTTGTATAGCGCCATTTCACGACATTGTTGTCTCAAGGCGCTTCACAGAGATCGGCCAATTCAAAACATAGCCTTATATAGGGAACCAGTAAGATTGCATTGAGTCTTGACTTTGATCAAGACTTGATGCAATCTCCCATCCTGAGCAAGCATGGGGCGACAGTGGGAAGGAAAACTCCCTTTAACAGGGAGGCAAAACCTCCAGCAGAACCCGACTCAGGTAAGGCAGCCATCTGCCTTCACTCGCTGGGGTTACAGGGACAGGAAAGACAGATAAATATACATTGCAGCTTAACACGAGTAATGCAGGAAGAAGATGGGTTTTAATGATAATCTGCACAGCAGAATTCTGGACCAGTCAAAGTTAGCTTGGTAGACTAAAAACAAGGGAATAATGAAGGCAGGAGGTCACAAGGCTGTGGACCAGAATGGCACTGGAGCGAGAGGGGTGTGTGAGGGGCTAAAGCGGTTTATGTTGCGAAAATGGAAGTGTGCAGACTAAGTCTCTGTTGCAGTAAAAGATTCACCATGAAAACCACATTTGTTTTACGTTCCTTAAGAAATATGTATGTCTGATATTAGTCAAGGACTGCACGGTGGAGCAATGGTTAGCACCGCAGTGACCTTTCTGTGCAGAGTTTGCATGTTTCCCCCTTTATGGGTTCTTTCTGAGTACTCTGGCTTCCTCCTACATGCATGTAGTCCCTGTGATGGACTGGCGACCTGTCCAGGGTGTCCTGACGGCTGCGATGTGCTCCAGCTACCTGCTACCCTGAATTGGAAGAAAATGATAAAATGTTGAAATGGATGTGTAGCTGTACAGGTCCAGAAATAACAGCCATTCTTCTTACTGATGTTTTATTTAACTTTTTATCTCTGTCTTCCATCAACACTGTGAAAACTACAACAGAAAACATTTCATTTACACAGTGCTTTTCAATGACGTTTGTTTTCATGCTAATGTCCATTACTGAGTTGGGTAAACACATCAGCATCATGAGAACAAAATACATAATGAAAAAAAATGAACACAGCAATGAAAAAGTACCGTGTGCGCCTTTTGGACCATATCCAGAAATCCGCTGAATGTGTCTTCTTTGGCATCCATTTTGCATGTACCCAGAATGCCACAGGTCATCTCCTCTGCTTACTCGGTCACGTGACCAATCCAACTTAACTTCAGGGTCTACTCGCCATTTAATAGACTATATTGCGACTTTAATTCTCTCATAACAACACATTTTTCAAAAAACATTACACAAACTTTATTTAGCACACAAATCACCCAGTCTTTTTCTCTCTTAGACAGTTACAGGATGGATGAATATTAGTCAATATTAATGTGTCATGGTATTCAACATCACGATACCCTGAATTTGTGGTATTTCCTGCGATTGAATAAATCTCATACCATTTAACCCCCTGACACAAGAAAAAGTTTTTCTTTAGTTTTTTTATACTACCATTGTTTGTCCAGTGTATCTGTACATTTAAACTGGTATGTAGTATATTAATAATACTAATAATATTACTAGAATAGATTTTTACAGGCTCTCAAAGCACATTACCATTATTCCATTATAACCATTAGCCATTCACTCGTTAGTCATACTTTGTGAATGATAGCTACAGCTAGACTGGGGCAGACTGACAGAAACGTGGCAGCCAATACACGCTACCAGTAAACATTTGTACACATTTATACACCAGTGGTGTCGACACTGGAAGCAAGGAGACTAAAATATCTTTCAGATTTTATAGGTTTCAAACCACCAAACGTCTGGTCATTGGATGACTCTGCTCTGCATTTGATATAAAAAGATGTAAAAGATAAAAAGATTGACAGTTGGATTAATTTCTTTAATATAGAACATAATGTGTGACTTGGGTTTCTTTAATATTGTTGTCCTTATACAATATCACGTTTTAATGTATTTTATTCATATAAGTTTTTACTTATGTGTTATACTTTAGTCATGGTGGAAAAGTGGCTTGAAGGAAAATGTGTTAGTTAATGCAATCCCTGGAACAATTGGAGCTGTGTGCAGACCAAAGCTGGGAAAAGTCTGAGCTACCAGGTCCACACATGGCCTGTTATCACAGCCCTGGACGTTAGTGGTTGCAACAACCGCAGAACAGAAAGGGGGGGGCCTGAAGTCTTTGAGCATGTTTAATTTGCGGCAATTTATGAGACTCTTGAGCTAAGTTGTGCTGCAACATTTGGCTGAAGCCTGAAGAGGCACAAAGCATTGGGTTTATGAGATGATGTAGGCCAGGGGGAGGGAAAGGTTGTAACCAATTCATTCAAGTGAGAGCCAGTCCCGGTGCTCTGTTTGTCCCTCACCAGCTGCCAGACAAGGCTCATTTCCTTTACCCTTCTATTGTTTTGCGCCTCAGAGGTGAGCTCGATTACACAAATCTGGAGGTAATGCAACTCGGGCTCTTCTCTGTGGCAGCTGCCAAGTGACCCCCCCTTATTTCTGTTTCTGTGCAGAGTGCTCTCTGGGGGTCTACAGTCTAGTCTGGTGTTGATGTTCTCTGCCTCTCTGTGTGTTTGTAGGAAGGATGATAAGGACTACGCCCTCAAACAGATTGAAGGCACTGGCATCTCCATGTCAGCCTGCAGAGAGATTGCAGTAAGAGCTGCTTGGCTTACTCTTTTGTTTGGTCCGTGACTGAGACCAGCTTCATGTCACTTCTGAGAATCAACTGTATTTGTGTGTGTGTGTGTCAAATTTTTAACAGATGTGACATTTCAACTCAAGATGTAAAATTAAAGTAAATATTATAAAAGTGCATTCAAGTGTAGAAACAATGTCAGTTATCTCATTATTTTAATATATGAACCCAATACAGATGGAAAACATCCTATATTTAAAGGAATGACTTGTCTTGTTTTACACTAGGTTCTGTGGATGTAAATGTGTCATTTGCTTGTGTGCATTATTTATGAATAATATTACTATTTGTTCCTTACGCTCCTTTCATCATTTAATTATTTGTGCTCTCTGGAATGAGATTATGAAGTCGTTACACTGAATTGGTTCTTGTGTTGCAGCTATTGCGGGAGCTGAAGCACCCCAATGTCATCTCACTACAGAAGGTTTTCCTCTCACACGCTGACCGTAAAGTATGGCTGCTCTTTGACTACGCAGAACATGATCTCTGGGTAATAAACACACACACGTAAAGTCTTTCTGATAACTTATCAAACATAATAGGAACTGTTAGATTGACTATATCTCTTTTAGATTTAATCTTTGTTAATACATGTTAAAAGTTTATTTTTTTAATAGAAATACATATACCTCAGCAGAAGATAACCACTCATATTCCAAACGGTAAATTTAGTTTGTAATTAGGTTAATTTTTATTCTCATTAAAAAGAAAGACTCACTCGTGTTTACTACATGTAGAAATGCACCACAATAACAGAGTATCAAACCTGAGATGGATGTTTTCCACCCCAGTGCAGAAACACTCACTCTCTCCTTCCAAAGTACTTAAAAAAAACATGTTACACACTTAAATATTTACCCATCTTGCATGTAGCAAACTTAGTGACCAGATGTAAAGAAAAGGAGCATTTTAGCCAGTATCTATCAAAGTAACTTATTTTGCTTTCCCGTAGCACATTATTAAGTTTCACAGGGCCTCCAAGGCCAATAAGAAGCCCCTTCAGCTGCCTAGAGGAATGGTGAAGTCTTTGCTCTACCAGATTCTGGATGGCATCCATTATCTTCACGCCAACTGGGTCCTTCACAGAGATCTTGTAAGTGGATTTGGTTTCAGGATGTGTAGTGATAAGGAAAAATGTGTTTGAACAGTTGATGAGAGATTGGATGATGGTTGGAGACCATGCAAAGCTACATCAGTAGAAATAATGTCAGTAGAAATAAATGGATAGATAAATCTGTTGAATTCAAAAAGAGTTGTGTGCGGCTGTTTTTATTTTTTTTTTTAAATGTCATTAAGATCCAGTGATGGCACTGGAAGCATACTGGGATGTAGTTAGTGTAACTGTCCAGTAGAGGGCAGCAACAGAAAATAGTTTTAATTGCTTCCAACATTCATTACTCAATTTCTTTAAGTGGATTAAGAAAAGTTTGGTTATTTGATGGGCTATTACACATGTGGACAGTGGAAATACATGTTGTATTTTTTGTTGTTGGTCTCCTTATTATTGTTTGTCCATTTGTTTCCATCAGAAACCAGCAAACATTTTAGTGATGGGAGAAGGACCTGAGAGGGGTAGAGTAAAGATCGGTGTGTATCAAGCCTAATTTTTCCCCAGTGTAAAACTTCACATGCTTTTGATTTTTGCTACAAGAAGTTTATTCTTCTGCTGCACAGCGGATATGGGGTTTGCTCGTCTCTTCAATTCACCGCTGAAGCCTTTAGCCGATCTCGACCCGGTGGTGGTCACTTTCTGGTACAGAGCACCTGAACTGCTGCTTGGGGCTCGGCACTACACCAAAGCCATCGGTGAGGCCTCCTGCAGCATTTATTATGCATCTATACAGCCAGCTTTTACTCATCTGGGCAACAACTTCATTTAGCTTGTGTTCTGCTTCTCCTTCAGACATCTGGGCGATTGGCTGCATTTTTGCGGAGCTGCTGACATCTGAACCCATATTCCACTGTCGCCAGGAAGACATCAAGACCAGCAACCCCTACCACCACGACCAACTGGACCGCATCTTCAATGTCATGGGCTTTCCTGCTGGTGAGACGCCACTATTATGAGACTATGTGGAAAATATTCTGAAAAATAATTGACTCTATCTCTATTAAACTGCTGTCAGTCCAACGTTTGTAGAAAAATGCTGTGAAAGGGATATAATTTTATAATAATCATGGCTGAGAAATTTTTTTTCCTTGGTCTTGATTTGCTGTGCTGAATTCAGCTGTGTGGTCTGTTGGCTCAGAAACCTAATCCACAGACTCCGTACAAGAAGCCAAACCTCATGCATAAAAAACTTTAGCTTGCAGGATTATATTTGGATCAATATTTTCCACTTCATTTAAGTTGTTCTTAATTTTTTTCTTCTGTTATCCTGATGATGTTGTTGTTGTAAATTACCAGCCTGTATGATGGCTCATCATCTTTTTTCTTTTGTGTCTGATAATTCTGCATTTTTAACATTTACTTGCAATTTTTCATGTAAAACTTGGACAAAGTGGTGAAATAGGTTTCTTCAGTGATGGATCTGTAGTGATGAGCTACAAAGAAAATCCTCTTCATCATATCTTAGCTGGTTGTAATCGGAGACTTCAATCTTAATGTTTAGTCCTTTTCATTCCTTTTTGTTCTGCATTTATTTACCTGTTGTATCTTTTATTCTGTTTTTTTCCCATTTGGACTTCTTTCTTGAATTTACTACTTATTATCTTTTTTTTGTTTTGTAGAAAAATATAGTAACCTTGAAGTCATAAGAAAGGTTCGATACTGTTTATGAAACCTTATTGTTGGGAAACATTTTTGCCTAAAAATGTATATTTCAGACCTAAAAATAGAACTGTCAAAGGGAGAATAAAGCGTTTTGTAATAACGTCTCTCCTTTGCTCAACAGATAAAGACTGGGAGGACATCAAAAAGATGCCGGAGCACTCAACACTGATGAAAGATTTTCGAAGGAACACGTGAGTCTTCTGATCAGTTTCCTATTATTCTTTCTTTATGTGATCTCAGGTGGAAAGTTTTTGTTTTACAAATCTAAGCATGTCCTGAAATCATGATAGTAATTACAATTGTTGCTTTCTTACAGATACACAAACTGCAGCCTTATAAAGTACATGGAAAAACATAAAGTTAAGCCAGACAGTAAAGCATTCCACTTGGTGAGTTAATGGAGTAGTTGTATGGAATTTTCTGCACGTATGGTCCTGTTGTGGATTCGCGTTCGGTGCTAAAACTGGGCTAAATTTTTTGCAGCTGCAAAAGCTATTGACCATGGATCCCATTCGTAGAATAACATCCGAACAGGCAATGCAAGACCCCTACTTTTTAGAGGAACCCCTCCCCACTTCTGAGTGAGTTATGGCAAATTCACACGTATATGCAGCTTTCATCCAGTTCTGTCTACAGCACTTTTTCTTAGTCTTTAACTCACTTCACATGACTGAGGGACCCCGTGAATAGATCTCTTAACTAATTAGATCTGAGTCATGGGAATAAATGTTAAAAAATGACAAGCTGCTTCTTCTTTCTCTAGTGTGTTTGCAGGCTGTCAGATTCCTTACCCCAAGAGAGAGTTCCTGACAGAAGAGGAGCCAGAGGACAAGGCAGACAAAGTAAAATATCAATGCGCCTTAAGCTGTCTTTTTGGTCATTGAACATCACTATTTCATGAGTGCATTTAAAAGAGGGACGCAGAAGTATTTTGATAAATGCACGCTGGAGTGAACAAGAGTATATTTCACAGTTTTCTGTTTTTTTTTTTTTCCTTTAGAAGAACCAGCCGCAACAACAGGGAAACAACCACACAAATGGGGCGGGTCACACTGGCAACCCAGACAACAGCCACGCCCAGGGCCCGCCACTGAAGAAAGTGCGGGTTGTCCCACCCACCACTACCTCAGGTGGCCTCATTATGACCTCAGACTACCAGGTAAATCTGTCTCATACGCCTGCCAGCAGTGTGCTTCCAGTTTGTACAACAGCACCATCAGTTTTTATTGGCCCCTTCACAAACTCTTCTAAGACACACATGTTTCCAAACCCACCTCCATTTAAGCTACTTCTTATATCATAGCTGTGAGTTTTAACCCTTTGTCACTACGTTGGACAATATAGTACAAATTAGGGATGCGTGATATATCGGTGTGTTAATATCAGCAGATATTTGTCTAAAACTGGACCAATATTTTTTTAGGTCTACTTTTGTATGCGTATCGAGAGATGAATGGGGTATCTGGTGTTGTGACAGTGATGGTGGTGCAGCACAGCATTGTAAGATCTTTAACTGCAGCGGAGAAGCAATTTCAGGTCGTTTTTCATAGTGGCGAAAAATACTTTGAAAAGCAATATGCAATACTTGCAAAGTCGAAGTAAAGTGAAGAGGATCCACCGTCCAATCATTTAGCACTACGATTTCTATGTAATCTGATCAACCGCCTTCCAAAAGTTCACAAACAATGGCAGGAAGCTACGCCTGATAATGTTAACGTATAGTTTTTACAGAATTTAATAATAAGTTTAGAAAAAAATATTATTATTGGTAAATATTGGTTATCGGCCATAACAATAATATTAATATCAGTATTGGGCAAAAGTTTCATGGTACAAATGCATTGTAATGTGTCTGTGAAAACTTACTGGCAGAAGTAAACGTTAATGTAACATGTCTATTTAAGTATCCCTCAGTAGGTTTTAAGTTAGCCTGAAGTATCCCTATTATTCATTCTGCCTCCACGTGGCCAAAAAGTTGTAACATGTCACCACTTTAAGTAGGTTTTCTGAACATTGTAAACCTAAACTAATAACTAAATGATTGAATTCAACAAGATTTAACACATCACTGTTTTCTCTGTCCCTGCAGCGCTCTAATCCACATGCTGCCTACCAGAACCCTGGACCAAGCACATCACTGCCCCAAAGCAGCATGGGATACTCCTCTACCTCCCAACAGCCACCCCAATACTCCCACCAGAACCACCGCTTCTGAATCCCCCCTCCGAAACAAACACGCACACATTTCTAGTCACATGTACACACAGCCCTCACCATGCCCACCTGAACGAATGTACTGAGGGATGTGGAGATCTCCACGGCAACAAACCTTCCCAACAACCGCTCTGCTCCACCTCACGGGGGGCACCTTCTCTGCAGCAGTACGTTAAGCCACACTGACCACAGTCTGCACTTGTTCCTGTTAACACAGCACAACCCCAGTATTAGAAACACAGCATAAAGATAGACCTGATAGGTGAAACACAGGGTGGGAGCAGGGAATGAATCCTGATTTAACTTCAGCCTGTTTCTGTTACTTCAACATTAACGGGCAAAGAAAAGAGAAAATGTCATGGTTTGATGGACACGTTAACATGTAGTGTCATCTCCTCTCTTCCTCTGCTTCACCTGTCACCTCCACCTACGTTTGACCCCAGCCAGCTCCCCTCTTCCCGTCAAAGCTTGGATGAGAATGATAGCTGCTATGTGACTGCCAGCGTTGACAGATTCCTAGTCCATCTGTCCTCCTGTCCGTCTGTCCGTTTATTTTGTGTAGGGTCCTGTGAGGGCCTCAGCTGAGGACTGAACCGAGCTGCTGAAAAGCAAGCTGAGAGGATGTGGAGCCCCTGCAGCTGGGGCGTTGAGGATTTTTGTTAAGAGAGGAAAACAAAAAAAAAGACAAATAAAAAGAAAGACAAAAAATATTTTAGTAGTTTATAATTTAATCTGTTTTGTGGTTTTGTTTTCATGGCAAAAGTGGCAAAGCAGCTTGCGTGTGATGAGCGTTCAGCTGCTGTATGCTACGGGTAAGCCTTACAACATGACAAAATCAACCAATCGCATGGAGGAAGGCAGATGGAACATGCATTGTACTGTATTGTATTGAAATATTTTACATGAAGCAAGTACCCTGACAATAAAAGTGGAAGCATTCATTTTGTTGATATTTTGGAAGTGTGTAGCAGCAGTTCTGTTATGTTTATGTGGACATTTGCATGTTTGGATGTCACTCAATTTCACAATAGTTCAGATTAATTAGCTTGCTCTGTAAGAGGGCATTTTACCACCAACTAGCTGGCAGTAATACACACACACACACACACACACACACACACACACACACATATATATATATATATATATATATATATATATATATA
>JBAMHX010000020.1:11733755-11748752 GCA_037177515.1 Pseudomugil tenellus
ACATATATATATATATACATATATATATAACATATATATATATATATATATATATATATATAAATAAAAGGCTGTTAGTTAAAAGCTTTAATCAAGTCCTGCGTTAACACACCATTGATCACATTTTGTGTCTGTCTAAATGTACCATTACAGGGTATATTATCAGTTTATTTTTTTCAAATTCCTGTTTGCACTTATGTACCACCCTTAATTTATTCATTTATATTAAATCATATGGTTGCGGTTATTAATTCTATCATTATATATTTATATGTAAAAGTCAGATCTCTTCAGTTAGTTACAATCATATTATCAGTATTCATGATCAACATTAGTTTTACAGTATAATTATTGGTGTAATACTAGCAATATCTCACCTATATTATTTATTATAGATTAAAGATCTATAACATGACAGATACCCTAATATAATTACTAATAACTATGGTATCGTGATTTAATTATGTTAATAATAACATCACAAAAATACTACTAATCTCCAACTAGTACAACAATTGAGACTATCACTACTATTTCTACATCTGTTGTTATCATCATCATTTATAATAATCATACTAAGTACAACTCTTACTATATACAGCAAACAATTTCTATATTGCTCTATAAATGCATTTGTAATTACTTGACTGTAAAGTCCTACACATCATATGTCATCATTTGAAGAAAACAACTATTTTACTCCTGCAAAAATGAAAAAGACGACCTTGGATTTCATACTAAAATGTTAACAAGGCCAAGTCGTCCAAACAGTAACATTTTATGATAATATTAATCATAAGTAATGCTCTATTTTGAATCAAGATGGGTCTTTTTTTCAACAAAGAAAGTAAATCTACACTAGGAATGTTGTATTAGTGCTCATGTCAAGAGTACCTTGCATAAAGTTAAGGGACCTTTAAGGCACCGTAAATGCTGATTGTTAAAGTAAAATTTTGGCCCTGAACATATTGTATATTACTCATATTGCATATAAAATAATAACATTGCTCCATTGTTGATCTTAAACAGGCCACATATTTAACCTGCTAAAAAAAAGCAATTAAGCTGTGAAAGAGAAAATAGACATAAGAAATCTTGAATTGTTGAGATGCTAAATTTTTATCAAGCAAACACATTCTTTTTATATTACCAATATTTGCTCTAAATTCTTATCATATCAATAAATGTTAACTTTGCCATATGGCATTTGTAGGTTTTGGGTGTCATTTCTTCCTGTTGTAGGACAAAAACCACTCTCAAAATCAAATCTTGCTTTCCCTTTGTTCACTTAATTGTGACAATTTTCTTCATCCTTTCTGTTTATTTTATAGTAGTGATCTGTCTTCCTTCGACAAACATACCTGTGAGACTAGTCTAGGTCTAAAAATAGTAAGTCCTCTCAGTGAACCTTAAAGATGCTGGCCCAGCTATTTTTGTTATACTGTACTCTCCCCGGCTCTGCATCTGTACCTGATAACCTACTAACCCCCTAAAAACCTTTGTGACGAATTTGTGTAATTAATCGTTATTTAAGTAGATTGTCATGTCTGCAAAATACAGGCTCGCCAATCACCTAATTTACCACGCCTATCGTATTAGCAAGGGGACCAGGTTGAATGAAAAAAAAGCTTTCAGCAACACCCAACTGTTGCCCCGCCCCCTCCATTCGCGGCAATGCTTTCGAGCTGGGAGGTTCCCTGTCAATCATAACACTTCAGATATTCTATTGGTTAAGGTGAACGCCAATCAAGTATTAAATCTTTTGTGTGGTGGTATGATTAGTTTACGAGGCTGAAAGGGGCGTGTCCCCGTCCTCAAAGGATTTTCCCCTGAGTAGCCAGACGGGCTGAGGGATACAGGATGGCAGAGCTAATAGTATCTAACGGGACATGCGGACGGGCTGATTTCTTCCAATAATTCAAGTTCTGGTGAGGGCCTTATAATACTTTTTATTATAACTATTAAGACACTTTATTATAATGACGACATTTGGATGGATATTTCTTATGACTCTCATAGCGAATGTCCAAACTAAGTAATCGACCACTGGTCATATGCTAGCTAACCAAGTGGTCAGTTAGAAAAGACCCCGATATAACTGTATTACACGGACACTAAATGCTGTAACACTCAATTTTACTCTCGCTGTTGTGTCATTAAAGCTTTTAAATCAGATTTATATTACTGTCTGTACTCCAGCGTTTGTTATTCACTTTAAACGAAAAGCGCTGATTTATTTGAAATTAAAACTGGTATACGAAGTCGCAGGGACCAAGATGAATGAACAGATGTGGGTCAGTCCATCGGTAACGGGAAGCGACGGTGCGGAACAGTGATTGATCGCGGTTGCCATCAATTTACGCCTGTGCGCGTGCGCGTGTATGTTTCTGCAAATGGGCGTGCACGTGCTTTCATATTCATCAGCCTGAGGGTAGAGAAAAGGGAGTATGTGGCTAAAACGGGAATGTAGGTATGAAATATTGAAAAATGTATTTTAAAACGACTCCACAGTGTCATGCAGTGTGATTTTAATATTTTTTAAATATTTTAAAATGATTGATAATAGTTTATTTTTTTAAAAAAGTTATTGATAAATGTGGGCTGTGACATCATACTTTTATTATCAAGTGGTCCAACAAATTAAGATTAATTTCAGAATATTTTTTTTGTTTTGTAGCCTATGTAAATATGTAAAATAAAACACAAATTCGTAACATACTAATTAAAAGTGTTAATATGTGTGATGTTTCTCAACATTGATGATCTGTCCATCACACATGTTTTCCCAGCTAGTTTTTAAAGTTCACCTAACTCTTAGCCTGTCAGAGCAAAAATAATCCTGAAGATTTGCTGAAGGGATCCAGTGTTAAGGCTGAATGACAGGCTCAAAGACGGTGAATGTGTTCAGATTTACCATAATTTAAAGGATTTTTTTCTTTTTTTTTTAAAAAAAAAGATCACATTAAAATCTTTGAATACTTTTTTGTTTCTGTTTTGGTTTTTGACGTGAAGTTTTAATTAATAAAATTCTTAATGGGGACATTAAAATCTTTATTTCCAGGTTAGCAGTGTTATTGTATTGAAAAGCCTTGTGTATCAGTAAAAAAAGTAAAAATCATAGCAGGATTCAATATTTAGTTGACTTGTACATGGATGCAACTGTGTGTGTCACTGACTAATATTGGAACAAGCAGACATCCAAGTACAAGGTAGTCATGTCAGGATTTATTTTAACTTCATATTTAGGGCAGTGTGACCTGACGTAATCCAGGTTGCATTATTCATAACATCAGAACAAGCAAATAAGCCTCTGACACAAGAAGCTCCACTTGGCACATAAATTGGTAATGACTCCCCTTTCAGAACTTAATGGAGTTCTCACATCTGTAGTAAAGGCTTCCTCCATCCATCACGGCATGTCGATGGCGAGATGTGGGCGTCTTGCAGGAGTCACAGGGGAAGTGTGTTTTACCCCGGATGCAGCCTGAATGTCACATCTCTGAGGATCAAAGGCATTTTTTGCTGCTGATGGGGTATTTTACATGCTGCTAATAAGACATTTGAGGCCCTACCTGGTGTGTTGGAAGTTATTTGTTCAGCTAAATGGCTACGTTGACATGTGTAGTAATAATTAAAGCATGCAAACACATGATGCTCAGGAGAAGCTCGGCAAAATAAATGTGAGAGAGACAAAATGAGTTTGATAGCAGCTGTGGGTTTAAGCTCAGGCTTTGAACTCCCAGTCTTCCTCCCTCAGTGAGTGGAGGATGAAGGAGGAGTGTTTGCTTGCTTTGCTTTCCTTGCTTGAGTAAAGGGGGCCTTAAAAAAGGTCAAAGAGGAGGAGGGGAGGATGCATGGGACCGCTAGTGCTGTTGCCGTGTGAACGGAGCTCTATTGTCCCGGGAACCTTTCAGTGGCTTCCCTGAGGTCTCTGTTTAAACCCTTCCCCCCACTTGATCCACTCTTTCTTCTTCACAAGCACATAAACACACAAATATACACTTTGTTTCCTATTTTACACACAATCTGAACTCTCACAGACACACACACACACTGAGTTTTATTTACTCTATCTTATCTGTCACTCTTTTATCCTACTTGCTTCTCTCTCACGCATTCTCCCTTCGCTTTCACCTCATGTCTCACAAGCAGACAAGGCCTGTCCCTCCTCCCACTCGTCCCCCGCTTGCTCATTATTTCGCCTCATCAGTGTGATTGTCATGCAAGCCAGTGCAAGCAAAAAACATGCAATCTTCTAATTTGCATCACTTCATTTCAATGCCACAGAGAGCCAAGTGTTTATGCAGAAGCTGCACCTCCATATTTGTCTCAAAAAGTCTTTATTGATGATAATTTGATTCTGTTGGCTTTTTTTTCTTGAGCTGTTGTGTTTTGCAATGGTTTGCTTGCTGACAAAGAGGCACCAGATGAGGACTCTGCTGGTGGGAACTGGCATGGAATAGGAGCCCATGTGGATCTTGTATTGGTTGACATGTATGATACTTTCTGTAATGATAGCACTTATTACGCTACTATTACAGACTCTGATAGTGTGACAATAGTGATTCAGTTGTGTTTTTATTCAGTTTAAGAGGTAATGCAAGTTTTAACTTACTCTTTCAAGAACCTGATGTGTAGAAAAAGAAAAAATTGATGAATATTTGAAAAGTTCATGTTTTGTAGAGGTGTTGGTTTAGATGGATCCAAGTTCATTTGAGGTATTTTAGTATTTAGTATAAAAGAGGTTTCAATGAGGTATTTAGTGTTTCATTTACCTGCTTGCTATTTTTAGCTTTCTCTCAGATCCCCTGTGTCTTTCCAACCTGCCTTTCTCTGGTGATTTTTGCTCATGCGTTTTTATTTTTTTGTTATTTAAAAAAAACTTGGACCGAGTTGTTTCTGAAGGCTGTGCATGAAATGATTGTTTTCCCATCTGTCCTGTTGGTTGCTACATAAACCAACGTTTTTATTGTTCTAGACAGGAAGGAGAGATGTGACAATAGGAGGACCAGGAAACAGGAGCTAGACTCACACTTCAATAACAGGAAGCAGGAAGACACACTCATAAGATGGCTGCTCTGATGCTTCCTTGGATTCTACTTGCTTTTGGGGATTGTTTGTAGTCCTTTGAGGTATAGCGAGTTCTGCGAGTCTGATCAGAGGGTCATCGGGATTTAATTTAGGCAACTGGGTTGAGAGTTGGTGTGGGCAGAACTACTTAGTGCTGTCTCTCATCAGGCAAAAGTCATGAAGCTTTGAGTTTTTTCATGCGGTGTATTTATTTTTCCATTTGTTTTTGGTGTCACCGCAATCTCTGGTTGAGTCAGTTTTCCAGCTGGGGTTGTGACAAGCTGGCCTGGGATTAGCTGGCATGCGGTATCTTCCTATCCCTAATGCTTTAATCTCTCGTTGCTGGTTGCCAGAAGTCTTCTGGCTTTGGCACTCTGTTGGTCATCACTCTCAGTTATGTAGTCAAAAGCCCACCCACATTTCCTATTTATTCAACATAAATATTGCACATGCAGAGGAAGAACAAACAAAACCAGGGCTTGCGATAAAGTGTAACTCTTGCAAAAGCAGCAAGAAGTAAAACAACAAGGGAAAAATTAAAACAACAGATTGTTTCCCTGAGGTTGGCGGTTTTGGTCTAATGATGCATGCCCTTACACTCCTGTTCCTTTTCGTTTTTGCACATGTATACTTACAGTTGGCAAAGCTTTTCCCTTCTTTAATATTATCTTATTTTAGAGTACAAATGCAAGATTATCATCTCATAAGCTTCTAGAGTTTGCTCGACTCACCGGCAAAGCTTATATATGTTCACATATTTGACCCCAGCTTCCAGGCTTTTGGTTCTGACATCTTTTTGTCCTCATTATTTATCAAGTCTTGTTGGAATATTTAATTGCACTTGTAGTAACATAGTATTAGTCTGCTTGAATAAATGTATCCCTAGTTCTACTACTTTGCACTCTGCAGAGCCTTGTCACACAGAATTACAGTACAGAAGAGAGTAGAGGAGCAACCACAGATAAAACCACAGGACAATAGACTAAACAGTGAGGAGAAATGTGGAAAAATGTATATGAATCAGGTAATAATATAAATAAGATTTATTTTCTTTGTCCCTGCAAGAGAACAGTGTACATGGCTTGATTTAGACTTTGCAACTGTGGTGTGTCTGTTTACAATTACATGCAGAATGGCAACATGTCAGCACTTTGGCAAGTCCCTCATCATCACAATACATAACTCTGTTGCACTTTCTTTTATCTCCATGGATTTAGATGCTTATTTATATGCAAATCTATAACTATGGTCTCCCAGTATATGTTTTATAGTCAAAGTAAACGCTCCTGCTTATTAATTTTTGATTGGATGCTCGGTTTTTATAAACACGTTCTAGACAGCTTGACTTGAACAGTTAAAGAAGTATGGCAGGATTAGTTGATGTGGACGATGAAGTGTCTTACTTGCGTATGTGCTCAAGATGTCACATTTGGTTTTGTAAACCTTTTAAAAAAAGAAAAGATAGCAGCTTCTAAGTAATCTATGAATGAAAAATCTACACAGAATTAATACATATTTATATGTATTAATTCTGTGTAGATTTTTCAAAAGCAAAACTATTCCGGTTTAGAGCTTTTAAAGGAAGATATTGCTCTTCTCTGTCCTAATTTAATATGTTTGACTTTTTGACTAACCGGATGCAATAAGCAACCAATTTAGTGTTGACTCTCGAGAATTCTGACATCGCCTTGATTCGACGTATCAACCACAACACTCATTATGGATGTAATTAGGAGCTTAATAGATGTCTTGTTTGTTAACACTTCGGCAAATTAGATGCTGACCAGCTGCATCTCATTCAGTGTGTTCTTGTGTGTCCCTACAGTTTGTGTCGACGTAAGGCCTCGTCATGCCGCTGGTGAAGAGGAATATCGAGCCGCGTCACCTCTGCCGAGGGGAGCTGCCCGAGGGCATCGGCAGTGAGCTGGAGTGTGTGATGAACAACACGCTCTCTGCCATCATTCGTCAGCTCAGCAGCCTCAGTAAGACTCACACTTAGGTACACAAACACCCAGCTTTTCCTGTAAACAAACAGCTGCTTAAAGCTTCAAATGTGGAAATAAACAAACAAACAAAAACCAAAATATTTTTTTTCTATTTTATTTTTGTGAATAAGGAACATTTAGACTCTATTCTCAGGCTACAACCCCACTAAGTTCAGTGTGATGTCTTTACTGTGTGTTGCCTCTTTGTAGCAGTACAACATCACATGCTCTCATTATTAATCCCGAAGCTGTGATTGATTTGGATGTTGTCATAGCTACAGGGCTGGGGGTCACAGGGCGAGCAGCAGGCTTTACAGCAGGCTCGCACTGGAACATGGAGCATTGAAATGTAATCCTTTTAGATAGTGGTGCAAAAGCGATCCTATCTGCCCAGCTTTTTGACATGTGACTGTGCAGTTCCACGCTATGTGTGTTAGAGTGTGTGTTTATATGTGTGAAAGCCGGTTGTGTGCATATTTATTGATTTTTATGCTTACTGCAGATGTATTGGACAGTAATTACAGCACAAACGGCATCTGTCTTCCCATCCATCGTGTGGTTCCACGCCCTTCATACTCATCAACAGTGTGTTAATGTGTTTTCATTTAGATGATATCCTTTACCGCTTTATTCTCAGCTGCACCCATTTTCCTGCTCTCACACTAACCTTGTTGAAAGTTTGTGGTGAACTTCAGCAGCGTAAATTAGAATCAGTCCATTTCTTTCCTTTTTGGCGCAGTCACATTGATTCTGTCTGTCTCTTATTGTGTCAAGTTCCTGCAGTGGGAGTGGACCTTTCAGTAACAGCTGTGCGGGTTAAATATAAACATTCACGTCGGCCTTATGGAGAATATGTAGAGACTGTGTATAATGTGTGGCTTTGTGTGCTAGTGGACCATAAGAGTCCTTCAGAGAGGTCAGAGTTGACGGGCTCGGCGTGCCGGATCTGTGATTCTTCCTTCCTCTAAATGTTTTTCCTGCAGCCCATCCTGTCAGCAAGCAAGACCCAAATAGCCCCTATGCTTTCCATTCCACTTATAACATAGCACGAAGCATTGCATGCTAAAATGTTATTAAAACTTTGGTGAAGTTACTCACATTGTTACTAATATGTTGTTTTGTTTTGTTTTGTTACTACAAACTAGATTTACTGGGTTTTGGGTAAAATGGCTACTTCCTCTCCTGTCCATATTTTCCATAGCAGGGAGAGTTTGTCCTTGCTGCATGGGTTTTCCCTAACACATTGTGTTAAGAACACAAATAGTTCATCAAAAAATTACAGGCTCTACTGATGATTGTAACCTTAGCTAAAAAGAAGATGTTCATAAGATGATGCTACACCTGTATCTGATAATGCTTGATAAGTGTTCCCCTTGATCTCTAAGTCCAGAAATGTCATGTGACTTCAGGTGTAGCTCGCAGGCTGCTTTTTGGTGCTAACATGCATCCTGAGAGATCCAGTCAAACCTGGACAGAGCTAAATACAGCTGTGAAGCCACAGCACTCAGATCTGGTCACGCAAGACAGTTTCAGAGATGGTCCAGGACGCCTGCTATACTTCAGAACCACCACTATTTACTCACTTACCACTGGTGTTGTTTCATCATTAACTCCTGCTGTCCCCCCTTTGCTGAAAAACAGCTGGTTCTGATCCCAAAAACTCCATTATCCTTTGCTTTATCTCATTAATTTGATTCATTTAAAAGAATTTCAAAATAATATTATCCACTCAACTTCAGTCACAATTTCAAAATAACTTCTATGAGCTCTTCCAGTCTGGTTTCCATCCCGGTCATATCACAAAAACTAACCTAAAAAAATCTGCAGTGATTTTCTTATCGCAGCTGACTGGTTTATTCTCCATTCCCAGTTTATCCCTGACCATTTACAGCTCCTTAGTTTCCCCTTTCCCCTCAGGTTAAGAGTTTGGGGTCATTCTAGCCTTCCATTAATAATATTACTTGGTCTGCTTATTTCCACCTATGAAACATTAATCGACTTTGCCCTTCCCTAACCCCCTTATTGCCGGTCTGTTCTTCCACAGTCACAATTATGTATTGATTATTCCAACTATCCTCTTTGGTCTTACTCAAAAGTCTCTGCATAAGCTCTGACTGGTTCATTATTATAACTCTTTCATATCACCCCTATCCTACGGAAACTCCTAAACTCCCTGCTGCAAAGCATCGGGAACCTTTACACTCTTGCCATATTCAAAACTGTTTGCCAAATGTAAACATTCATTTATTCATTTTCCGTACCGCCTAATCCAATTCAGGTTTGCAAGTAGCTGGAGCCTTTCCCAGCAATCAGCAGGCAAGAGGCAGGGTACACCCAGGATAGGTCGCCAGTCCATTACAAAGCCAACACAGAGAGACAAACAACTACTCAAATACACACTCACTCCAAGGGACACATTTTTATAGTGACCAATTAACCTAACATGCTTGTCTCTAACTCATCCATGTAGTCATCGTGCTATACTGATCATGTTGTGCACTCCTGAGCTAAACTTTGAATGTTTCTCTCCCTTAATTAAGTTTACTACCTTGTTTAGTCTACTCCAGACAAGCACAAAGCCCAACATAAACCAACTTACTGGGATTTCTCTCCCACACACAAAGGGATTATTAAAAAGCCCTAAGGTCAGGTCTAATATTAGAAATGTCACCTAGTGAGACTATAATGATATCAGGAAACAAATACAGTTGCATTTTGGACACTGGGTCGTCTCAGACATGCACCATCAGTTTATTTATATTTGTCTGATGTTTAATTATTCATAAGGATGTTGCAGTATGAAGTAGTATGAGTTATTATTTCCCGCACAGGTCCTCATACTCTAGTTTCAGGTTGTGTCACATGATCATTGTATTGATCGGGCCTCTGTGTGGACTTACTTGACTGGAAATAAAAATTTAAAGAGTCTTTTTTCCAGATTTCCAATTCCTTTATTGTCCTGCTTTTTTTCCAGGTAAACATGCAGAGGACATATTTGGCGAGCTTTTTAATGAAGCCAACACTTTCTACATGCGTGCCAACTCTCTCCAGGACCGGATTGACCGGCTGGCTGTCAAAGTCACACAGTTGGACTCCACTGTGGAGGAAGGTAGGTCAGTGGGTAGAAAGCACAGCAGGCTGTTATCACCACTTAGAGTTGTCAGTTTAATGTTTTCTCAATGTTTTTTTTGGCTTTTCTGTTCATTTTCAAATATTTATTTATTTACTTTTCTATTTTTTGCTCAGTTTCTCTGCAAGATATCAATATGAGGAAGGCCTTTAAGAGCTCCACCACACAGGACCAGCAGGTGGTGTCCAAGAGTAGCGTGCCCAATCCTGTCAGAGAGATGTACAATGTGAGCGATAAACCTCCACCTCTGACCATCCTCACACCTTACAGGTCAGTACAAACTCATCAACCCCTCACACTTTCAATGTCCTGCCTGTACCAAAGTCACTTATGCATTTATTTCATCCACAATACTTGACTGACTCTTTTTAATCAGAGTCCTTGGCAGTAACTTGTGTGTGTGGAATATTTAAACGAGTTGCTGGCAGTACATTTATGCTGGTTACATAAACCAGAACTCAGCAGATTGATGAAAAGAGCAGAAATGTCTCATTCAAGTTCAATTAGGAAATTGCTGATTTTTTTTCTTTTGGCACGAGCAAATTTTAGTCAGAGAGTTGATCCATTTTCTGTTGCTTATTATGTAGTTATTATTATTATTATTATTATGTTCTGTTGAAAAAATAATGAAACTTGATTTCATCTTAAATTGCTCCTACCTATATTTTATTCAATGGTCTATTTTTTTCCTATTCATAAATGCTTAATACCACTTTAAAAGAAACAAAATAAGTTGTATTAAGCGGGTCTTGTATCAAAGTTGAACTTTCACTAGTTCTGACTAAGATCCATTGTTGAAACGGCAGATTTCGTGCTGATATCTTTCATACTTGGTAGTGTAGCTGCTGTTCTTTAGAGTGCTTTCTGCTGCATGAATGCATTATATATGTAACATGTGGAGACTGAATTTTAAGTCTCCACCTCTGACTACACTTTCATCTTTCAGTTTCTCTTATGTACTGTCATACCCTGTCGTGTAGTTGTCCCATCTTTGTGATAAAAATGCAGCAGACCAGTTCACTCTTGTTTCTGCAGCATACCTCATCCAGATTAGCTACTTTTCTTTATCCAAAACTTCACATATTTATTCACAACTAGACCTAACAATGCATCTGTTCTTTTTAATGTAGCAGCATAACATTAATCATATTGTAACACTGTGTTTTACTTCTGGGATTAATAAAAGTATTTTCTTTTAAATTAATTTTGTTTCTGTAGGGATGACCATAAAGACGCACTTAAATTCTACACAGACCCATCGTATTTCTTTGACTTGTGGAAAGAAAAGATGCTACAGGACACAGAGGACAAGAGGAAAGAAAAGAGGAAGCAGAAGGTACAGTAATTACTGGCCTAGAGTAATTTTTAGGTCATACTTAGCATTATTTAATATTCAACTGCCTTTTATTGAGGCCTGATATCAACATTATATTTGCCTGGTGGTCACTACTCTTTCTCAGCCTTTCGTACATAAAACATGCAGTAATTTTCAGTCAAACAAAAGTAAAAAATTCTTCAACTTTCTTCAATGTGCTGTTAACTGTGTGTTTGTCTGTTGATCTGAAAGAGCTTGTTATCTCCATTGGTTTCAGGAACAGAGACGTTGCGTTGATGGGACATTGCAGAGGGAGGTCAAGAAGGTCCGGAAGGCAAGGAACCGTCGGCAGGAGTGGAGCATGATGGCTTTGGATAAGGAGCTGAGGCCCGACCATCGCCATACCATACACAGAGACAGAGGGGCTTCCTCTGAGGGCTCGATGTCACCAGAAAACAGGTAGCATATTCACCTTCAGCTTACCTTAAGCTAGAAACACTATTCAAATTTTAAACAAGTCCCAAGGGATTCAGCTTTTCAAAAATATTTTACCATTTATGAAATATCACAGTTTTAAATGAATGAAAATCTTCAACTTTTTATTTTCCTCCTCCACTTCAGTTACAATTCCACTCTAACTTTTCAGCTGTTCTATAACTTCAAACAAATTCTAATAACTCCTTCAGCTTTTGTCCTATAGACACATATTGCAAATCTTCTTGGCTTTAACTCAATCCAAGGCTAAAAAAGTTGTGACTTACAGATTTCAAGCTATGGTCCTTCAAGCGACTTAAAGTCCACTTTTGCCCCATTGACTCCCATTATAAATGAAAGCAACCGCCGAGAGCAGCCAGGCTCCGGTGTTTTTTAAATCGCCACCATTTAAATTTCTTTCAACGTAGAAAAAAGAACTTCTGTCTAGCTAAAAGCCTCGTGCTGCTTTTAGTGAAATAATTATTTTTATATCTATTATGGTTTTTTCACAGCGCTTAGTAGTCTGGAGGGTTTGTATTAGCAGATTTCAACTCAATCTGTCCTTAGAACTTTCACAACTCTGCTGCGCTGTTGTCATGACAACAGTGCAACTGAACTTTCACCTAATTCCGCATTACTCATTTCAACCATCTTAAACTGTTTTTTTTTGCTCTTTTTAGTTAATCTTACACAAATTTTCACTACATTTGTCCAAATTTGGACCTTTCAACTCTTCTGCTAAAACACTGTTTTACTCATTTCAGTTTATCATTCAGCCATTTTACTCAAAAACACTTTTATTGAAACATTTAAAGCTTCTACTAACGATTTCAGCTTTATAATTATGTCAGCTAATGTTTTAACAAGCAGGTTTCACTACCTTTCCTCTCTATTATGCTCATTTCACTTCAATTTAAACAATTTGTACCACCTTTAAACATCAGTTTATGCTTTCATTTCATCAGGTATTTAGTTTCATGATTATTTAAACTTTCTTCAGCATTAAAGTTCAACCGTTTTTGCATCAAAGCATTCGAACAGCAAATTTTCTAGATTATTCAATATCATTACAAAACTTATGTTTTCGTATCACTCATTTTATTTTGCCTTATCAGAGGTCATGGTGGGGATCCGCATCACTACCCCAACAGCATGAACCATGCTGGCCATGCACACACCTACTCTGGCCCGCCACCCAGCATCCTTGCTGCTCAAATGGCTGCTGGACACGCCACTCGTGGAGTAGGCGAACATGATCACAGGGGCAGGACGATGATGGCATATCAGGGTGGCACACTGGGCCGATCTCACCACCACCAAGTCCCGCTGCCGCCTCCTCCTGCTGAAGCAATGAACGGTGGCTCTATGTCCCTCCCACCAATGGATTACAGGTAAATAAAGGCATCACTTGTGAATATATGCTAATGATTGGGTGTTTTATTTCTTTTTTAATGTATTATTTTACCCATTGCGGAGTCAAAATCCTTGCCAACATGGCAGCTTGTATAGAATGCACTGCATATTTAAGCATTTAATTTAAAAATGATTAATTAGAGGCATTTCTTTTGTCATGTTATTAACTGCCAAAATGTTAGATACAATTTTTTTGTTAGATTACCATTTTTTTTTCAGTGTCAAGGACAATGCAACCAAGACCTTAATGTAGATGTCTGTGGGATTTTATTTAGCTGACTCATCGAAAAGAGGATAAGCAACTTCAAACTGTTTCAAACTTTGTTTATTTAATAATGTTAAATTTCTTTTATAATTATTTAGACTTTTGAGAAGTATGAAAAATGTTTAAAATTAAAATGAAAAAAGTTAATTCATTTTACATAAACCTGTTTTTAGTCAATGTGGCTTAATGCTGCTATCTACTGGCCAAGTGTTGTTATACTTCACTCTCAAGTGAACAGTTTTATGTTTTTCATCAACTCACCTAATTCTCTCTCATTGCTGTTCCACAGTATGGACGGCTATGCAAACACCGGTCCTCCCCCACCACCCCCCGCCCCTCTCATCCCTTCTGCCCAGACAGCCTTCGCCTTACCACCTGGAGGTCCAATGCCTCCCGGACCGATGGCTGGCTCTGCTAGCTACGCTCCGCCTCCGCCACCTGTATCTGGAGCTCAGGGAGCTCCACCTCCTCCTGGCCCTCCACCTCCGCCCCTTCCAGCTGGTGCCTCCCACTCGACAACCCACAAGATGTCCTCTGTTGCACCCGCTGAGAACGCAGCCGTCAATGATGCCCGCAGTGATCTGCTTGCTGCTATACGTATGGGTGAGAGCTGCCTGTGTGCCCATTACGTTTATGTTGGTTTTATCTGAAACTATCTTTGATTAAAAAAAAGATCTTTATATGTATATTACAAATTAACTTATTTTGGACTTATTTATTAAAGCTAAGAACTTATGTATACTTAATATTGGCAGGATTTTAAGTATCTATATTGAGTAAAGCCTAATTAATAAAACACTGAGCTTCACTTATGCTTTTAAAAACATGACTGCTTATTAAATTTCATAAATTTTTTTTTTTAGTATTTTAATAGAATTAATCAATATTTAGGAAGTGAGTAGCCTTTATGAAAAAAAACTGGTTTTTACATTTGTGTTTCTGCTGCAGGCATCCAGCTGAAAAAGGTGCAGGAGCAGCAGGAGCAGCAGGCTAAGAGAGAACCAGTCGGGAACGATGTGGCCACCATCCTGTCGAGACGCATTGCTGTGGAATACTCTGATTCCGAGGATGACTCAGAGTTGGAGAACGATTGGTCGGATTAAGTCAGGCTTACACGCAAAATATTTACGTAGGGTAACCACTCACTGACACACAGTAAGACACACTGTCATGTCAACCTCACACTCACCTGTATGGAGTTCCACTTTGCCACATTTGTGGTTCTTCACTGACTAGGTTGCTGAAAACATGTAGGAAACCTGCACACTATCACATGCTGAACGTTGACATAAGCCGAATGGTCCAAAACTGGAAACCTGGGGGTGTATTCTGTATGCAAATATAT
>JBAMHX010000020.1:11758848-11770908 GCA_037177515.1 Pseudomugil tenellus
TAATTAATTACAGAAAGATTAACACATAAATAATGCATTTCATCAAAGTGTACATTGCAAACAATGGGGAACATTAGCTAGTGCATGATTTCCTGGTACACCGATTACAGTGGTGCACACGGCAGAACTTGGCTAATAACTTAGTAGATTTGGACCTATTTTTAGCCAGTTTTCAGAGCCATCTAGTGACTTTAACATGCGAGAAATCCAGTGATTAACTTGAAGTCTCTTCCCATTCAAAAAACCCTGAAAAAAGACTTGGTCATCTTGCAGCATCCGGCTCAAAGCTGCAGTCAGAACAGGACATGTTGCATTCTGCTGCATGACCAGTCTGTAAATGAAACTGATTCCTCCTCCTTTGGCTTACTGTGAGATATAAATGCCCATTAATGAAGGATGAAGATGAAAAATAGTTGAAAGTACTGCATCATATTCTGTACTTCTAATTAGAGAACAACCGGATATGTACTTTTCTAGACACTACTAAAGCTTGAATTTACAATATTTATGTCTGTGTCTATTATTTGACTCATTTTTCCACTAAATGTAATTTAAATTAAGAAAATTGACCCTTTTGGGGCAAATATTGTTATGCTATTAAAATGAATTATTACAAAGTCTGTAATTAATTAGCTTGATTTTCATAACTGACTCACATCCCTAATATATATAAAAATAAACAGAGAACTACGTTGTTTTACCTGAGGCAGTGTGTGATGGAGGTATTCTGTTCTACGTCCACGGAGAGGTCCAGAAAGTCCTCATCTTTGCTGCTTATCTACAGAAATTAGAGAGGAAAGCATGTCAATAAAGCAAAAATGCAACTAACACTATTCCCAAAATATCGCAGCCCATTTAGTTTGGAGTAATTCTTAAAGAAGCTTGAATGTCTTCAAAGTTTAGAAAGCTGCTCACAACGTCATGGGAACTTTAAAATACATAGATCCCATTTTATTTCTTTTGCTTAAAATATTTCTTGCACTTAGAAGCCTGAGATTTACAGCAAGACTGTTTGAAAACTTCAGAAACCAATATAATTTGACAAACAAATAATTTGAGTGCCTCAACAATATTAAAAGATGGAGAAAGCATGTCACCGTTTCACATGTGAGGCAGCGTGTCTCATTGGTCAGAGTGCCTTGGAAGATCTCATGGACCCAGGTGGGAGCGGGTGTGGCATTGCTGTTGTTGTTCTGCGAGTCCAACGTGCCATTGGCAAGGCGGCCATTGGTCTTTTCTTGCTTCCTCTCCTCTTGGAGCAGATCTGCGATGGTGTTGAGCAGGTAGTTCAGGAATTCATGGGCATCCTGCTGCATATAGTTGTCAAACAGTTCTGACGGATAGAACGGAGGAGAAATTTGAAGGAATTGCCGCAACTTCCATAAGTACAAAATGTTCTGCATGATCAGCAGGAGTAAGCAGATTGGCTAAATTATTTTAAAGCACTTCTGAAAGTGCTAATTTTTTCTTGCCGTCTTGCCAAGCTGATTGGTTTTCACTCACCATTCTCTTTGCGTAGCCGTGTGATGAACTTCTTGGGTGGTATGACACCTACTTTCCTCTTCTGGTTGGCAATACTGTGGAACAGGTCAGCCAGGCAGGTGAGAAGATTCTCCTTCCGCCGAGGCTGACTGCGATACGCCAGGATCTTCTCCCGGAACGGCCGGCAGAAGTACAGAGCCTGAAGCACCGAGTTACAGTAGCAGGTGTTTCCAAACTAAAAATGGCAAAATAATAATTAAAAAAACCCTCATAAACATGTATACTGTCAATTAGTAAACATATTAGAAACGAAGAAAATAAACATGCAATGGATACAATTCCCACCAACAGCAAGGAAAGAGTGAGTTTTCCTTTGATTGAGAGGGGTGGTATAAATATTTAATAATCTAGTCAACAGGAAAATAAATGACTATGATAAACATAGTATCACGAGCTAATCACTAGACTAGTTTTGTTCTTTCTGAGTAAACATTTCTCGTTCCTCGACAAGAGCTATTTACATTGGGTAACCAGTTTCTGAAACTAATAGATGTGGCAGGAGAAAGAACAGAAACGTGGTGCTTTCAGCACGTGCATTTCATATATTGAGGACCATTTTGATAAGTTTCTCATGAATCACCTCTTAACATTTAAGTGACAGATGCTTCACTACACGCAAAACTAATTTGGGAATAACAATGAAGTTGTATTCAGATTAAATGCTTAGATTTTTTAACTAAAGATCTTACTGAGTCACATTGTTTTGCAAACACTAAAACAGTAATAATTAATTTGGAAAGGTACTGGATCCAGAGTTAATGTCTATTTTATTGTATATGAATTGTTTTCTTATACTTCTTCTTCTAGCAACATTTAAATATTAATATTGCGGGACAAAAAGTCTTCTCTGTAATATAACGTGTCCACAACACTATATAGCAGAAATTAGTTACTTACATTGACCAGGCCAAAGTAGTGCTCATTGACCGGAAACTGCTCAGATCCAATCTCTTTCTCCAGAGCAGAGGCATTGGCGCCCTGTATATGCACAGATTAGGTACATCATTTATTTTCACTCCAAGCAAGGTTATTATATTGTTTTGACCCTAACAAAAATGCATCAGCACTAAAATTAAACAATCTACATTTCCCAAACTCCACACACCCTCCTTGTAACCCTGTCATATTTGTCCTTTCCCCATTACAGCTAAAAGTGTGCATCATTTTCAGCTGACAGTGAGGGTAGGGGAACCACTAATTAAGCTCATTCCCATGGGCCTTTTAAATGTACAAGGTCTGGATGACAGCTGAGTAAGGCAGGAGAGGTTATAGAAGCTTAAACATGATTCAGTGACAGGAAAAATTAATATCCCTTTATTACGTCTTGGTAAACCACACTAAACTATGATTTTATGCGTAATCAGAAGCAAACTGTGACACATTTATCTAGTGCGCAGCTAAAGCTGAGCAATGTCGTCATTGCTAATAATATGTGGAACTTTTTCAAAGGTTAAAAACAAAACCTTTAGCTTTTTGCTACATAATTTGCCCTAACACAATACAGCCCAATCTTCTCTTAGCCTGAAGTCATCCGTTGTCCAGCTGTTCCAGTTGTTGGCAAGCTCATACACTGGTTTAGCTTTACATTAGCAAGTTAGCTTTGAATCCCAGCTACAGCAGGTGCACTGTCACCGTCCACACAGAAGCTGCGATAAAATATTAACTAATTAGGCTATTAAACTACGCATTAGAAATCACTCAACGATATTAAGTAGTATTGACGATAATCCCTCTTCAAAATGAAGAAAAAAAGCAGAACAACGGAGAAGGCGGTGGTAGCTGCTTGCTTGGCTACATATCGAATACTGCTTGGCTAGCACAGATTACAATTAACTGGTTTCAGAAATATTTCAACGATTTAAACAGTCGATAACAGCGCAGTCGCGCTTTCCGTTTTGCTCTATTATTAACATAATGCAAGTGTAAAATTGCCGTGCACTCACCATGGTACAAAAAGAGGCTAATTTGGTGACTGTCATTAGGATTTCCATTCGGCTAGCGCCATCTTCCACAACACCGCTGCGCGCTGACAAGACTGGGCTGGCTCCCCTCGTGAGGAGGACAGGCGAGCGATTCTGCTGAGCTCGCGGGGCGCCGTCCTATCGCTCAAGCATACGAGAGAGTTCGCTGTTTACTGCTTCCGTTTTTTGCTTAATCATGACCAGTAAAATATATTCTTTGCGCTCTTGATTCTGAGAGTCAAACATGTCGACCCTTCTAAATACTAAATACCAGTATATTTCTTGAAACCAAGTTAATTTACATAATTTCAAAAAGGTTAATATTTTGAGAAAACAATGTTTAGATTGACGTTTAGATTTTGCGCATGCGTATACTGAGATTGCCAAAGCTTTCGCAGAATAGGTTAATGCATTTATTATTAAAATAGGTCGATATGTTAAAATATATCCTGGGTGTATTAAAATTGCTCTAGTCTCAACGAATGCGATAATAATCATATAAGCTTAATTTTTAAAAAAATTATTCTGGACCTGTTAACACAAGTATTAGCCAGTTTAGTTAATATGGTTCACCAAGAATGCTGGGCTCATTAAATAATAGAATAAAAAAGATAAAAAATACGTTAACGCGTCCGCTAAATTGCGTTTGCTTAGCTTTATGTTTTTAGTTCAGGCAATGTCGTGGCCTTCCTAAATTGATCTTTCCAAGGCGGAGTTTTGGGGCCTGCAATCTCTCTTTCCGCCGTACCCGCCATCT
Organism: Pseudomugil tenellus; assembly: GCA_037177515.1. Classification (NCBI taxonomy): domain Eukaryota; kingdom Metazoa; phylum Chordata; class Actinopteri; order Atheriniformes; family Pseudomugilidae; genus Pseudomugil; species Pseudomugil tenellus. The sequence continues at coordinate 11,763,109 of JBAMHX010000020.1, forward strand.
TGTTGAGACCGGGGGTAAGTTGTTCTCCTATTAAATCCTTTTTTCTCTTTAATTGTCTTTGCATTTGTTCTTAGTAACATTTGTACCTTCATCGAAGACATTTTATTTGAAATATCTGACTCTTTATTGTTTATAAAATGATTCCAGAAAGGAATATTCTCCGTTAAATCTGAGCTGGACCAACATCGTGGCTCTCCATGCGGCCCTACTAGGTTGAGAAATGTTCATTAGAAACAGTGTTATCGTTCAGACACAATGGAAATGTTTCAGTATGATAATTAACCCATTTTCAAAATTGGGTTTATAAAAATTTGCTACAATATATTTGTGTAGGTTAATAATCTCGGAACTTGTTCCACATTAGCATATTGTATTAGTACGACATTGTGGTTACAGTTACTACCCATCTGAGAAGCATACTGCTTATGCATTGTTACTTTAAAAAAATGTAACCCGTTTAAGCTCATTTTTAGGTTGAAGCTCGTTTTGATTTTGGAGGCCTATCCTCATGCAATCCTTCGTTATAGCTCTGCCCATAGTTGTCAGTCCCTTTGCACGACAGTTTTCTGTCAATGACATTTAGTAAATTCACGAAAGCATGCGGTAGGATGAAAATATATATTTGTTGAGATGACATTTGTGTTGGCATTGATTTCATTTGCTAGAATAACACAACTGTGTTAAATTAAAAGGTTTTTTTCCCCCTCAGTAATCAGGCATCATGACGAACACCAGAGGAAAAAGGAGGGGGACCAGGTATATGTTCAGCAGGCCATTCCGCAAACATGGTAAGAATTTGATTGTACAAGTTGAGGGTCCTTTGCTTGTCAACTTTTAACATTTAGCATAGTAACTTGTGAACATGGACTAAAACCCCTGCCTGTACTGTATAGTTTGTTACAATTAGGGTCTGGTTAGCCTGTTTTACTTAGGATCATTCTTTACTGGGACGACTCAGTAGCCCTGATGAGAATTGTATAAATTATCTGTATGCTAAGTAGAGGAGGGGAATAATTCCATCTTGTAATTTTTCATTGCTGCAACTTTAAAAGCACCACTACATTGTATTTGTCAGGTTACTATTACTGCAATTCATGTAAATAAACACGGAAAGTAAGCAGCCAGTAACAGTAATACCCTCTGTGAATGAACATAATTGGATTGTATTTGTGTGCTACAGCCCTTATCTAGAATTTTTTTTGTTATTGCATTATCAAATTAGGCACATGATGAACATCAATGCATACTTATAGATAACAAGAATTCAGTCAGTTGAGTGACTTCCTCAGTGCTGTCCACCACTGATTTGGTCACTCAGGCGGGTGAAGAGTCTAATATCGTTAAAAAGAAGCACACTACTCCGTCACAGTTAACCTGGAGTGTTTTCTTTGCAGGCCCAATCCCTCTCTCCACATATATGCGCATCTATAAGAAAGGAGACATCGTTGACATCAAGGTGAGATATAGCAGTGAGATATTTGTCTCTTTAGAGCAGAGCTTTTGAATTATAGTGAAGCTCCCATATGTTGCTGCTGCCTTCCAGGTGTTCAACATATCACTGCACTAATACACTTGAGTCAAGGTAATGAGTGGTACAGAACTTTATTGGCTGTCGCATCCATTTAATTCATGTTAGGTGTGTTTAAAACAGACATTCACTGAAAACCTGCAGGGCTGTGGCCAAGTCCTGCTTTTAGAAGGTCTTCAGAATAAAATACTGATGCAGTGTTTTCACCATCAGGTCACCTGGATCTGGTCTTTTATCAGTTCCCAGAGTCAGAATGACACATGAAGAAGCTGCATTCAGCTTCTATGCTCCACATGTCTGGAAAACCTCCCATTAAGCCTCATATCAGCTGAAACACTATTTAAATCCAGATTAAGGACCCTCCTGTTTTCAGCTGCATTTCAATATTTTAGAATTTTATATTACCTCAAGCTTTTATGTTTTTTGCAATCCTAAATCATGATTTTAATTTTCTTTCTATAAAAAATTCTTGTGTTTATTGTTTTAATGTTTTGTAAAGCACTTTGAATCACCCATTTATTGAATTGCCTAGCCTAAAGTGTATAAAGAAGATATGTTGCAGATAAAGTACAATAACCCGTGGTTTATTTGACATGAAATGCTGATCAGTTGTATGAAAAAGCTTTGATTAGTACACTTTTTCTTTTTGTCATTTTCGTGTGTGTTTTCTTTAAAGGGCACAGGAACCATTCAGAAAGGTATGCCTCATAAATGCTACCATGGAAAAACAGGACGTATCTACAACGTAACCCAACATGCTGTCGGCATCATTGTCAACAAGCAGGTCAAGTAAGTAGATGGTAATGTTATTTTGACATGTGGGCATTTATGTTAGTTTTAATCAGCACACAAAAAAAGTTCTTGGAAACATCTTTAAGAAGTTAAAACATTACACAGCCACAAAGTTTTGATCTGGTTTTGTGTTTTTTTCCTTCTATAACAGATTGTATTGCAGTCATCAAACTAAGGGCTCACTCACGCTAGCCATGTGATTTGAATCTGAGCCTTTTTGTATGGAAAGTCCCCTTTATTTGATGAATTGTGCATGTACAGATGGTCCTGGTCTGCTCCAAATATGGGAAGCGGACTACATTTTCCCGCTTCCCACATTTTGGTCTGTTTGAAGCTCAATGAGACCTGCATTGTTGAGCCCAAACTATACCAAGTGTAGCAGATTATCCTGCTGTGAATGCACTTGAGTCAGTGTTGTAGTTAGCGATGTGTTAAGTCATTCTTCAGCTAATATATCAGGGTTTTTAACTATTTTTGAAGACACCCCACCTTCACTTTGCCACCTGGAACCTTTCTGTCCTCAGTGGTCATTCATGTGGGGGAGAATAGTTCATCCTTTAGCACCCCCACCATAACTTTGTGTTTTGACCTGGGGTTGTGCTTAAGGAACAGCTGATTTACACAGTATTATAAAAACTCAGCTAAAGCGGCCTGAATATCTCAGTTTCTAGCTTTGTACTAGATATGAAGTTTTGTTTCTTTGGCTTTTGCAGAGGAAGGATTCTGGCCAAGAGGATTAATGTGCGCATTGAGCATGTGAAGCACTCAAAGAGCAGGGACAGCTTCCTGCAGCGTGTGAAGACGAATGAGGCCAAGAAGCAGGAGGCCAAGCAGAAAGGCGAATGGGTAGAGCTTAAGCGCCAGGTATGAAGAGATCCAATTTTTTTCTTCCTCCTTTTTCTTCTGGTCTCTTTAAATAGTGAAGGAGTGTATTAATTTGCAATAATTAAGGTGGTGGAAACCAGCCTGTGGGAAGAAATGTCACATTTAAAAAACGGACTTGATGCAAAGATATCCTTGCACTGTCATTCATTTTGTGGGCAACATTTGCCACAGTTTTTTAAAAATTTTTTTATTTATTGTAACTTTGCCTTGCTTCCTCAGCCTGCTCCTCCACGTGAGGCCCACTTTGTCAGCACCAAGAAAAACGAGCCTCAGCTGCTGGAGCCCATCCCCTACGAGTTCATGGCATAAACTGCTCAACAAAATAAAGATATTTGTACACACCCCTCCTTGTTGTGTTGTTTTTTTGTTCAAACATTTAAAATGAGCCGTCACTCAGTGATGATTCTCCTCTTGATTACTCAAAATGAAATCGAAAGCATTTTTATTTCAACGGCGAACTGAGAGTGGCCGGCACATGTCACAAGCATTTCACTCTAATACTCTCTCTCAATACAAGTCTAAATTTATTTAAAGTTTACATTTGGATACAATATACAGTAAACTGACCAGTTGCTGTAGAGTGCATAAACCCAAAAACAGCAAATGTAAACAATTATATACTGGTCGGAGCTAAACTCAAATTAAATTGGGTACAGATTAGTTATTAGAGCAGAAAGTTATTTGACACTTACTGTGAAATAATTGATTTCAGTGTGACTTCAGTGATAGATTGGCCTGACTAAAATGTTCATAAATGTATTAATTATTGAATTAAATTAGACCCAAATTATACTATAGTCAAATCTTTACAAAGATTACTTATTTTATGAAACTGAACTTATCCAAGTGAGAAGTGGCATGATCTACATAGCTGAAGTTTATTTGTGGAGCGTAACATCAAGGTTTATCAGATGTAAAAATCATCTAACAGCCTTTAAACTGGCGTCTCTGAGTTGCGTCTCTTGGTACTGCTGCTTTCTCCCACTGCCTGAAGACATGCCTGTTAAATTCACTCCTTAGTTCAAAGCAGGGGTCCCCAAACTGTTTGCCTCCAAGGGCCAAACTGAAAATGAGCCATGGGTCAAATAAGTAAATGTAAAAACTTGTTTTAATTACTGGTCAACAGCCAAGACATTTTTCCATCAGGGCAAATAAAATGTAAAATAAAAATAAATATGTAAAAATATGCTGCATAAAAATTAGATACCCAAATTTAACAGCTTTTAATTATTAAATTTGATATGAACAAACACCATAAACAAGCTGTTTATACCCATACAGCTTTTCATAAATGGCAAGAGACTTAATGGTAAAAGATATCATCTGTCATTAATCTCTGAAATGTTTTCATCAAGACCTGTAGGGTTCTAAATGTAAACATTGACCAGCAGGCCAAGAACATGTGCTGGTGGGCAAATTTTTACCCACGGACCCCTAAAGTGTCCCGTTGGAAACTATGATTTTGAGTGTGTTTGACCTATGAAAAACTGGCAACCTGTCCAGGGTGTACCCCACCTTTCTCCTGCTAATGGAGATGCACTTTACCTTCCCCATAACCCTAAACTGAATTCAATGATTTTGAAAATGAATGAATGAGCCTGTAAAGATATCAGTCCCATATCTAGTTTCAGAAGGGACTGGCAGTTTTACCTGTAATTTAACCAGTAGGATGATTATTGCTCCCAATTCAAGTTTACAGTTTCACATTCAGTCACGTCTGTGGTGATGGTTTTGTATCAATTAAAAAAAAAAAACCCTCAAACATTCAGCAGTAGTAGATAATTTCTGCACAACAGCAATTAGCAGAGAATGTGGGATGCTTTCATCATGCACAGCAATACAATGTGGTCCTACATGTTTTCAGTGTGGTCCTGCTCCAACATACCTGACTCAAATGAGTCATTAGGTTTGTTGGAGCAGGGAATCATTGAAAACCTGCAGTGCTATGGGACACGTAGGGCCAAACTGAGTGGCGCTGATGTAGGGGTTTACTGTGGAGAGATGACGTCAGACAAACATATTTTAGTGCAGTAGGTGGCAGTGTGCACCAGATAAAAAGCTTCATTTGGACCAGTATTGTGAAGCAGCTGCTTCAGGATTGCACATTTGTTGAGAAAATAATACATAGATTAAATTATTTATTGATGTTAATTTGTGATAGTAACAGTAATCCATAACTGATTTATTTGTGTATAAATTGAATGCACTAAGAGATCACAAGTCAGCAGTTTTATAACCGTAACCACCACGTTAGTAAATTTCATCTTTGTGTAAGTGTTTTGTCACATTTAGCACATAAATTTTTTTAAACATTTTGTCCCATATTTAGCTGATATTATTTTGCTTTTTGGTGTTGTCATAGCTACTGGAGAGAGTACGAAAAGTAAAATGGCATGATGGTAGAGAAAATAAACACAGTAATCAGAGGAAACTACAGTTCTGACGTATCCAAAATGACCTTGATGTGTATAAAAAGAACAACCCACGTAAACATCTGGTTCTCTTTGCATGACTGAGTTCTGTACAAACAACATTTGGAAATGCTTAATTTAATCTGTTAAATGAACGGATAGGAAAGTTAAGATTTACAGAGTTTATGGGCATCAGTGTATTGAGTTTTTCCATATTTTCCTCTGCATTAAAAAATCAAGTACTTCATTGAGATATCATACTTTGTGTGTGTGTGTGTGTGTGTACTGCTTGATGTGCTGTTCTATCAGTGGAGGCTGAATGGCTGACTGCTTATGTGACAAATAGGTTATCTCACCTCGGTGCTTTGCTCAATATTTTCACAAATTAAGCCGAGTTTGCAGAAACAGACCCAGCAGCTTCAACCTACCACTAAGGACAACACATTTTTAAAATTCCTGTATTTTTTAAAGATAAAAAGGCTTTTAAAGTGGGATTTTCTTTAACCAAAAAATAAAAATATATACTGCAAAAGAATAATGTTGATGTTGTAATCCTAATGAACAATGGTGGAACCTGTTGTAGATAAACTTGTAGACATTGTCTCTCTGTACCTTCACAACCTTGCTGGCCTGAGGTCAGGGAATTCAGACACCAGCCTTATCTGGACAGAGTAATAAGTGTCCAACAACCTGAAGTGATAAAACCTGCAAAAACAAATGGAAAAACAAAATGCAATCAATCAATGTGCAGGTTGGCAGCCAAAGCCCTTGGTATTGATCGAAAGAGCCTGGATTTTGCTTGGAGTATGTAGATAAGCAAAGCCTTATCTACCCTCTTATATACATAACATGTTTTTATTATTTTTGTCCAACATACAACACTGAAATCCTCCTAAGTCTTAAGTTTTGGGGTATTTTCCTCCTCATCTACAGTAGATCCTTTATAGATGTGTGTTTATACGTTCTCTCAGAGAAACCACAGTGTCATGACTCATGAAAGTTACTGATTGAAGAAACAAAAGGTAAATAAAAGCAGAGCGAAAGCAAGCAAGGAGGAGGAGGAGGGCAGAGAGACCAAGCCTGCGGATAAAAGCTGTGGATCACTATGAACTCCTTAATCACACGCGTTTGACACTCACAGATTGAGTCTGTCAGCTCAGCCAGCAGCTTGGAGCAGCTGTATCGACCCGGGTGTTACTTATTAACCACACATATACACTCAAACAGTAGATAATTGGACGTGAAAACAGACAAGTTTTTTTTTTGTGTGGACCCCGCTGCATTGCGTGATATGACTTATGACTGGTCTTGAGTCCCAAAAAAAAAAAAAAAACATGACTGAAATTTAACCCCAGTGTTAAATTCTTTTCCTTGTCATCATGTCATAAAAAGAAGTGTTACCAGTGTTATTATCAGGAGTTATGAGGCATTTTTAACAGATGGAAATATGCCCACAGGTGGTATATAATTTAAAGTTATAGCAGCCAGCAAAAGTTATTAAAACTAATCTCTGTCATAAATAAAATAAAATTATTTTCACAAAAAAAACAAGAGTCCTACTATTCCTCATCTTTATGATTTTCAGTAAAACTGTCGGGGTCAGTGGCCACGAGAGTGGTATTCATGGAAGTAAAGGTGTGAAGGGTTGTGTTTTTAACCCCATGAAAGTTTGACAAAGGCACAGGAAAATCCCACTGCGGGTGAACAGAGCACACATGCTGTATCTGTGTGTGTGTGTGATAGGTGGGGTGATGGTTTGTGTGGTTATCAGAGACAGCCAGGTGTGAGCACAGCCGTATATGTGGATGTTGGGTCAGCTGTATTGATCCTGTCCCTGACAGCGCAAGCAGAGGTGGTGGTGGCAGGATGGGGCCGGATGACAAGAGTAGGAGGCTGATAACAGTGTCAACTGACCCAAGTATGCTTACCTGAAGCGTGGGAGGCCAATGAGGTAACGCCCAACAGGCTCTCAATAGGCCTTGTTCACAAAAGTCAGTCAAAGGTTTCACATGAGACCAAGCCGTGGGCATAGAGGTTGATGTGTTATGTGTAGACAATCAGATAATGCCACTGGATTGTCTGTGAAATTTCTAATGACTTGAATCATAGTATGTATGTTTACACACACACACATATACTGTGAGGCTTTGTATTTTATCATTTCTAGCTCCTCTTTCTTCATTC
>JBAMHX010000020.1:11771434-11784242 GCA_037177515.1 Pseudomugil tenellus
TAAAGGAATGAAGAAAGAGGAGCTAGAAATGATAAAATACAAAGCTTCAAATACATTCAAAACAAATGCTGAAAAGATCCAACTCATGAAAGACAAATTACCAAATTAAATTTCCAAATTACACAAAAGAACTACAGAAAGATTCAAATGCATTGAGAAAAAGTTGTTTTAAAAGACTCAAAATCAGACGAAACCCAAATGCAGAAGCTCATAATAAACAATGAAGTTGCAATAAAATGCACAGTGTCAGCAGTGCAGGTTCATTTTCCTTGTCTGCTTCAGCAGTCACACAATATTTTACATTTTAGTTTCTTTTTTGAGGGTTAAAAAGAATCCTACTGATGATCAACTTCTGAAAACAATAAATCACATTTCTCCCAGAGTATTATTAGAGGAGCGATTAGATAAGGTTAGAGGAGTAAATTCTGAGTGTGTCTGATTAATGGAGACATTTAGTCGCCTCTCTGCCTGCCTGAGCAGCATGTGCTGCAGATATGGGCACATCCTGCAAGTAGCGGAGGTGACATGTTTAAAGCTTGCATCAATAAGTGCAGAGGAAATACACCAAGACATTTTAGTGTTTGAATATCAGTGAAAACCCCATTAAACCCGGGAGTTTAAATAATTTTCCAACATCTTATCTGTTTGATTAATTGTTCCACAATCCTGCAAAGCTGAATGAGGAGTATTGAACATAGTAATGTCTGTAATATGATATTCTCTAAAAGGTCTTTCAATAAACACATGCTCATATATTGAATATATATATATTTGAGCATGGGTTGTGAGCATCCCACCCCCCTCATCACCCCCAGATGGTACATTCCAGTAAGATAAATCATGTGCAGGTGAGTTTGTTGTTGTGGGCCATTCTTTGTCCTGCCCTTTTTCAAGACTATTCCTAAAACTTCTTCCTGAAGATGGAGGAGAAGTTGCAAAATCAGAAGAGCTATGTTTGCTCTTTCTTTGATTGTAAAGCTACATTCAGTAAGTCATGGAAGTTAGAGGCTCATCAATGCAAACACACGGGATTGGTAAGTGTCTCATTAGAAGCTGAAATGAAAACCAATTCACACACGTAGTTCACAGACCAATGAATGTCTGATGTTCTACTTTAATGAGCGTTAATGACCAACCAGTGCTGTGTGTTTGTGGCAGAAACCTTTTTCTTGTGACAACTGTGACAAAAGTTTCTGCACTCAGCATCAACTCACCAGACATGAGCTAACACATAGCGAGGAGAAACCATACAAGTAAGCCCCTGTGTTTTCTGAAGTCTGGTGTCCTGATCATTTCTAACTGTGTTTCTCGTGTACTGTTACCTGCTTTTCTTCAAGATGTCTGGCTGCTGGATGCTCCGAGGCCTTTATCAAAAATTCCAGCATGAAGAACCACATGGCTCGAGTCCACCAGCACCAGGAAAAGCGATACCAAGTGCAGTGATCACTTTTTCTGTGCTTATTTTGTAGGACTTTTGCTTTCGATAGATTTACAGTAATTCAAATGTTTTTTTTTCATCCTTGCTTCCTGCAGTGTGACCATCAGGGCTGTGGAAAAGACTTCAGCAAGAAGAACCAACTGAAAGCCCACAAGTGTGAGCACCAACAGCTTCTGCTCTTTCAGTGAGTAACAATAAATGTGCAAATAACCCTTTCTAGCTGCTTCTTGGCACCTCAAGCCTCTTTACTTTTTTTTAATGTAGTTGTTCTTTCAATGGATGCACAAAAAAGTTTTCCAGCCACGGAAAAGTAAAGCATCATGAGAGGGTGCATGAAGGTCGGTGATCAGAATGTGTGAATCTTTAAATTGGTTATAAAACATGTTGAAAGCCACTATGTTTTGCTTAGGTTATCCTTGTGACACAGAAATGTGTCCTTTCCAGGGGAAAACATGGACGGAATATGTGAAGCACCAAAAAGAACATAAAGGTGCAAAGAACGAAGCCTTTTCTTCTCGTATTGTACGCCGAGCCTAAATGGTGCCTGTATTTATTTCTTACTACTTCCTCCCAGTCAAGGTGCCCTGTGACGAGTGCAAAAAGCTCTTCAGAAACGCCTGGTTCCTGCACCAGCATGAGCTGCGTGTCCACTCTGAAGTGAAGAAATCCTTTTCGTGCCCCAGAGAAGGTTGCGACAGAAAATTCACTCGTCGTTTTAACTTGGAGAGTCATGTACTGGGAGACCATGAGGGGAAGAAGCCTTTTCACTGCACCCATGCTGGCTGTGGGAAGAGCTTTGCCATGAAGGTAAATGTCATGTTAATGACATTTAATCTACTAAAATGGAAAAGCTAACTTCCAGTCATGATCTCTTTTTAGCGTATTAGAAATAGAGTTTTTGAATATAATTTTTTAAAAAGAGATAAAACATAATGAAAGAGAAGCAACAAAATTTAAAACCCAGTGAATACCTGTAGATTACATAAAGGGAAGATTTCACAACTAGAAATTTGAGGATGAGAACTTGGAGAATAATCTGAATCCTACAATCCTCCAAATAAGATGGGTTATGTTCATAAAGAGGGAATTAAAACCTCAGTTTGAGCATAAAATGGCAATTGCACAGGTAAAGCAAGATGTTCTGTGGACAAAAAATCAATCAGCAATTTCCAATTTAAATAAGAATTAGAAGAATGTCTGTCTGCAAATCAGAATGAAGTACCTGGTTACAGCCATGAAATGTGGTGTTTTATAAAGGCTTAGGTGTTTAACTAGGCCTGGGCTAGGAGAGCTTAAATATTGCAGAACATTTATATCCATGATGAATGTTGACAGCAAATGTCACATCTCCCTGGAATTGAACAAGGTACATGATGTTTGGGAACCTTAGCACAGATGGTGTTTTGGAAATGGTCAGCTTCTGTTTTTTTTTTTTTTTTTTAATTATAAATCTTAGTGATTTTATTCATGTTTATACATCCAAATAAACATTATCCTGGATTTAAAGCTGTACTAAATGGTTTAAGGTTCCTTAAAGCTGATGTGCAGAACTTAAACTGTTACCAGTGATATTGTTTTTTTTTTTTTTTTTTTGCTGCATATAAGCTTGGACTAGACTATAAATTGCTGATCTGTGGAAATCTGTCCTTTGTTTCACAGGAAAGCCTGTGGCGTCATGGTGTGGTGCATGACCCAGCAAAGAAAAAGCTGAAGGTAAAGTGTCCTTGTGAACTTCAGGAAATGTTCATTTTTCTCCCTTGTGTCCTTCTGCATGAGGTGTGGTTTTTATATCTGTACTCTCCTTCCAGAAAGTGCATCTTAAAAAGAATCAACCCCGGAGGATGGTGCAGGAGGTCACCATCACAGCTGCAGCCAGTGAAGAGGAAACTAACAAGCTTGCTGCAAAGCTGCACAATACCGCTTTACAGGACGCCAAATCTTGAAGCTGCACTACAAATAACTGTGGCCATGTCATATTTTGTTTTGCAAGTGTGAATAAACCATCTCTCAAAGCAATCGTTCCATACTTAAGGCAATGCATAGGCATCTGTGTGAACGCTACTCTATTGATGTACTTGTGAAGAGGAAAGTACAGTCAACTTTATTTTTCCTTGAAAGGAAATGCTTTTTATTAAACAAACGAAACGCACATTCACACATGTATAAAACGCCAGCTGACAGGACAGCTGGTTGTCATGGTGATGAGGCCTGAGGGCAGTCGGAGGGCCCCCAGGATGCGGCAGGTTTCTAATAAGGCCTGAGGTTCATTCAGATGGACACAACGCTGATGTGGCAGGACATCTTTTTCTCAAGTGATTTAAGGATCTGACCTTTTTATTCTCGTTGACTCCACCTGAATACAACCCTGGATTCTACAACTGCCTGGTGGATACAGCACAGATCACTTGTTAACAGTTGCAGTACCGTTCTCCCTGCAGGAGTGAAGACATGACCATATGAACACAGCAGTGTGTTTTGTGAGTGCAGTCTGTCGAGTGACGTGGTACAATCTGGATCCCTTCCCGCCTGGTCGGGCCAGGCTTAGTCCTGCTGGGGTCTAAGACGGTTCTGAATGCTTTTGGTCCTGGGTTAAGCCCGATATGGAGCGATGTAGAGTGGCATGTACCATTTCACTTTGGCCAAGGTTGTTCCCTATATAGAACATTGCGGAGTGCACAGCCTCCTGATTTCTTTTGTCCGGACTACACCAGGCTGCCGGGCCAGGAGACCACCGTAAGTGCCACCCGGCTGCGCTGTTCTTTCAACATGGGCACCAGTGCAGAGTGGCTCATTCCTGCTGTCGACAGGCCGTTAACCGCCACTATCATGTCACCACACCTAGAACGACACAAGATGATGTGTCAGCATGGGTTTACAGGAGAGAGCTGACGGGTTGTGCTGTGTGACAATCAAATAGCTCATCGCAAAGACAGGTTGATGAATCTTTTAAAGGAGATCCAACATGCTTTTGGTTATCTGTGCTATATTCTGAACTATAAGTCACACTTATCCCCCCCCCCCCCTGCTCAGCAGCAGTTTGACATCCTTCACTGTACTGTTCAATGTTCTTCTGTTTAACTCAGTTAAAGCTTTATTTGATCATGCTATTTAATATTCCCCTCATTATATATTCTTGTATGTATCTTTACATATAATCTGCTTATAAAAAATAACTTGGAAGTGTTTCAGTTTCAGTATCATTAAGCAAAACTGGAGAACTAGACAGTGGAAACACTGATTTATTTGTTCTACAGAATGCAGAAACAACGTTAGACTTGCTGGAGATTTGTAGGGATTTTTGTAGACATTTATAATCTTTCTCAGGTTTTATTTATTTATTTTTACATCACATGTGTCTCGTATCTTGTATAGTAGGCTATACAATAACTGCATTTATGGGAAAGGGCCATTCAAAGTAGGTGTGAAGTCGCACCTTTTTTTAATAGTTTGACTGTTCCTGCGACTCATTGTCAGGTGCAACTTATATACTCCCAAATTATTGCGGGCTGAAGGCAAGATGGCCTGGACTTGTCATGTCTGGTGGGGTCTTTAAATACACTGGTGCAAACCGTGTAACCGATCTTGTAGCCAATTTCCAGTTTTACTCTGTTCTCAAGCATATTTTTTCAATCCAAATAAAACCAGTCTTTACTTGGATATTTTACATGTGTTTAATAGCAACAGGTTGGGCTATTTCATAAACCTGTGGGTTCATTAGCCATAACAAATATACTGAAGAAGTTTGTCAACAGTACATTTACGTCTCAATGGTTTCCAATGATATTAATATATATTTGCTGGCAGGCCTTATGAAGAAATGTGACGTATATATGTTTTTTTTTCCTCTGCATGACCTAGTTGATGCGAGTTATACTCTGGAGTGACTTATAGTCCGAAAAATGCAGTAGTTGCAATGTTGGATGATGTGGACAGTTTTTAATAAGGTAAATGTGAAAAAATAATCCAGTTTAATCATTTGAATTATAGTTGCATTACATTTTAAACGAATTTAATTGTAAATGGATTAAACTGCATTATCTTATCAGTGTCTAGAGAGGACTTTTGTCATTAATTGGCATTTAAAACTTAACACAAAAACTGAGAATTGTTTCATTTGTTGCAACAATGCTTCTAACGCGTATACGTCTGCAAAGGCTGTTCATTTCTCTTTCAACTCGTGCCACAGTGGTGACAAAAATGTATTTTTAGGATGAGCAGCAGAGTTCAGTATGTTACTTTTGCTCATTAGAAATAGCCAAATCTTCTCCCCCAATGTCAAACAGCTTCTTCTATTGGCAGACATGACTGCCCTTTACTGTCAGGCTGTCAGCAATATGTGCACCTAGACATGTAGTGGGACGCTATGTTCAGTATGAATCCAGATTACAAACAGCAGTTGGATCGTAGGGTCAAAGGTAGGGAATGTGGAGAATGCTGTGCTGATTGCTGCACAGATGGGGTAACAGCTTTAGGCAGAAGCAGTGCGATGCTATGGGGTGACTCACTGGGAGAATGAGATCTCACTGGAGGTAATGTCATTCTTAAACCAGTGGTACTTTCATAACCCGTTACTCTCAGACAAAACCTAGTTTTGACAGGGGACAATGATCACACACATCAAGCAAGGTTTATCACTGAGAACCTTCAGATTTTGGAAGTGGATAAGATGGAACAGCTTGCCGGCGGTTCGCAAACCCATTGAACACATAAAGACTTCGCTCTATCTATCCCAGTGTTACCAACACAACCACATTAGCCAATTTAAAACAAAAACAGCTTAAATGCTGTGGTCCTTCCACATCCTACCTCCTCCTTGTCAAATCAATATAGCAAATTGCCAACATGTCTTATATCTTCAAACTTCAATCATCCAGTCTTATAAAATACCAACAAAAAGGATTGGAAAATGAGCTGTTTGACATTGGAGGAGATTTCTAATAAGTCCTGCAACCCATGTTGTTAGTTTTGATACTCATATGGTAGCATTTATTCCATCTTTTCCAACTTTATAAGGTTAATTGTCAAGAAGCATTGTTGCAATAAATAAATAATCAAAGAGCAAAAAGTTTTGCCTTTTTTTTTTTTTTTTTGCAAAGTTTTTACATCAATGCTACTTCAGTAATATCCAAGCTAAAAAAGTGTTTAACAGCTGTGGAGCTATTTGATACAAGATTTGAAAAGCTTTGGCTAAACAAACAATATTACATTATAGGATCTTTTTTTTTGGAAAGTGGGAAAATATCAATTATCCCCATATGAATCCATACATTTGGGAGAAATTAAACACTTTTCCTCTAATATTTATTTTATTTTCCTGGTGATACAAAACAAGCACAAAACTCACAAATTAGCTTAATCTTGTTCATGAGAAAATGTAAAATATTTCTGTGAAAATACATTTATTAAATCTTGTTTCTGCTATTTAACTGAATTTAAATAGGTGTTAATCTTTTTCGCTGATATTTCTTTAATTCCGTTAGTTTTATTAACTGCTAGTTGTTCTAGATACGATAGTGATGACACACTAAAAAAACCCAGCATGCTTAGCAACTAAATATAATTTTATCTTCTAAAATGCTTCATCATATGAACTATAAAAATATGCAGTTGCTCCTATTATATGCCAAAGTGAAATTAATTATGAATTAATTATCTGAATAAACTGTGAACAAAATGTGCAAACACACCACTCTTATCTATCAGAAAGAGGAGGTCACCGTTCATCTACCAGTTTATTCACCACTATGAATCACCACTGCTATCATAAGCCACATACAGTATAGTCATGTTGAGAACAACTTATCACTTACTTCAGGCGGCCATCATAGTACGCAGGTGTGCCCAGGACGATGGTCTTGATAAAAAATGCCTGGTTGCCGTGACTTTCCTCATATCCCCCGACGATGCTGAAGCCCCAGCTGCCTGGGTGGCTTCTCCGCAGCACGATCTCATGGCTGCTGTGCAGGTAGCTGCAAGAAAAGAGCACAGCACAGATATAGCTAGAAAGATTAGTTGACCATGTTTCAAAATACTATATGAAATGCTAAATAACTTCTTATTTTGATTTTTTTTATCAACACATTCATATTTTCCTGGTGATATTCTGCCAGGGATTCCTGCGCTCACCTGGGCAGCCCCAACCACATGACCCAGGATGGGGACCAGTTTGCATCAAAGTCACTGTCGTGAGTGTGAGGCAGCAGCTCGTCATGGTCGTGCTCTTCCACCATGCTCACCTCCAGCACTCGCAGCTGGACCGAGGCTGAGGCAGCGCTGGCTTTCAAGGTGCCCACGGCTTCACTGTGGCTCAGGTATGTCAAGTCCTGACCGTTGATGCTCAGTAGGACGTCCCCTGAGCGAAGGAAACGAGAAGATTCAGAGTGTTTCTGGTGGGATGTTTAAGACGTAGTGTTGTTGACGTTTCAGGGGGGATTAGTTATTTTTTTTTACCTCTTTTGATTCGGCCGTCCCGTGATAAGCAGCCGTGGGGTTGGACGCTCGTGACAAAGATTGGCAGCTCCCCACTCTTACTGCCCCGCCCTCCAGCTACAGTCATGCCCAGGGATTCATGGGGTTCCTTTTTCACAGTGATGTGCTTCTCTTTACAGGTCACACACTGTGATAGGTCCTATGAAGAATCACATCGCATAAAACAAACAAGCTCAACTTTAAATCAGCACGCACAGTAATATTAAATACTGTTTTTAGTCGCACTTCATCACTAGAGAGATTATATCCATGTACAGGTGGACTGAAAATGCAACCATATGTATAATGGCAACACACACACTCACTCTGTGGGTGCTGGTGCGAGACAGGTGTATGGGCACAGGGCTCGGAGTAGAGCTGTGATTAGGCAGGAAGTGATCAAGGCAGTAAAGGTCTCTGGTGGAGCTTGATTTTGGCGGTGCAGGTGGAGTGGGTTTGCTGGGTCGGCCAATCATCAGATGGACTCGCTCTCCGCTGGCCTACAGAAGCAGGTTCAGGAAAGAGTAGCAACATATGTTAAGCCGCATTTATTTATTTGATTTCATTTGACAATCTTTTGGTAATTTGGTTTGCAAGAGAAGCTAAAACATGTATATCTCACGTGACAGCAAATCGTGTGAAACCAGTAGGGTTGTAAGAAAATATCGATATATCGCAATATTTTTTTAAGAGACAATATATTGATATGCAAAAGAACTGTATCGATCTTTTTATGAGCATATTTTTACTTATGAGGCAGATTTTAATTTCCTTATTCATCTTGTAAACAAAGAGCGTTTGTAAAATAAAATGGTGGGGGGTTCTATTTTAGCAAAATAGACCCCCCCCTACCTCACCCTCCTTGTTCTTTTTCAGAAAGTTGGGCATTTACTAGTCTCTGACTTTTCTTACTATTAAATTCTAGTAAAAAAATTATATATATATCGCCTTGTTTATAGCATCATAATATATTGCGATATATTGTATCGCTACCTTTGTATTGTAATAGACATCGTATCGGCAGATTCTTGCAGATACACACCCCTAGAAACCAGTATAATCCAGATGAAGTGACACTGTGCATTCCCACCTGTATGATCTGAGCAGCCTGCTCGGGGGTGCCGTGGCGCAGGTCCTGGTCGTTGACTGCCAGCACTCGGTCGTTACTCCGCAGCCTACCATCCTTTGCTGCCAGGCCTCCCTCCAACAGATCCAACACAAACACTCCTGACTCATCTGTTCGTCGTACCAGCTTGATGCCAAGCTGCTCTGTCGAGTCCCGCTTGTGTAGTGTGATTCTCAGAGTGGCAGGGCTGGACGGGGTCCCCTCAGGGGTGGAGCAGGGTGCGTGGGGCACAGCTGGCGTGGAGGAAGAAGAGGAGGGAGGAGCTCTAGAGGCACAGCGACGCTCCCTGAGCACAGTCAGCTGCAAGGTGGTGCAGGGCCGCGCCAAAGTGGAGCGAGCAAAGCTGTGCGGCACATTGCTGATGTCCACATTGTTCACCTTGGAATAAGAAAAGATGAAAGAAAAATTTAGGGGATTTTAGCTGCTTATTCTATGTTTTTTGTTTTGTTTATATTATGTGCATATTCAGATAATCAGTCACAGGTAAAACTGGCCAAAAAAACAGACTAAACAGACCCGTTTAAAACCCATGTTAAGGAAGTAAATAAATAAAAGCACAGTTTCATAAGTTTCTCACATTTTTGGCTAAAAGTCTAAAGACAGACTATTTAAAGATGTATTGCACAAATTAAATAAGCAGATGGATGATCCTGTTGATGGATCACTAATGGATAAGAGGCCTCCAGGAGTCAGATACCAACTGAGGGCAAATATTCAGATGCTGTTGAGCAAGTTGTACATTTTTTAAGATGAAGATGGACTGAAAGTGTTCACCAAAAGTAGTGATATAATCCTACAAGAGGACAGTACTTCCTTATTCACATCTTAACTTCTCAACTATGTAGCTAGCAACCAAAAAGGCTTAACATATTATTAGGTGATAACATGCCCACCTGCTGAAAGTCTAAAAAAAAATCTGCTCCAAGCTGGGACTGGTCACTTGCTGGTTTGGGAAGGTTAGCTTGTGGACCTGCTTTAAATGGTGATCAGCTGATCACCTGTGAAAATCTCATACTTGATTTCCAGAAGGTCTCTTCTTCACCTGAATTAAACCCTACATAGAATGTGACCTCTACAGGGGGGATGGACACTATCTAGACAGCATTTAGGAGGACGTGCTTGCTTTTTCATAGGAAAGACTTTATAGATGGAGCACTAATGATAATTATAATCAACTCATGTTAAAATATAAGACAACCAGATATGTATTCTTCTAAATATGTTATTACTGCTAATGAATGCAATTTGTCTAATAATAACACAGCATTTCGTATTGAAATACTATTAACTAACTAAAAATTAACTTGAGCGAATTCATCAAAGGTTACCTTGAAATCAACCAAAACTATGTTTCCTCTTGAAAAGAAAGAAATGATGTCATGTGGGAATCATAAGAATGTAGTTTAACACTAAAAATGTAGTAGAATTATCTCTCACCTGCAGTATCTGATCTCCAGCCAGCAGCCTCCCGTCTCGTGCAATCACCCCATCTCTGTACACTTCCTGAATCACAATGTTGATCAGAGGCGTCTCATTCCCACCTACGATGCTGATCCCCAGCTCAACGTACGGGTTTGCTCGGTGGACCTCTATAGCAGTTATCTCTCCTTCAGGAAGGGAGGGCAACTTCACACATCCTTCAGGAGAAAACAGGCAGATCACACAGCTGCACTGCTGTAACTTCCACGCCCTCCCCGCTTTTCATATGTCTGAATGTGATGATCCCTATCTGCTCGTACAGTAAGAGCGGTGGCATACCTTCCTCAGCAGACAGAGGGGGGGATTCAGGGCAGTCCCAGCCAGAGGATGTTGAGCTAACAGATCGGAGAAGATGGATGCAAGGGTTACTGAGGGGGCGCTTCACCCTGGGGACCACACATTCCAGCCCCACCGTACCTAAAGGCAGATAGTAGAGGAGGAGAGATGCTGACTTTAAGACCTTACAGCAACTCAAAGCTCTTCAATTAAAGCAAGTGCAGCAGAACGACTCACTGTCTTCCTCGGTGCTTTCCTCAAAGGCGGGGTTGTCCAGGCCGGCGTCGTCCGTCCACACAGGCCCGTTACCGCAAGCATTATTAGGTCCAGAGTGTGGCGAGGGTGTGCAATCCCTCAGGTCTGTATGTGGGGAAAGAGGTGACCTGGGAGGACTGGTAACCATCACTCGCTCATCCCCACTCTCACATCTTGGTCCATCCACATTCATCTGCTGACATCGAGTCCCAGGACACCTTTCACCAAGCAACAGGTGTCAGTTTGTTAGTCCATCTGACACATAAAGAAAATCAGATTTAGCTTCAGTGAATTTGATGTAAGTTGATCCTGTCGGGGAATGCCGTCGTTTGCTTGCTACTTCCACAAGATGAGACTGTGCAAAGTTTAGAGAAACTGAATAAGATCGCTAATGGTAAAGTTCATAACAGTACAATTAAAAACAAGACTAAACAACTATGAGCTCTGTGGAAGGTTTGGCAGAAGAAGAAACGTCTGCTCTTCATAAAGAACATTGAGCATATTTTAGGTTTTCAAAGCTGCATCTAAACAAACCACACAACACTTGTGTAATAATGTTATTTGGAGAAACATTTGCAAAGTCAAGATATCTGATAATAATGAGGGGATAGTTAATTCTAATATGCGCAATTTAATGGCACATACTAACAATAATACCTCATACTAGCTGTCATTCACAGTGGTGGAAGCATGATGGTTTTGTCTTGTTTAATAGCCCCAGGATTTGGACATCGCACAGGCATTACCGCATCTGTGAAGTAGTCTACATACTAAAATATTCCAGAGTAAAATGTAACAGCTAAAAAAAGGTTGTTCTACCTTTTTAATGTCAGGCATTTCAACCATTTTTGTTTCACTTTATTTTTCTACTTGAAAACTCACCAGGTGCACAAAAAGCATGGAAAAGAATGAAGATGAAGAACTCCTCAGCATTTCAAATTTAAAAAACATCACCAGTGATTTTTCTGTCAATTCAACGATTAATATCACACAAATATTTAAATAACAGCGATGAAAAAGGGAGAAAGCTACATCTAAAAAACAATTCTTTTTTAAAAATGGCATAAATGTTTTGGGCCTTATAACTGTTGTTTACTTTGAAATGAGGAGAAACTAAGCACATACCTTGCTCCACAAACAGAAGCACTCAGAGATTTGCACACTAACAGTCTTAGAGGTTCAATATGGTCACAGCCCTAACTGACTTTAAAGTATTTACTATAAGCGGCTGCTTACAGTGACAACTGCTTTCATGTTATCGTCCTCCTCACCATTAGTGTCAGGAAGATATAACTTCTAGAAGAAAAAGGTGAACTTATGAAGATTATGCTAATAAAGACTGAGAACTAAGTGCTTTAATCTGTGTCAGTTTTCCACACTGTGACTCATCTTTAACATTATGTGTGAGTGGCACTAACTTAAAGCGGCATTCTCATTGCGAGTACATGGCATGTTTCTATGCTCTTTACTTGACAAAACCTTTTAAATTACAGAAAAGGTCAAAACAAAAAAGGATAAACAAATATATTAAAGCTCTCCTTGTGAGCTCTCTGTGCCCAATAGCAACAACTAAGTAAAACAGAAACTTAGGCTTCTAAATGGCTTGTTAAGCCAGAACCAATCAGAGGCTGGAGCCTAGAGCACCCTTAATTATCTTTAAATAAGCTTGTTAACCCTTTAACTTCCACTTTGAAAAAAGGCCCAAGAAAAATCTTTCTTTGCATTTTTCTGTTTGTTTTGGACAAAAACAATCAGAATAAATATGT
>JBAMHX010000020.1:11832869-11847998 GCA_037177515.1 Pseudomugil tenellus
TTATTATTATTATTATTATTATTATTATTATTATTATTATTATTATTATTATTATTATTATTATTATTATTATATGTGATCAACTGAAACAAGCAATTACAATATAAAGACATTCTTGACCAGACAGAACTGGTTGAAGATCTACACCTGCTAGGTTTTCCGTTCTTGCTGTTAATCCTTTTCACATGCTCCAGCTCCTCCGATGGAAGCACCATTCCACTGTCGCTCTGCTCATCCTGCGACCAAAAAGTTCAACATGCAGCTCATCAGATAATTACTAGTTTCCTAAGAAGCTTTGTTTTGATCTGCGTGTTTGTGTGTAAACATCTGGAAAGTATCGTCTTACATCAGGGCTCTCTTGCTCCTCACACAGCAGTTCCTCAAAAGTCTGAAGTCGGGCCATATCCCTCATGTAGCTGTCGACAGAGTGCAAATTAAAAGCAGTGGAATATTTTTCCTCAGTTTGGATTTCAGTTTCAGTCAATTCACAGCAACCACTTTCAATGTACTTCCTACTTTTTAACAGTACTTCTCATTTTAAGTGAAGATGAAAATGGCTCAGGATAACACATTGAGTGTGAACATTTCCTCACCTCAGGTTTGTGACTGCAAGCAGGTTTTCTTTGAACGCCGCACTGCGACTAATGTCTGCATGCATGGAAGATCCCAGAGGAATGTAATCCTTCCCATCCTGCAGCAGAGAAAGTCAAAGTGATGCATTTTAGGACCGAGGTGTTCTGCTTTGGTCCTCCAGGGCTGTGATTCTGCAGGTTTTAGATGTTACAATGCACCATATTTAGATTAGGTGGCTCCCATCAACAACTTGCTGTTGAGTTCTGCCCTAACATGTTGATCCATCAATGGTGTTTTGCAGCAGCAAACCTGCAGGACAGCAGTCCCCGAGGGACCCTTATTTAGAAGAACTCACAACTTAGTGAAATCTTTGTCTTTTTGCATTTTTTTATATTCAAAATGTCAAAGTTTTAAAATCTCCAACCTGCTGCACCCTTGCTTGTAGCAGGTCTCCCAGTATCTCCACTAGGTTAGCAAAGGTGGGTCGGTCTGAAGGACTGGCCTCCCAGCATGCCAGCATCGTGCAGTAACTGTACACACAAGTATTTTTACTTTTCTCTGCAACGTCAGCAAACAACACAGAGTTTGAAATTGTTGTCTTTGTCCCCTATTTTTGGGAACAGTTTCTTTCATTTTGGAATAAATGAGCAGCGACATGGAGAAGATATTCATTTGCAATCTATTTGTGTATGTAACTCTTTCAATGTTGTATAAATTTTATTTGACCTTTTGCATCACTTTGTAGTGAAACTTCAAAAGCTTGTTGTGTACAATCTAATACAAACTTTATGAATCTTAGGATCAGGAAGGCTTCACTACGATCGTTTTGACATATCACAAGGTAAAAAAATGGTAAATAGAAAATATTTTCTTAATTTCCTTTACATTTTGTTAAATAACCAAATATAGACTTGTGATTTTAATACCACAATCTGTTTGTATATTGTTGCCGACCATTCCTTCATGAACACAGTGTATCATCTTCTGATGACTACTTCCAGCAGGATAATGTAATGAATAGAACAAGTTCACTCTTCTCCACAGTCACCACATCTCAATCCAATTTTACAATATTATGTAGCAGGATGATGCACAAACTGGCAGCAACTGTGTGGATGCTGCCACATCAATATGGAGGAAAGTCTCCCTGGATTGCCTTCAACACTGTGTCGAATGCTGTCAACAACTAAAGCAGTTCTGAAGGTTTAAATGTGTCCAACTCGGTTCTGGAAAAGCAACCGGTGAATATATACACACTTCACAGTCAGTGATGTTACCATAAGACGAATTTAAGGCGGAAAAGTAAAAGTGTCACTTTTAAAGAGGGGTGACTACACTGCAAACAAATGTGATTAGGGTGGGAAGTGTCAAAGTAGCATGAATATACATGTCTGGGTTTTCTCAGCAACGTGCTGCATGGTAAGGAGATGAGCCTTGTTGCACAAAAATGGTGGTTTTAATATTGTGGTGAAGTTGTGTGCAGGAGATGTGTTGTTGCTAAGGCTTTAAACCAACACCTCTGAAAGTGGAAAGATGTGGTTGAGGCTCATCTTGGTGGCCGAGTCTATTTATGGCTGACATATGCACCTATCTGTTGCTCGGCTGTTTGGTTCAGAGAGCATGGTGCAAGAAGACATTTTACTTTGAGAGGAAACTGTAATTTTGACTGCAATTCAGTAAAATGATGCTATTAGTAGAGTTTTGTTTCGATTTTTTCTCATTTTGGCTACAGCTAATTACATTGTCTGCAACGTACCTGCTTTTCACATGTATGTGTGCCTGATCCCAAACACAGATATTATCTGAGTCATAAACTTTAAAGGAAATCTTGATAAGAAGAATTTTCTAATATAAAAAATATAGATGTTATATTAACGCACATCTCAGGTGTGCTGTATTCAGGTGCCCGCATCCTGGTTCCCTCTTTGAGTCTGTGGCAGAACTCCTCGTCTATGTGAAGGCCCGGGTATGGGGAAGCTCCTGTTTGGACAGAAGCACAGGTATCAATATGTTATTAGCCTCATTGCTTAGCTGCCTGCGTCATATTTTGGCTAAATTGTGTTATTTATCTACCTCTACTCTCTTCACATTTATACAGACATCTTCCACTACGTGCAACTGTTCACGTTTCTTACCCAAAGAGAAAATCTCCCACAACAGTATGCCATAGGACCACACATCACTTTGGGTGGTAAACACCTTGTCAAAGATGGACTCAGGAGACATCCACTTCAGAGGGAGACGAGCCTATGAGCCAATCAGAGAACAGAGTTACAAAACAGAGCTACTCTTTTAAAGGATTTAATGTGAAAATGACACTAAAAACCCCCAAACAAACAACAAATAAGACCTGTAACGCTTTTCATTTGGGCACCAGATTGCTCATGTACTCACATCTCCCTTGCGGACGTAATCAGGGTCTTTGTAGATGTCTCTGGCCAGGCCGAAGTCACAGATCTTCACCACTTTATTGTCAGCCAACAATATGTTCCGAGCTGCCAGGTCTCTGTGAATGCACTAATACGAGCATGCAGAAAACACAAATCATGAAATGAAGAAAATGTAGGTGTGCCTTTATGTGCATAGCAAGCGTAGGATGGTGTCAGACCCTGCGCGAGGCCAGAAACTCCATTCCACGTGCCACCTGAAAGCTGAAAGAGATGAGATCCTCCAGGAAAAGAGGGGAGTCGGAGGTTAATTTGCAATCTGGAACAGGAAAGAGAGGGACATGATGGAAAAGAATCTTGATCTTCAGTGTAGGAAATTTGTTCACCATGTTCCAGTCTTACCGAGCCTGTGGTCTTCAATGTCTCTCTCAACCGCTGTTTTGACACTAGTCGGCTTGTCAGAGACACTGCTGACATGACTTGACCCTCCATCTGTTCCTCTGACCAGCTAAGATTGATAGAAATCAGTTAATTTTTTAATAATCAATAAGATTATAAGTAAATCATAAGTAAAAGTTCACATCGTTTGAGAAAAAAGCTTTAAGAAGAATGGAAACAGTGCAATTTGTGGCAAAACATTGAAACCGATTACATTCTGTGAAAATGTTCAAAGTTTCAGCAATTTGTAAACTACTGATTAAAATACAGGAAGTAAAACATTCTGCATCAGAACTGATAAAATGTTGTAACCTCAAGTAAATTGCAGAAGTGAGTATTTATGAGTATGATTTTGCAAATGTGTACAGCTCAAACAAGGATTTCTGCTCTTACATCAACCACAAGAAATTGCAGTCCATACAGTTCACAGCATACAAATACTTGAGACCATGCCGCTATCATGACACTATCTGTATGGAGGAAGGTGCAAAACCCACCCGGTTATGCACATACACGTCTCTCTTGTTTTTCAGGAAGGCTGAGAGGTTTCCAAAGCGACAAAACTCAACAATGACCATCAGTGGTCCTGTGTCAAATGAAAACAAATGTATGAGCAGTAATAAGTGTGAAGACACACGTGCATGAGAAGTGGTGATATTAAAAGGCAATAAAAATACACACACACACACACTCACACACACACATACCATCTGGTTTGGTGCAGGCTCCCAGGAGGTTGACCACATTTAGATGGTTTCCAATGTGGTTGAGGATTTTCAGTTCAGTCATCAGAGCTTTGTGTTCACTGGCTGTGGCTCCCTCTGGTGGACAAAAGGTGGAACAGCTCAAGTGGTGTAAACGTTCTTCACAAGTTGTAATTTCATTTTTCAGAAAAATATTTGGCCAGTATAAAGTTTTTACCTTTGAGCATCTTCACAGCCACAGTCCTGCAGCTGGTGACCCCGTCAATACCGAAAGCAGACGCCTGCATCACTTTGCCAAAGGCTCCACGGCCCAGAGGCTTCCCTGATGTGGAAAGAGACCGTTTGAGTGGGGAAGGATGATAAGGAGATAGGAGTTGTGTCAATTAATTACTATTCACATCCATTCCAGATGTTACTTGCTGATAGCAGAAGGATTCAGACCTCATCAACTGTCCATCTAACAGAATCCCGCCCTGATGATAGTGGGAGCTGATTACTTCCAGTAAACACAGTTTAAATACCACATGCTAAAGCTGATTAGCTCACTACAGACAACACAGACACAGTCTGATTAATGGAATGAGAGTCACTCCCAATAGTAATTAGATAAGACCTATGAGAAAATTCCAGTATCGGTTTTGTGATCTTAAATACTTTCCTTCCCACAGAATTCCCAAAATTTATATTGTCTCAACTCACAGAAGGGTATCACACTAAAAAACTTTCTAAGAGGAAGTTTACCTAATTTCAGACGCTCACGAGGAAACTCCCATTGCGTGGGGTCATACTGCAGCCTCTCACATTGCTCCTCTATTGGTCCTTCTCCTGTGTCCAGTATGATGGACAAATTAACTGGTTTGGTGTTCGAGTCGTTTGACTTTGGGGAATGAAAGATAGTATTTAATTAAACAAAGTTGATTAAATAAAAGTAATTAAATATAAATATACATAATAATAATAATAATGTATTATTATTTCATAAATAAAAGTATACATCAGAATAGATCCAGATGAGCTTCAAACAAACCAAAACCCGAATAGAATAATATGATTATTTGTATTATCAGAATTAATCTAAAAATATGCTTACGATTTATATAATAAATAAGTAACAATTACAATTACCTATGGTATTATTACTATTAATTTAAATATCAGTGTAAATTAAACTTTTTGTTGAAGGGATTATTTAATCTAAGGTGTATTTCAGTGATCTTGGAAAGTTTAATCTATAGTGTGATCTTAATTTTTTTCTTCATCATCCAAATATTCAAATTTAGCATCTTGAAAGTCTTTTCCACTATTAATTTATTTCTAATTTGAGTTATATATTAAATAACTTTAATAAAAAAATGGCTGCAGATGTGCTTTTGCAACAATTTTCAATTTGAAACATAAAGAAAAAAAATGTCTCACACACTTTACAACCTCTTTGAGAAAAACACATCAATACAAAATTTTGAGAGGGAAAAAAGCAAAAGAAAAAGATGTTGGTGAATAAAAATGGCTCTAATTGAGTTCTGAGAAACGCCCTGAGACGACATTGTCATGGAGTGATGCTAAACAAATAAAACTGAATTGAATTGAATTAAAAATCTTTAGTTGAATTAAAAGAATGATAAAAAGCGAATGAATACCGTATATGAACTTTTGTAGCGTCGCCTCACCTGTTTCATTTTGCGAATGAAGAGTGTGAGCAAGAGCCAGAAGAGAGTGGCCACCACACAGGTACAAGTCAGAGTGGGAATTTCTAGAAATGAGCCTCCAGACTCGCCTGTGCAAAACAAACACAAACAGAAAAAAATCTTTGTTTTTGATTTGCTTCAGTTCAGAAAATAATAAAATAATTTAGGAGTAAAAATGGAAAGTACTGATATTTAATTATGTTTACTTTAGGATAAACTACATTCTAATCCGAGTTTAGGTTACTTTTGTTATAACACATAGTTGATGAAGGTAAATTATAAGAAATAAATAGTTTTACATGTTTAAATTTTCTGCTCCAACTTCATTTTAATTATCCTGCATTTTCATCTGAATTTCCCCCTTTTTTTCAAATGGGAGGATAAAGAAATAACCATCTAACTAAAATGTGGACCCCCTTTATGATGCAGGCGAGGCCTTTCCGGGGGAAATAAAAACGGGAGACAGCTTCCTTCCTAGCTGATCAGAACACAACACACACGTACGTAAAGTTGCTCTTCTTTCTAAAACTAGATTGGGAAGAGAGTTCGCCACTACAGCTTCCAGGGAACTCCTCCTCTGCTACCTCCGGATGTGTAAGTTAGTGTGTGTTACTGTGTGGGTGTGTGAATGAGGGGAACTGAACAAAAGGCTGAGAGCGTTTATGTTAAGACCTACTTTGATCAATGTTTACTCAGAATTTGATGTGGATCATCTTCCATTTATAGAACTAAACGGATCTGTGTGTATAAATACTGCATAAAAACTACAAATGTGTACATTCAAACATAAGGACCCTTTCAGGATTAGGGAACAATGGGCCGACGGATATGGTCGTGTATGCAGGTGCATCATCTTCAACTGTACGGAAGCAGCCGATGAAAGAAAGACATACTTTACCATTGACCCATATGTAAGCAGAGCTTTCTGCAGATCCCCGCTCGTTGGTTGCCAGACACGTATACAGACCCTGGTCCTCCACTGTGATTCTGTCAATATGGAGGGACGCGTGTTCTGGTGATATGACAATGCCTGAAAATGTGGTGAAATAATTTGTAAACCACAGATTACAGTGATTGATGATGTTAAGTGCATTTATTTACCTGATCCCTGCAGCAGAACACGTTCGTCTTTGTACCATGTGATGGTTGGGAGCGGGATGCCTTGTGTGGGACAGCTCAGGGTCACAGAGCTGCTGACATTAACAGTGCAGTCTGTCAAATTACTAAGCAGCACAGGAGGCTCCAGAACTGAAAGAACACACACACACACACATTAGTCATGTAGCTATTGGTGAATCTTGTGCTAACTCATTAGCCATGTCTGCAATTCTCTGTCGGCAAGCAGAACTTGCACCAACATGTTTAAAAAAACGCATAATGTATCTGTCAACATCAAATTTTTCAGGATCTGGTTCTGATATTAGGTAGCTGTAGGTGCTTTGGGAGGTCAAGTAGGTGGCTGTACCTTATTACTGCTTCTGACAAATCAGTTTCAACACTTTTTGTTCCTTTTGTACAAAAGCCTAATAAATAGAAGACATTATAAGAATTTTATGGACTTCAGTAGTCAGCAGCCTTTAATGTCGCTGTGTATGATTCAAACGCATCCATAAGACAAAGAACTTTAGCTTAGCATTGCAACCAAAATATAAAAAGCCTTTATTACAAGTGGCTAATGCAGAACATGGTTAACATGCTATTGAGAATTACGACACCAGTTCTTTGCTCATCCATTACCTCAATGCCAAAAAGCACCTTAAAATTTTTTTCACCCATCAGCTAAAAAGGATTTTTTTTTGGACAAAGGAATATTGTTGTTCAGTTTATTCTAAACTGAATGTGGAAATTCAACATAGTTTCTGTTTTAAACAAGTTTACACTGTATAAATGTAAGAATGATGCTGATACTGCACTAACACGCCTGACCTCCATCTCTTCTGTAATCTACAGTATATCCAGCCTATCTCCCAGATGTACTGAGGACATATTGTAGATGCCACTTTTGTTTTTGATGGCATTTACTATATTTCTTTAAATAGGCTCCCAGGTTTAAAGCAGATGCTTGCTGTTTTCAGTTATATGCTCCCTAGCTCCCTGCTCCCTGCATAGTTTTTTTTAACCCCCCCCCCCCGACCATTTCTTTTCTTTAAGTCACCCTGTAGTTCTGTAATTCCCTTGTGGGGATCCTAAAGGAGGAAGTTGACGTGTTGCATCCTGATTGTATAGAGAACAGCAGTAAAAAGACATGAAGAAAAGTCACTTAACCATGGCGACTGATTGTTGTTTCCCCTATCTTCCTCCGGGACAACAATTGATGTTTGTCCACGGGGGCCTGGGCCTGACAGTGTCTGATTGGCTGATTGTTTCACCAGCCCTGTGCAGGGGCCTGTAAATGTGGCATTGTGGGAAGTACCATTGTGTGTTCTTCCTCTAGACAAGAGCCCATTCCCACGTGAACGAGGTGCTGAGCTGGAGAGCAAAGTTGTAGTAGGGTGGGGCCCCAGGAAACTGAGGGGGACCCGATTCCCAAGCAGCAAGACCTCTGTTTAAGAGTGTGGGTGTTTGCGTCTCTGTGCAATGCGAGCGCATGACAACAAGAAGACGCTGTGAGTTTACACAGAGGAACTATAACGGAAAATGTCCTTAAAAGGCTGTATAACTGCAATAAAGTGCGAGAAAATATACATTTACTTCTTATCAAATATGTGTTTTTATCTAATTATAAAATCTCAAATAATCTCAGTCATGTTCAAACTTTACACATTTTGTTATGAATGAAAAACGTAAATAATTGGCTTTGGAAAACATAAGGTTGCCAGTTTTTCCACATCAGTTTCATGAAGCAGATATTTTAAATGTATACAATCTAAAACAAAAATTAAGACAAGCTTGAGTGGAAAAGGAACTGATCTGTCATAAGCCCTGCTACTTTTACCTTTCAGACGATGATAGAGAACAACGTCTAGACTACTCACTTGTGACCACCACCTGTGTGTCCAGGTGTGTTTCCTGTCCAGTGATCAGGTGTCGTGCGAAGCATCTGTAGGTTCCAGAGTCTCTGGCTGTTAGGTTGCTAAGCAACAAGACCAGAGAGTTGGAGAACTCCCCTGATATTGGCTGATGAATATTTGGTGCATGAAGAGATTCCCCTGTGACATTCACTTGTCGCCATGAAAGTGCTGTATACAGGTACTTATTGGCTGAACAGGTGAGATGGAGATCTCCACCTTCTCTGGCTTCCTCCAGTTGGCTCACGCTGAGGCCTCCTGGGACGTCTGAAGGAAACACAGCAGATAAAAAGATTGATTAACTGGAAAGAAGGAGAATAGAGGAAGAGGGAACAGTTTGCAACACTTCATCAGGCTCCCATGTGAGGTGAGTAAGCTCTGAAGCGTGAAACCAGAGGAGCTGATTCCACCAATCCTCCATTTTCCTAACCTTTGATGACAATGTTGAATAGCTATTGTGGGCTAAAGCAGCTAGTGGAATACAGTGAAAAGGCTTTCTATTTACTTTAGCCATCTGAAACTTCCCGTGGAAACGGCTCGAGAGTTTCCTGATGGTAGATAGTGTTTATCTTTCCCGAACACCCCGAGGCCTCCCGAAATAAAGTGGACCTGCTAGTCCAAGGAAGTACGCCGCACAGGGAAGTGAAACGATAAGAGCTCCAGGTTCCTGTTTCGCTCTTGCTCACACACCAACAGCTCTGCAGGGTCTGACACACAGGCATGTGCATGCAAAACAAAAGCACTAAAAGGTTTAACCTGCTGCTCGTGACCCAAATCAAGCTTGACATCACTCACAAAATATCCGATCTAGTGATGCATGCGCATTTCTTTCCCGTGAAAAGCATTTTATCCTGTGCTACTACTATTCTATTTTCTCTCTGACTATTTTTGTTGCGTGTTTGGTAAAATTATGTTCAGAAACTTCTGCTCAGTTTCACATCTGTGTAGTTTTTTCATCACTGCTTATGGAAATTATCACTAGATACTCTAAATTCACTTATTTTAATAATTTTAATCAGTCAGAAAATTCTAAAAAAGTTATATGTATAATATGAAAAGTTGCATTCCTTGAAAGTAAATTCAACACGGTGGAAATATTACAACACAGAGTAGAAATTCTGTGTCATAGAGTTATTTTTACTCTGTTGTAGTGACCGCTGACACATCTTTGTCACCAGTGACACAATAGGTTAAAATGAGAAACTCTTACCACAAAGTTCCTTATGTTCCACCCCAACCTAACATGATCACACTTTTTTAAAATAAATTATTTTCTCTGCAATCCTTACATGTTCATAATTACATCACCAGTTTGTAAATGTTTCTCAGTCATGATGCCTGCAGCATCCGAGTCCCGTGAAGATTTCCACATCTGAACATATGTAAGCTATGAAATGAGAATGTAGGAGATTTGGCTTTTAACTAAAGGGAAGCTTCTAAGTTTTACCTTGATATAAAATAAAAAGAAAGTCCGATAAATTTAATGTATGAATGTTTGATTTCCAATCATTTTCCACCACAGCATGACAGAAGGTTTTAATCAAGTAAATAATCAATAATCAATTTAATCAAGTTTAATCAGATAGAAAATTGCATTCATAAGTAGGAATCTGAGGACTAAAAGGAAGAAATGTGAAGGATAGTGAGAGAAAATAGATTTTTCAGTCGTTTACTGCAGATGAAAAAAAATACAACGGACAGGAAGGTTGTTGTCTGCTATCACCTGTTATGTAGAAGGGGATGTCTAGCTGGTCTGTGCCTGCAGAGTTGGAAGCGATGCAGCGATACATTCCAGACACAAAGGCCTCTGCAACAGTCAGGACCCCCACTGTCTGTGGAGTGCAAAAACATCCTCATAGAATGATGAAACCCCCCACATTTAAGGCTCTGCTAGTTACTTTTACTGCTGATTGCCAAAATAATATTTCCCATGGATCCATAGCAGACAATGGTATTTTTTGAGCCAGACCTCCTGCTGACTTCCATCTAGATTTGAGTCACTATGATGAATATAGGTGAACTGCTGTAAAGCAAGGCGTGATGAAGAAGAATGTATGTAATAGAAGATGATTTATTTTATGTATTAACATTAAAAAGTGAAATAATTACTAATGTTCTTATGTGAATTCTAAAAAAATATTAATTATAAAAAAAAATCAGCTCATTATTGCAAGTGAATTCAATTCTATTCTATTTAATTACCACGATTAGTTTCAATTTAAAAGTACTGTATTGTGTGTTTTGATGCTTCATCTACCTTCTTCTTCCCCTGAAGCACTTCTTGTCTAGTAGTGACACTCAGGATGTGGTTGTGCTTAGATGTGTCAGGTAGCCCCTTCGTCACAGGACTCCACAGCGAGGAAGACGTTGGACACACACACCTTAAAGGAGTGGGAGGAAGACAGGGACAGGGACTCAGCTGTGTTAACACATGACTTTAAATGCTACTTCCAGGTGTGTGAGCGTGTTTTTCTCAGCTGTGCTCAGTGGGGGAGAGAGACTAGAAAGCCTGGAAATGCCTTGATCGCTGCTGCGTGAAGTGAGTCATCATCACTAAAATGCTTTTTTTAATCAGTAACATCATGTTCTCATTCCATCTTCTGCAAGCTGACAATAGCATAGCTTCGGGATGCAAGCTAATGCTGGATTGTGCGACTGTGAAGGATGCAGAGGTGGTATTGTCATTCTGTCAATTAGCTTCCGTCCATTCTTAAGAAATCATCCCACATTTCCAGGACAGGAGTTCCTGTCCCTCAATGACTCTCACAAGTCTAAATCCACGATGACACACAAGGACAGCTGTGGGAACTAATCCTTATGGAGGAAACCTTGTGGACATCTTAAGGGATTTTTTAATATAAGAAATGCAAAAAAAAAAAACAACTATTAAACATGAGGTTTTTAAAGCAAAATGTTTTTAACTAATTCAGACATGAATTAGTTACATCAGACATGAATTAGGACATCAGGAAAATGAAAAGTAATGAGTGTAACATTTTGAATATTCTTACAGCTTTAATACATTTATTAAAAAGGAAATATCAGTATAGTGAAGATTAATTATAAGATATAAAAGATGAAAAATACACATCAGCTTCATACCATATTAAATTGAAAAAATTAAAAAAATTTGTTCATTATGAAAAAAAATAGCCAAGATGCTTTAAAATTGATTGTATAATTTTGTTTTTGTTATTTATTGTTGACCTCTGCCTTATTGGCCACCTCTTCTCGCCTGCTAATCGCTGGGTTTAACTCTAGCCTCATGCAAACTTTAACTTGATTAAGTGGTAGGAAGTAACATTTAGTTCCATTTATATCCCATAAAAATATTAAAACAAACGTGTCTTCGGACTTATTAGAAAGTACCAGAATCTCTACAAAGAAAAGCTTGCAGTGATTCAGCTTTAGAGGAAAATGGCCATACTGATGTGCATTGAATAGGGTTGAATTAACCAATAATAAACTGGTAAATTATTTTTCTTGGTAAATATGATTGTACAAAATAGCAAAAACTGAAATAAAGGGTTCACATTTTAGACGACAACTGCAAACTTGCTGAATTTAACTGTTGCTTAAAAATAACCACTTAACCCTTTCATACGTGCAATAATAAAAAGTAACGTAATTTTATTTTTATGTATATAATTTTACCTCAAGAGACACATGTAGTTTTACTGTTTTATTTTATTAATGGTAGTTGACTTGGTTTTATTTTATTAATTTAAATGTATTATATTAAATGTATCCATAAAATATTATAGTTTCAGAATTATTTGATCTAAATATTTTATGAAAATATATGTATAATTTTCTTTTCCTATTTATCACTAAAGAAAACTTATGTATTTATGTTCAATTATACAATTTATTTATTTTTTATTTAGTGAGCAGTGTATTGGATGACTTACTATTCTCCACTGAAGTGATTCATTAATAAAAAATATCATTTTGATTCATGACTTTATATAATATATATATTTTTAAATAAGTGTCCGTTGTAGTGACTTCTGTGCATGAAAGGGTTAAGTAATGCACACTGATGTTAGCCAGTTAAAATATACATTTTGCACCTATAAAAGCTAATAGCAGGTGGAAATCTCTTGGTGTAAAGCTTATTAGCTCATTTTGAATTCATTAAACCTGAACAATTTTGCTGATAATTTATTAGGAAAGTTTTGATGCAAGTACTGACACCATCCCTGTTTATATAACATGCATCATACCCAAATGATTACAAAGGCTAACCTTGGTAAACACCCATTAATAGTTTATTTGTTATTTGTCTTACAGAATTACTTTTTAAAGAACAAGCTAAGCTAAGAGTATTTACACCCCAAGATACTCAGTAAATATAATTGACACCTGTTCATTATGAAAGCTTTGTTTCATAATAATACAAATTGTTGCATGGGTTTAAAAGTACTAGCTTCAGTTTATTACGTATAAAAAATAAAACAGAAAATAATTATGTTTTGTTTATAAATGCTAATATTATTATTAAAAAGTAAGTAAAAATCCTGTGGTGACTTTTGGGATTATTTTGTTTTATTCCCATCCAGTTAGAGAGATATGAAAAAAAATGTCCAGCAATTGGGGAAATAATAATTGCCAGAACCAAAATTAAAAATCCAGATGACACCTTGGCTAAAATACTTGGTCTGTTCAGCTTTATAGCAAAGACAAAGAAATATATATTTTTCCTTTTTTAACAGTGACTGCACTGAGAAAAGGAAATATGTAATTAATTGTGAAGAGATCTCATAAACAAAACTAAACGCCCTAATCATTTGCACATCCTCACTGTAAACCATCATTTCCACCTTGTCCATTGATCCTCCGCCTGTTTATGGATGTTTCTCTGCCCCTTTCTGCTGCCTGTCTGTCTGTATCCTTGTCGTCATGCTTTTCGCTGTCCTGAGCTCCTCCCTGAGTTTGGCTCCCTTCTTTCTCCCTGATTACTCTTCCTCTTGACATCGAGATAGTGTGTGTCACAAAACGAACCCACCCTGTGCATGACACTACGGGCCTGACACACACACATTCGAAACAATAACACACATGCACACACTCACACCCACTGCAGCAGCTAACAGTCCCACGCTTCACAGGAAAAACGTTAACAAGCGACGATGTCCTTACACCCATAAACAAAGTTAGTTGGATGAAAGTGAGGACATGAAGGTGGTTAGATACAGAAAACGATGAATGCATGCATACAGACGCACCATGTCCACATTCATACAATATGTGCCTGCCGACAGGGTGAGCATGCTTTTAAGCTATACATCAGTAAGGGTCATTTCCCTCCCTTTTCTTCCTGTTTTGTGTGCCTGAAATGTATTTTTACTGTGACCCCATCCTGCATTTTTTGCAAACCCCAAATAACCACAAACTGGAATAACCAATACACAAATATAAGAAAAGTTTAATGCAAAAACACAAACACATTATATAACACTTCAATATGTCTTAACAGGATCATACAGAGGTTGGCAAATACTGTCATTTTTCATATGTAAGTTAGTTGTATAAAATTATTAAATATTAGATTTATATATTACTCATAGAACATCTGTATACATGGACTGAATCACATTGGCAGACACCCGTAAAATGGGACACGCAAACACATTCCTGCACATACACACACACTAGCACGCTTGTTTTACTCACATACGTAGGAATGGACATCATACACACTTATGACACTCATTCTCTTAAAATGACTTGTAGTAACACATACATTTAAGTTGTAATTAACTTCCTATACAAAGACAGCAGGACTGTTATACTGATGCCATTTGACACACAAAGAAAACATTTTGTCATGAGATGGAAGTGGACAACACAGGATAGTCTCTGGTCTGTGCAGACTTCCTACATGGTAGGCTTCTGCCGACTGTAAAGTCTTTTGTAGAGAACCGTGGTCATCCCAACACAGAGCTCGTCCACTCTCCTGTTTCGCCCATCAAGGTAAGCATGTTTAACCTTCAACTCACAGCTTTTGTGGGTGTCAGAATCAGATCAGGGCTTGGGACAGGCACAGTTCATGCACCCGTTATAGTACCACTCTAGGACACAAAAAAAGCAAAGCAGCTCCAGAAATGTGGCTGATGTTTGGATGGAATTGCACTTATTCTGGCTCATAATGTCTGAAATGTTACAAGAATAAAACTACAGGGCATACTGGTTTGTGTGTGTGTGAGGGGGGGGGGGGGGAGTTTTTTCTTTTTTTTTTTTAGCTACCCCAGGAAACAAACAAATCATCAAAAAAGCCGACATCCCCAAATCCTTCATTTTGTGCCTTCTGTCACTCCCGGTTTCT
Source organism: Pseudomugil tenellus (assembly GCA_037177515.1). Lineage (NCBI taxonomy): Eukaryota > Metazoa > Chordata > Actinopteri > Atheriniformes > Pseudomugilidae > Pseudomugil > Pseudomugil tenellus. The sequence continues at coordinate 11,847,993 of JBAMHX010000020.1, forward strand.
TTTGTC
>JBAMHX010000020.1:11866415-11878695 GCA_037177515.1 Pseudomugil tenellus
TATATATATGTATATACATTTTCTTAATAAAATATTATAACTGTCAGGACAATATAACTGAAACTTAAAAAAAACATTTTATGGCTTTGCCAAGTTAGTATCATGGTGAATTTAACTTAATAACTAGCAATTCAGAACTGAAATTCATTAGGAGCATGTATGCTAAGATGATAAACTACATGATAAGCTGGATCATTTACTATTAGGCCTTAATGCAGCCCCAATGGGGAGAAAACTCAGTGTTCTCTGAGGGCTGGTCTGGACAAATGCAGAAGGTTTCATCAGGAAGGGCATCTGGCGTAAAAGATTAGATGGAAATGTAGCTTAGGAACAGGGTTCAAGTTGTTCTATCATGGTGAAGGCAGATAGAGAAATGGAATAGGAGTTATATAGTTATCTTAAAGGGGGAGTTTGCTAACAATGTTGTGAAAGTGAAGAGTCTCAGATAGAGTGATGAGTTTGAAATTAATGAGATGTTAATAGTGGTTATGCTCCACAGATAGAATATGAGTCAGAAGAGAAGGAGAAATTTAGAAGTGAACTAGATTTGCAGAATATTCCTAGAAGTGAGAGAGTGCAGATATCAGTGGACATGTTGGTGAAGGTAACAGAAGAGATGAGGAAGAGATGGGCAGGTTTGGTATCCAGGATAGGAACACAGAATGACAGATGGTTTCAGACTTTGTAATAAGGATATAAATAGCCGTAGTGAATACATTTTAAATACAGTATACAGTAAACTGTTGTGGACCAGGAAGTAGCAAATATTGGTAAGGATGAAATTTAGAGGATGCTGAAGAGGATGAAGAGTGGAAAGGCAGTTGGTCCTGATGATATACCTGTGGAGGTATGGAGGTGTATAGAAGAGGCAGCTGTAGTTTTTAACTAGGTTTTTCAACAAGATCAACAAGAAGAGACGTGTGATGGTGCCAATTTTTAAGAACAAGGGATATGTACATAAATGTGGCAACCAGGGCCGGACTGGCGGTAGGGCATACCGGGCACAATATGGTGATTCTGGGCCGGGCCGGCGGATTTTTTTTTTTTTTAGTTTGCCAGTCTGACTGCTGCAAACTTAACACTGCCATATTTATTAACACTTGTGCGTAATGCTCCAGTTGGAGACACTACAGGCGCTGCTGGAGTATTATGCAAATAGCTAAACTAATAAAGAACATGTTTTAGGGATCATAATACTTTACTAAGCCACAATGACTGGCCGATACGCTAAATTAGATTCCCGAGAGCAGCGCTTCAACAGTATGCTGAGCCTGAGCATCACGCAGCCACCCCGCTGCACCTGCAGCTGTTGCGCATTGCGGTCTGTTGTGGAGCGGCTCCGCTTCCTCAAGGTGGAGGTGTTTAGATACGTTGGGGGGTTAGATTGCTGTAGCATTTGAACAAAGTGTATCGTGTGTATGTCGTGGTGCCCTGCACATCCCCTCCACCTCCACACCATCCGAGAGGATATTTTCCACGTTCGGCTTTTATGTAAACAAAACGAGGAGCATAGTCAGATGGAAACAGGTGCAGTAGAACACGGCCTGTTCTATGGCAGGATTTATTTATTTAATTAATGAATTAACTTATTAATTTTGGTCGGCTCTAATTTTCTTAATAAACGTTACTTGGAGTTCACTGCGACTAGTAAGCAGCGTGGTACATAACCAGCTTGTTGCTCTGCACTTTCTAACTTTTACTTTCCTTTTTACATGGATGACTTTTAGCCCGTTATCGTTGCCCATTTTTTGTTGCTCTGTATATACTTCATTCAGGGGAGGTTATTCTATTGGAATTACTTTATGTTTATTTACTTTATATGACATTTGCACCGCATGCAGAGGAGCGGGCACAGACTGTTAGGCGCATTTGATGATCTTTTTTCCAGACTTTAAATTGTTAAGCCAAAAACAAACAAACATTAAGTTTAAGCCTCCAGTGCAATTTGAAAAATAAAAATCAAATAACAGAATTGTTTTGTTCTAACGACCTACCATGTCATTATTAATACTGAGCCTATATTATAAGGACATTCTACATTTAAATGGAGGTTATAGGCACATTTTAAACAACCTTATCAGTGATATAAGAAAAAAGAGGTTGTTGGAGACTGTTTTATTATTGTTATCTGATGCCAAATGAAGAAGTAAATTGGTTAATGGGTCGTTTCAGCTCTTCTCTCTGGATCTGTAAAAGACGTAAATAAGATCAAATGAATCAATGAGGGGAAAACATGATTCGACGAATAGTCGACGAAAGACGAGATCTGACAAATCAGATTCGACTATGAAAATCCTTAGTGGAGGACACCACTAGGGTACATACTGTAGTTTATAAAAACATCAATCACTTTTAGTAATATCTGTCTAATTTTTGCTCTACTGTATCATATTTTGTCATACGTTTTAGGATCCAAGAATATGTTCATTTGTTCAGGAGATTCAGTACAACATGCATGCTTTTGGTTTTCTCCAAGTACTGTATGAAACTGATTATTCAACTATTTCTCTGGAGTACATAGACCAGTACTGTGATCACTAAAGAAAGTCCATCAAGTCTAATTCTTTACCTTTTTGTGTTTGTTATCACTTTTTAAAGAGTTATTTTAACTCTTTAAATTCTTTTTAAAGAGAATTTTGGGGAAATATTTTGTGCTACTCTGCTGTTTGTGTGGAATAAATAATCTATAAAAATATTGCTAAATCTCCCATTTATTAATAATAATATTCATCAGTGAACATGTTCTATTATTCTATTGTCTTAATTTTGGCTATCCCATTATATTCTGTCTAGATCAAGCAGCCTTTTCGTTTCTACTAAGAAGTGTAGAGTAACTGACAGAGAGAATGGTGTGGGTTTAAATTTATTAGGCAAGCACTATTACAAGAAATTTATTTTTCTCCTGTAGGCTAAATTGTTTTTCCATCGATACCTGGTGGGCTGGTCTGGCCTCAAAATGCCCGGGCCGATTTTTTGTCCAAGTCCAGCCCTGGTGGCAACTATAGGAGAATAAAGTCAATGAGCCATACCATGAAGTTATGGGAAAGTTTAGTGGAAGCTAGACTGAAGACAGAAATGAGCATTTCCTAACAGCAGTATGATTTCATCCCAAGAAAGAGATCAATAGATGCAATATTTGAATCTATTGAAGTATAGAGGAGAGAAGGAGATGCAATGTGCATTTAGAGAAAGCATATGACGCAGTAGTGAGAGAAGAACTGTGGTACTGCATGAAAAAGTCTGAAGAGAAGTGTGTTATATTGGCACAGGACATGAATGAGATTTGTAAGACAGCGGTGAAGTGTGTTGTAAATATGACAGATGAGTTCAGGGTGGAGGTGGGACTGTATCGAGGAAAGACTGATAGAATTCACGAAGCTCCATATTTTGATGTCGATGTTATATACGAGAAATCAAAGCTAATCTGCACAAACAGGTTTTCTGCTTTGTTTTGTCTCATCTTCGTCATAAGTAATTGCTGATGCAGCGCCACCTCTGGTGGGGAGTGGAACCAAGTCTCCAAATGCGCTGACTCTAGCAGACTATCCTGGTATGACCAGGATTAAGAAACATTGTCTTTACATACAATCATGGAGAGCAATGAAGGATTAGAGATTTCAGATTTCTCAAATATCATAATGCGTTTATAGTACATTCTGTATAAAGTGCCTACAGTTGACACTTACTTGGCAAGCATCCACTCCTCCTTGCAGGTTCCCAGCACAAAGCATTCTGGGAGTAACAGCATCATCATACAGCTTATTACAGGTGTTCCTGTTTATGATTTTCACCGATGCCTCTTGTAAGTGAGAAGCCAATTCTCCTGCAAAGGACAAAAAGAGAGAGAAAACAATTTGAGTTTCACAGATATACACAATAACTTAAGTAAAACACTCTTTGTCTGTTTGCTATTTTATATTGTTGAGCACTGCTTACCATCCTCCATAAGAACCCCCCAGCCTGTGACATAACAGTTAGTCCCGGTGGTGAAAGCGTGCGAGGATGCAGGAACACACACAGGTTGTACCAAGTCATTGAAGAAAACAGGCGCACTGAGTTCAAGAAGTGCAATGTCGTAGTCAGACGTGAACTGGTCATACTGCGGGTGGAGGAGGATCCGACGGATCAGTCTGTTCGCGGCTCCTTGATTTCCTCTGGTCATCACTCGCATCCCCATGTAAGCCCTCCACGCACGAGCATCTGAGTATCTGCAGACATGCTGAGCATGATTACACAAATGCACAGGAATTACCAAGAGAGAGATCTGCTATGTTACTCATACTTGATAGCATCTGAGTCTTGGAAGCAGTGAGCTGCAGAGATGAGCCAGCGATTGGAGACTAACGTTGCTCCACAAACGTGCCCGTAACGTTCCATCTGTAGGCTGACCTGCCAAGGCCACGACCCTGCCACCGCATCAGACCCTCCCACTATCTTAGCTCGCTTTCTGGGCCTGGTTCCACAGCCTGGGAAAGAGAAGAAGAAACCAAAATTACAATCTGAAAAGCGACACCACTCAGAAGTAAAAGATTTGGTGGATGAACGCTTTACCACAACGCAGTTCATCAGAGCCATCAAAGCAGTCTTTAACTCCATCACATTCAGGGTTCACCTTCCTGACACACTTCCCATTAGCACATTTGTAAGAGGAAGAGGAGCAACCTTTCACATCTGAAGAGGCAGGAAATAGTTTATCATCAGAAAATGAAGCATTCTTCGACCATGTATTGACATAAAACATATGCCATCCCATTGCGATAGTGATCATAAATCCTCACATGCTCTGGTGCAGTTGAGTTCATCACTGCGGTCTTTGCAGTCAATAATACTATCACACACTGATGACTTAGGCAAACACACCTTGTTGGGACAAACATGATAGCATTTACCTGCTGAAAAACAAACACAAAGCAGCACATTAAACACAAGTGCATGCACGTTTTAGGACAGTTTTACAGTTGCAGGTTTGCCTACCACAGGTGCCCTCCTCACTGCTGTCTGCACAGATGCTCTGGCCAACACACTGGCTGCTTTGAGGTTTGCACAGGCCGTTTCCACACAGCACTTCCCCTGGCCTGCAGGATGCTGAAAATTCACTTAAATTTTAGTAGCGCATGTGAATGCTTTTACAACACTTTCTCTAAAAAGTTTCTGACACTGCCCAGTAAAAAAAAACAGATTATTATTTCAAATTCAAAATGTACAAACTGTTGAAACAAATATACAAACAAACAGAAAAATGATCATTTTTTAAAGACTTTTTGCTTATTTTTAATTATTACCAGCATCTGGTGGAAAAGAACACCAAAACTAGCATAGATGCTGGTGTGGTGTATCACGTTTTCATAAAGCTGGAAGGGATTTTTGGGAGTAAGGAGGAAAATAACTCCTGCAGTCATACATACAACTTTAAGTTCTAAATTATTCTGCAAAAACAATGAAGATTATTTCTTTGGAAAGCATCCAGTTGCCATCAGATTTAGCTTGACACTCTGTATATATGAGTTTTTACCACCATGGGATCTGTTGCACATTCATGATCACAGATGTTGCTTTTTCATGTTAGCTGAAAACAACTGTAGCTAATGTTGGATCACATAACATCATTTTTTTATACAACATTTTATATCCAACATTTTTAAAATTCACATTGAATGGGCTGAAAATATTAGGTACAATTTTTTTCATCTAGTTATGATGAGAAGACAAAAATCAGGTAGGAAATTCTGAAAACATGAGATGACATTAATCATTATGTTGTATATAAAGTCCTGATGCAGTAAAACTTACAGCATTTAGCCTCGTCTCGTCCGTCTGAGCAATCATTTACTCCATCACACACTTTCTTCAAAGGGATACAGCTGCTGTCTCCACAGCGGAACTGGCGAGGGCAAGCTTGAAAAACATTGAAAATGTACTTTTTATGCTTTAAAATTCTCTTACTAAAAACAAAAATTACTTTCTCTACATGTATAATAAATTCAGAGGTAAGGCAATAACTTTCCCTGGTGTCACTTGTCAAGAAGATATATTCTTTTATTTTAAAACACAAGTAAAACACTTTTTAAAAAAACCTCAGAGCACCATATTTGACTTACTGCTCTCTGGAGAGAAGGCTCGGTACAGCAAGTAGAAGCCCTTATGAGTGAGAGATTCATCAGAGTGGAAGTGGATGGACAGAGGAGAGGAGAAGACCCGCTTTTTGCTGCTGTCTGACACTGGATTACAGAGTCTAGATGTAAAGCATCACAAAAGTAAGGATTTCAGTGCTCATGAAGAACATGACACATTCCAAACAATCATGAGACGAATGCTTACAGTTTAAGAAGCTAACATCATCTAATTGTTTCCGCTTAACAACTCACTTCATTCCACCAATATCCAGCCAGTCTTTCTCGCATCCGTCAGATGACTGGGAATCCTGAATGTCCATCGTCATGATGGTGATGGAGATCAGATATCCTGGTGATGGCACCTGAAAAAGTAACCACAGATGAGTGATGTCAGGCTGCATGATAAAAGGATACTCTACTCCCTTCCTAAAGCACTATTTTTTACATACACACACTTAAAATATTATTTTTAAAAAACTGCTTAGCTTACTCGTAGTGTCCAAGTGCAATCTATATTTGGAGGATAGTAAGAAGGATAATAAGGTGAAGAAATTGAGCCATTCCAGGAAGTGATTGCTCCTCCACAACCTGCAGGGGGAAATGGTGAGACAAGTAAGAGCACAGAATACACACAAACACCAAGGCAACTTCTGTAACACAAATGCTTATCAAATAAAAGCTACTTTGACACAAACAGGCCCTCACTTGCTTTTGGGATGGCCTGGAAGTAGGCTTTGAAAATTGCTCCATCTTTCTGTCTGCTGAAAGAAAAGGTGACCAACATGACGTTACCGGAGGATGTGAGCTTCATGACTGGAGATGTGCCTGAAACAGGCAGCCCACACCACCTGAAACAGACCCGAACACCTGAATGTTTAACAGGCATTTTGGAGAAAAAAAAGCTGCTGCTCTTGTTCAGGTCTGTTTTGTTTATATTTTGATTTTACCTGGCAATTATCTTATTCTGCAAAGGAAGAAGAAAGTCATAGGCAGAAAGTTTGTGGGCGGTACAGCTTCCCGGTGTGGCCCCCTGGAGAGTAAGGACGACCAGTCGAACCACATGACCTGATGGCACACGAAGGCGCCACTGGTAGTATGGCTTCTTGGGGCTCACGAGGCTCAGAGTGCGGTTGTTTCCATATTTGGCATAGAGGTCAAATGACATGGCTGAACAGAGAATAGGATGGAATTACTGTGTTAATGAGATTAAACTTCATATACTGGTGTGTAACAAGTTAACGGAAAGAACAGAAAGATACAATGGTTGGTTGAAAGTCATGTGTAAATAAATAAAAAATATTTGTTTAGCACTTTTTGCAGATAAAATCAGTGTTTTACAATACAAATCATTTAAGAAATCATAATAAATTAAAGGTGCAACATTTAACAAAACAAGTCAATTACAGAAAAATAATATATTATTCAAATGTGTGTTTCTAATGGTATATAAAGTAAAGTCAAAATAACTTTTTTAATCTCGCTGTTGGTTCACATACAGAGAAGCTGCCATATTTGTGTCACAATTTTTATTATGGTGTTTCAGAATGGACAAGCAACTCTGTGGGACAGGAGAACCCTCTGAGCTTCAACACTGCAGTACCAGCTTAGTTTGATAGGTGCCAGGTGTGAAGTGATGGGGACATGGATGATGTCTGAGAGATGCGTGGATTCTAGCCCATGTTGAGCCTTGTACGTGACGAGTATGACTCCTACAGGTGCAGAGGCCAGCGTATGCAGCAAAACAGGGGGGAGTGAAATGAAAATGTTTGTTTGACCTGGCGAGTAGCCTAGCAACAGCATCCATGACAGGCTGTAAATGGTAATGGTTTAATTATAGTGTTGTTGTAATCATTACAGTACTGAGGGATGTTTTGGAGTAACATTGTTGCTTTAGGGCTATCAAAGATAAATTTAAGGTCAACGGTGCAGAATTTGACCCAGCCAAAACAAATCTCCCCACCTTGGAACCCAAGCTGCCATTTCCCCCCCTGGATACTATTTGGATTTTTCATTTTGTCGGATTTTTCATCTGACTCAAAGTCATCAGGATCCAAACCTGAAAAAACACACATGGGAGATGTCAAAACACACAAATCTCTGATAATATTATTGATAACAGTTATGTCTATTTAGAGCTTCTACCTAGCAACGGGAGCATGTCATCATCTGGCTCCATATAGTAGCGCTGCTCATTGCGGCTGTCACGCTGCACCTTGTTGCTGCCCGGGAGCCTACGCTGCAACCTCTCAGGGGTGGACCTCTGGATTTCCATGGCAACATCATGAGGCGCATTGAATTTACTCCAATAGAAGACATTGAGACCTTCTGCTCCTTCACTGTCTCACAAATGGATTTTTAATGTTGTCAGGGCACGTGTCTGTTATGCATGCTCACTATGTGTAAAAAATGGCTTCGGATGTGCAACAGCCTACCTGAAGGCAGTAATTCCTGAGTGCAGGTGGTAGGAGCTCCAGGGGGTGGACTCATAGAGCTCTGAGAACTGTTTTTAAGAGTGGAACATGGTGGGGAAAAACATTAGAGGTGATATTTGAGGTTACTTTGTCCATTTAAGCAACGTGTATGATGATCACACCTGGTTGAGTTCAACTAAATCATTGTTCTTGCATGTGTGTTTGTGTGTATCAGGCTCTCCGTGTGTGTGTGTTGACACAAAGTGCCATTATGTTTCTACCTGCTGGTTGTGTAGATGTAGGACCCTGGGTGGTATGGGCTCCTGGCCTTTAATGAACAGATGGCCACAAAGATACTGCGACCAATTAGCAAGCAGCTTCGTAGTCTCAGTTTGTTAGAAGAATATTAAACTAGGTCATTGCAGAATTTGAGGAATTCCCATCTATCATTTAGAATAATCCACCAATGAACCTGATCTTTTCCTCAAAAAAAACATCCCCCCCTTCTTTTCATCTCCGTCCCTCTGTCATCCCAGCTTGCTCTACTGCCCTGCCTCTCCCTCTTAACCCCCGCATCAAACACAGGTTTGCCTACTATCTGTAGTGAACAGCACACATAGTGGCTGATTGTGTGAAAGCTACACAGACAATGTTTTTATTGAGGGCCTGCTCTTCCTCTCACTCTTGCTGCCCAAGTCTAGCTAGGCACACAAATAACAGGATTGTCCTCAGCCTTGAAAGGACCCTGTCCCTGGGGGTCTCGGGGACTTGCAAACACACTGTGTACAGCTCTTGTTTCAGCTTTACATTTAACACCGTCAGAAAGAGACACACATAGAGAGGAAAGTGGTGTAGAGAGAAAAGGGACAGACAAGAGAGGATGGACCAGATAAGGAGAGACCCATCCAAATCAGAGTGCAGGGAATGACGAGGAGAGAGAGGGACGTATCATAAAAACACCAGCAGCATGCTGTGGTCAAGCATATCAAAGTTAGAACAGAAAGATCAGCTTCAGCCAGCAGCGGGAAGGTCAAGCAGCACTCTAATGTGTCATTCAGAGGGGAGGCAGTGACAGACAAGCCCTCCGTTCCACTTACATAATGGTTCAAAGCCTGAGCCTGCAGGCGAAACTGGGGGGAGGTGGAGTCGGTCAGCTCCGAGGAGAAGCTCAGGTTTGGGAACTCCACGCTGCCTCCGAGGAAGAACACTGAGAAAGGCGGAGCTGAGGAGAGGGAGAGATCTGAGACAGGTGCATGGTGTGACTCAAAATAAACACATTTCAAAAGGAACAAAGTGGTCTGACACAAACTGAGACGCAGCAGGGCAGGTTTGTGCTCACATGTTAAGTAATGGAGAGTCAGTGCAATGGCAGCAGTAAAGGGAAAGAAAGGCACGAGACCTAACATCCATCTCCTCCAAGAGCAAAAAGATGCAGCTCGCACCCCCTTCACCCTCTTCTTTTCCTGGTCTTCTGGCTTCGTGGGGGGGCTCAGTGACTGGGTGGGCTTCTTCAACTCCCCATCTCCCTTTCAGACATAAGAACATGACTCAAATATCATACCAGCTTTTAACATCTGCTCCCAGGTTGCTCATAACTTATCATTTTCAAGCAAGCACAACAGAGGAGCAGTAAATGAAGTGCATCCAAAATGCAAAATCAATAAAATAGATTTTTATAACTGAACAGGGGCTCATTTGGTCAATGCAATAATGAGCACTTTCAACTCTTAAAACACTTGAAGGCTGTCAGGAGCCACAGAGAAAGCAGACAAAGCATGACTGGAGGGGTCTGCTTTCCCACGGCCTGGCTCAGCAGTTTCAACCTGCCATGGACATCCAGGAGAAAGAGATCCTCATATCCCTTAAAAGAGGTTTTGATTAAATCTGGTTTAGTCAGTTTGATTGGTTCTGAAGAATATGTAATCACATCACAACAAAATCTGAAAGAACTGAAAATTTTCCATAAGAAGAGAGTATATTCAAGAACCAGCACTTGTAGAGAGCGCTCTTTTCTTGGCACTGTCTTTTATGCGCAATGGAAGACGCATGGCGATGGCTTACCTGTGGAGCTGAGCAGCCTGAGTGTCCGTGCGCTGAGACGCAGTACACTTCACAAGTTTTGCTTTTGGGGAGAGTCCGCATAGCACTGTCCCGTTTAGCTCCGGAGAGGCGATATGCAACAGTACCTCAGGCATGGAAACGATGGAGAGAGAGGAAATCCCCGCTGCCGCTTCCTCTGAAATAAAAAGGAAAAAAGAAAAAAAAAGTTCAGTAATCTGAGCTGAGTGGCCTCGGATGCGGTGGGCATTCACCCCCTCCCGTTTACCTGAACTGGGCGGCAGGTGTCACACGGAGCCCCAGAATGCAGTGCGGGGACAAAGAGACCACTATGAAAGGATACAATCCACACAAGCATCCTTGCGACAGATAATGTGAGCAAACGGCCTCTCTGCTCGGCTTCAGATCGGATGGTTAAAAGAGAGTTTGAATGAATCATATGAAAGAAATGACAATAAGAAGCTCCCGGGGCTGTAAAACACCCTACAAATATAAATCTACAATCAAATTTCTTCAGCCTGTAGCAGAAATGAAGTTTCTTTGAATGAAAATGCAACAATGACAAACAGATTCAAGCCTGTCAAAACAGTCAAACACCAATAAAAGTCTGTTATATTGATCGTATGTATAAAAAAATCACACACAGTCCACATTATGTGCATATTGAATTTATTTAGAAGAACCACAATACATTAATTTGATCATGTCAGCTAATATGGCTGTAGATCCAAGATGTGAACTTGTTGACCCTGGTGTAAACCCCAGGTAGGTTTGGTCTGCCACAGCCAGACCCCCAGCTGACAATTCCAATTAGAAACCAGCGCTGTCCTCCTGGAGCCTGACAGGACAGAGGACCTCCTGAATCCCCCTGAAATAATTTTTCACACACACAGGACAAACAATTATTTTAAAAAGGTAAACACAAACTTGCTATGATGTAAATGAAATGCAGTGAATATGTGATGCAGTCTAATTAATTCTCACCCTGCAGGCGTCCCGCTCTCCTGAGGAGACACCTGCACACAGCATACGTGGAGAGATGGGGCCATAGCTCTTCTTACACTCCGTCTGGCTCATCACGGACACCTCTGCTTTCTGCAGCACGGAGGGCAACAACTTATCTGCAATGGGGGATGACAGGAACTTAGGCCTTGCAGCCAACATAAACACTGTGGCTGATAAAAGTGGATATTCCAAAATGATAAGAATAAATGATTGAAGTAAACAAAGCAAACAGCCAAAAAGAAAGAAATAGCTTAAGAAAGAGAGAATACAGGTGAAGGAATTATACATTCATCTGTCAGGGAATGGCACCTTTTCTGGTAAAAGCTTGATTCAGGAGAAAAAATTTCAGTGTGCAGGAAACAGATTTGTAACAACTGTTAATATTAGTCAATACAGTTAATAAAAGTCATTTTAAAAAAATCGATACTGTGGGATACACAATACTCTGTACTACATTTTTGGGTGGTTTGATGGCACGGGCGGGCAAAGATGATGAACTTAATGAGTAGTAATGGGTTGCTTGTGTTTAGTTATGTGACAGAAAATAGAAATAGGTGGATGAATTGTGAAGATGCAGACAAATGAGAATAAAGATAATGGCCCCAACTATAATCTTCAGGAACGACATCTGAATCCATGAAGAAAAAAATTAGTATTCTGCTGGATCATAACAGCCTAACTGAGAGGTAGTTT
>JBAMHX010000020.1:11887162-11907511 GCA_037177515.1 Pseudomugil tenellus
TATATATATAACATATTAGATCATTTTGAAACAAAAAAAAGTACTTTCATACGTTTATTTTCAAAGCTGTAAATCACAGTTTGAACATCAGCTGGACAATTTTATGGTTTTTCATGTCGCGACTGACATATCACCTGTACCTCAGATCTGAAATGACAGCTTGCTTGTAGAGTCTGGCCACTGAGGACATCTTGTACACACTGCTCACCTACGACACACCGGGTAATTAAGAATACACTCCTTTGGCTCAGCACTAAACATTATGAACGCTGCAGGGTTGCACTCATACGTACCACATGTTGTATTTTGTTTGCCATGGACACAAACTCATGGGACTCCGCCTGACGGTACTCTGGGATAAACTCCACATTGGCAACGCGAAGCATCCCAGCAAAATAAGCTCCACTATAACTTTCCCTGCGAACTATGGAAATTAATCCATACAAATTAACATATAAAAGTTAATTTATCTTTATTCAAGGTATTGTTAAAATCTGCACCATGTCCTGAAAACATATTGCACTTATTTTTAATACTTACATACAAAGACCCAAAGCAGTGACCATATGATCAACATCACCACAAACACCACCACAGTGATGATGACAGTGATGTGTGGTATGTTCAGCAGATAGGCCAACAGTCTTTTGAGTCCTTTGGGCTTCCGTCTAGTCTTCCTATACATCCTGCGCAGCTTCTTCAGAGTGTGATCCACTGTGGCCACCTCCACTGAGACATCTGCAATCTACAACCAGTGGGGAGGTGCACAGACACTTTCATACAATCTAATATGACCTCAGAAGCACTTCATTTTTCTTGCCCTTTCAATTGTCATCTCAATATGTTGTCATGTTAGTTAGCATGTGGCAAATGATGTTGAAATAACTTGAAATGAGCATAAAAGTGTCTCTTGGTAGTTCATCAATGGTTCCATCTTTTAGAGAAAGGGCAACAAGGAGATGGTGACTCTCGTATGAGAAATGCCAAAAGAGCATTACCCCTCTACAATCTTGCTCATCATTGTAAAATTTCCAGGTCAGCTAGTTCATCCTAATGGTAAACCATCTTTTTAATAAACTGTTCAACCAGAAGGGATGTAAGCTCATGAAAATGATTATTTACTCATGCAATCAGCTCATGGTAAGGAATGTTCAAAAGTAACACTATCCCCATCAGATGTAACACTTGGCTCTCATTGAGTTACCCAATGTGCATGTATTATTCATTGTCATCCCATACTGTGCAACAGTCACTTAATCCATCACAAGTTAGCGGGGTATAAATTCACACAGGGGAAAAGTTAATATGCCTTACACATATTTAATAAAGAAGCAAGCTAACTGGTGTGCCTTACAAGCTTTAATATGCAAACAGACCTCAAGGATCATATATTACAACAAAAATGATCAAAGAAAAGTCAGGACATTAGAAATGTGCACAGCTAGGTATGGATGCAAGGTTTGGTCTGGAAATATGTAAAACATGATGTAAAATACTCAAATTTTTAGTTCTAGTGTATTTGCATCTTAAGTGCGGCGGCGCTCTCATGGACAGTTTAGCCAAAAGTTGTTTCAAATACAAGCTAAAGCTTTTCCTTCGTCATGCCGTAAACTAATTTAAGATAAGTGGAAAATATATATTCAGTTGGCCATCAATGGAAATGCTTTTCCCTTTACTTTCTCAAAACATGACTTGAATTTTCTTAGTAACTTTGCCTTAGTAGTTAATAATATAAAACTTTTAATTCTATAAAGCTAAATCTTAATTTAGCTAAACTCCACTGCTGCACTAGCAGTCAAATATGCATTTTGAAGCATAATGATAACATATTTAACAAGGCACTTCTGCAGTGCAGTTCAGCGTGAAAAACATCTGTAGCTGATTTCTTTAATGGTATTTGCACTTGGAAGCTGTAACTGTGAACCTACAACATGCAGTCAGAGCAGCAAGCAGCAAACTATCCTAAGGCTGCAAACATACAAGCATTTAATCAGCAGGAGGATAAAGAGCAGCCAAATCAAAACTTTGTTCCTTCTACTGCAGAAAAAGGTGCACCGGTCTGCACAGTCAGAAAAAACAGTGCTGGGTGACGAGTTTTTACACCATAACATCCAGCAAACACCACCCAGGATTTTAGTTTTTAAAGTTGTTTTATCACAAAGAAGTTCTGGAAATGTATTCTTTATATCAACCTGCACCATGATGGAGACAAAGTAGAAGATTCGAAAGCAAGTCAAAGCATCTGAGAAATATACAGGGGCATGGATATGGTAACATGTCACTTGTATTTGTTGGTGATTTAACCAAAAACACAAGCAGCCGAGTGGGAGCTAAAGCATGCAGTACGGAGACATGCTGTCTGCTCAGATTCAGGCAAATGACTGGATAACATTTACAGCACAGAGAAATTGGAATCATACTGCGAGAAAAAAGTACTTGAATTATAGGATGTATAGCATTTGACAGAGCCAATCACCTGATTTTGTTCTGATTAAGCTGGATTTCTCTTACTGAGACAAAACTAGAAACAAAGGGACCCACTAACAACTGACAGCAGCTGGAGAGCAAGACTAGCACAGCAAAGAGCAAATTCCAATCTGATACTAGTGGGTTTAAGACTATGCAGTCATTACTCCCTTACCCCTCTTTTCTAAGTTTATTGTTTTCTATTTAATTTGATTCAACCACTTATTATAGATCTAAAAGAAAATAAGGTAGCCAAGTTAAAAAACTTCATTCTTAAACCTTTCAGTCTCAGTTGAAATGCACTTGAAATATTCTGCACTTTGAGCAAATATGTAAAAAAAACCCTGCAAACTACTTTTTTTTTTAAAAAAAAGTACAAAAAAAATTTTCTGTGGATTTTACTCACACTGGCGATGTCCTGCTGAGATCCCCCCTTGTCTCCACTTGTCTGCTTGTTCTCCTCAAACTTTGCTCCCATGACAAAAATATCCAATCAAGACATTATTGTCCAATTAATATGTTCTGATGCTCCATATCCATTTCCCAACACTTTCCCACAAAAACCTAAGAGCAGACAAACAATGCAAAACCACGCAACACTGTTCAGATCCTCGGCTTACAGGTGTGTGAAACTGGATCCTACAGAACAGATGAGCAGTGGAGAAGGAGAGCTCCCCGAGGGCAACGTACCACCTCCAGTCTTATGGTTAAGGTTTCATTCACTACCTGCCATCAACACGTTTATTCAAATTCATACAAACATATTTACCAGAATCAAGACTTGTTGGCTGACACAAGAGACACAAAACAGGCCGGAAAGCATAAGAAGCAAAACATTTTCTCATTAGATGGGTTTGTACAAGAGTTTTATTTACAGTGTTAAACAGGTTATGTGAAGGTTTAACTTAACCTCTGACCATTCAGTGCTCAGAGCTGATGGACTCGCAGCAAAAAAAGGGTCCAGCCTTTGTGAAACAAACTTAAAACCTTATTTGTCAATGTAAAAGTAGAATACACATTGTTGTCACAGTCATTATAATAATGATAAAAAAATCTATCAGCTGGAATTAATATAACAAAAGAATATCGTCGTCGGAATAAGCAGCATCTTTAACAAACCAATAAACAGACAAAGTCAGTATATTAACACTTTTGTCAGGTGCGTTCCAAAGTGTAGGCACCGAGTTTGAACATGCAACAAAAACAAGACATATTATGAAAAACAAATGGAGGCACAAAAACAAAACTTTACAGCACGTTCACAGACAGGTGAAAAATTAAAGTGTTCTTTGAGACGCTAGGACAGTTTGTGTATGCTCTAACATTCAGAGAGAGGGGGGAGCACCGCCTCATTTCCTGAAGAAGGCATTGCGGGTGATGCTGTACAACAGATGGTATGGCTTTCTTTTTGGGGGCTCAGCCAGTGAAAAGACCTGCTGCTGAGGCACACTGGTGGGAATGGTTATGTGGCGCTGCTGAAGCGGTGGGAGATTTTGGTGCAGGTTTTGGTGATGTGGTGGGGAAGAATCAGTATAACCAATGGCTAAAAAAAAGAATAAAAAAGATAAGGAACAAAATAAAATTAAAATGTGTAAATGAGATATACTTACATTAAATTAATATTTTCTCTTACCTTTGATCTTCCCACGTTTGGGTCTTCTGGCGTTAACAATAGCCTGTTTTCTTTGCTCCTTGCTGATATCTATTCCTGTAATGAGCAGAGATAATTCATCCTGATGCGTGAGGTCAAATCATTTACAGACACCTAATGGCAGCCATCTTTTTTTCCTCTTTGCCTTTTATTTGACATAATTACACAGCGCTGTTTGTATTCAGTCACTTACCCATCTCTTGGTCTTCCTTCACTCTGTGTCTCTCTTTGGCAAAGGCTTGTAACCACTTCTGCTTGTCTTGGGCCTTCTTGCAGCACAGCACGCACACAAACTCCAGAGTGGAGGCATGGCGTAGCCTCAGAGCGTTCCTTAGGGTCAGGCCCAGGTCTAGGTCCCGCCCATCAGGCACGTCCACCACATCCGTCTGGTCCATGTCCATTCGTCCGCGGTAGTGGAGCAGGTCTCTCCGCAGGACGTCTTTTTTGCAGTAGACCAGCTGATGATCAAACAGGAAGAAGCTGCGCTGCTGCATTTTGCCTTGCCGGACGACTCGCGTCAGTTCGCCGGAGTGGATCAGCTCCGAGCTGCGCTCCAGCACATCTGGCCCCTATAAGATACAGAGTCGAAACATTCACACTACAGGAATCCACATTCTTTTCATAAACTTGGCAAAAATTTACTTATACAATGAATAAGTCATTCTCACCTCCCAGTGCAAAATGGCGACCTGCCAGTGAGCGATGGTGTCAATACTCTCCAGTCGTCTTTTTCTTTCATTTATCAAACTGGCCACATTCTTCATCGCCTCATATGCTTTACTTACACCGCCGTGGTCGCTGTAAGGCAACATCTAATTAATTAAAAGGCAACACAAACAAAACCCCTACATGTTTGCATCAAGCCGTCCTTCACAATCACTTCTTTGACACACTAACTTTATGGTTGCGTATTTTTTCCAGACACCCCCACTAATGACATGTTGTGGGTGTGGCGACTATGAAAACAGTTCACATCATAGTTACGCTCCTCCTTATTCGAAACACAAACATTTGTACTCCGTGCTTCATGGAAAATTTTACAATGCACGCCCTTCTCTCATGGTTTCTATGGTCATTTGGACTTTTGAACACGATTATAAAACAATTACTGAATTCTGTTTTATTTGTGATATACTAGCATGCTCTCCAGCTGGCAGCAACACCTGCTTACAAAGCAGAGGACGAACCAAGGTCAAATGGTACCTTTAACCCTTTCCTGCCTTACTTTATTTACAATGATATAAAAATACAGGAGAAAAAAGGAAAAAAAAAACACAAAAAATCATAAGTTAAAAACATAAATAAATGTAAATGAAAAATGACAAAGCTGTCTGCAGCAAATTTATGACAATAAGCATCAAAAATAAAGTATATTTTAAAAAGGCAAATTATTCTATAGCTACAGCTAATCTTTATGTAAAATGTGCAGATTGTTTTTGCATTTAGGAGCTTTGGCTTGAGGTGATTGATAAATTCTACCTGTGGTCTTTGGGTGTGTACTTGAGCAGCTCTCCCAGTTGCAAGGGGTATTTACAGATCTTCTGGACAGGTGTAAGTAAGAACCCAGCGATAGAAATGTCAATCATCTGCTGGAGGAGGCGGCAGGCCTCAAAGAAATGTTTGTATTTTCCCGACTTCATGAGACGCTGGAGCTCAGCGCAAGCGGCAGGATGTGTGTTACAGTACTCTGAGTAGATTGAAAAGCCGTCACCCTGAGGAGGAAGAAAAACAGCCTGTCATCACTCAAAGCCATTTCGTTAAAAAAATCTTGTTGAATGAGTCAAATATACGAGACATGCAGAAATGTAAAAATGTGACAACCTGCAGGAGAAAGCAGGAGCCTATTTCACTAAGATGTGGTTGTTCTTTGTTGTACTTTTTCTCCAGGTCTCGGAGGAACTTCCTTTGAAATCTGTAGATATCCTCAATGTTGCTGAAGATGGTCTTCAGCTGCAGTTCTGTGAACATGTCGGGGTGTTTCCGACACTGACGGATATAACCCTGAAATAGAAAGTGTACAACATTAAAGGCTGAAAACACGTTAACAGTTTCCAGACTGACCAACAGGTGCTGCTAACCAGCTGTTGTCAACCTTTGGGGAATAATTTTTTTTCTATTTGGAAGCAAATTTAGTAGAAATATTTCATATTTACTGGAAAACAGGCTTGTTTATGAGACAATCACCTCAAAAAGACATAAACATGAAAAAGTTATACTAGCACCACATAAATGTAGTAAATTCAGACTGAAGGCATTACCTCACAGATATCCTTTAGGTGTTTAATGTAGATGCGTTCGGTGTTCATGATCTCCTGCACTACATTGGTTCTCATCTGCTGTCGGTGCTGAGTGCTGTGCATGTCTCTGGGAGCTGGGCCTTCCTGGTCTGATACGCTTTCAACGCTTTCAGCACTCGAATCCTCCTGATTCACACGCACCTGAAACCCAGGAGGACCTCTTGAGAGACATTCACTAATAAGTCAATAAAGTCTGTTTTTAAATGAATATTTTTGTTTAAAATAATGTCCAAATAAATCAAATTAAACAAAAAAAGTAATATGGTCTTTAAACACAATAAAAACATTTAAATCAAATGAACATTTTGATTTAAGGGATAAACTAACTTCATTACTTCAGGAAGTACACAACAAAGACTACTTCACATCACTATGGAAACAGCATGTGCAAGCAACCAGTCCTGTTCATCAGCATTGATTTAGCAACAAGCAATTACACAGCAGATGTCCATCTGCCAATCAAATAACATCACCATGGTTACTACAGCTGACTAATTAAGACTCAACTATCAATCACTCATAGTCCCACAGAAACAAGTGGATTTCTGAGGTTAGCGTCCATGCTACACATTATAAAGAGCGCTGCTTTGGTTAGTTTTGAGCAAAGCTGCTTTGCCAGTTTCTCCAGAGCAAACATGTGTCAGGCACACAGGTCATAAAGTCCACTTACCCTCACAAAGCTGGAGGGGAACCAAGCCTCCTTGTCCCCTCCTCTGCCCCACCACCAGTCCTTATGTGAGGTTTCCAGAACACGGATAACATCTCCAGCCTTGAAGGCCAGCTCCTGCTCCTCCATGGTCACATGGTCCCAGAGAGCCTCAGCATACACTGTGTGGCCAGAGCTTATCCACTGAGAAGCACGCATACAGATAAGATAAACATGCAATTACATGGAGGATAAGACCATGCCTAACATGTAGGATTAATGTCTAGACATGCAGACACTGCAGTGGGATGTCCGCTTTGCTTAACGGTGGTCAAAACATCTTTGAAACAAGTACAAAACAGTTTTTTAATGGTGGTTTTGTAAAAAGACATTTCAATGCAGCAGGTTTCCTCCACAGCCTCACCTCGTTGAGCAGAGAGAGCTCCACCCCCGGCTCCAGGTAGGGTGTTACATCAGTGAGTTCATCAAAGCTGCCTCCCTCCTCCTCCTCCTCCTCACTCACGCTGTCATCAGGTGTAGCTGAGCACTTAGAGACGCCATCTACAACACGTAGTAGATATTGTAAAGCTGCATGGGAAAGCAGCTACACACACCTGATATCAAGGTTTTCCTCCAACACGTGTATCGACATTCTTTTACTCAACTTTTTCCACATTGAATAGGTGAAGTTTTGTCACGAGTAAATAAGTTCTCACCGCTGAGCACTCTGTGGAGTTTGCGTCGCCCCACGCGGTCCAGTCCGATGGGGGTGCTCTGGGAGAGGACGGAAGGACGAAACCTGGCAGACACTCCTTTATAAGGTGGCACCTGGTGGGAGGGGACTGGTGGTCGTGACAAAGGCTGCATGAATGATAAGAAAGGTCCTGGGATTTAGGAAGAGCTCACTTTGTCTGGCTCTCGCCACAAACAATCTGCTGAATCAGGTTAACACAAAATCAGGGGTTTGTAGCATCCAGACAAATACCAGCATCCATGACTGGAATCCTTCATTTTGGGCTTCATTTCTATTTTTGGAGTACTTAGGTGATATGACAGAAAATTATTTTAAAAAATGGGGCAAAAGGCTCACATTGGAGCTGAAATGTTCCAGTTGATGAGTGAAGTCCCCATCCTTGAGTATGGAAATGTCTCAATGTTTAGTCTTTTTGTTTAAACACTGTCCATTATTTACATGTTTTACTATTCCTGAGAAAAAACCTTTTTCTTTAAGATTGGAAGTAATCAAAAATGTTTTTTTCTCTTTATGTTCATCCATATCTTCCAGCTGCTTATTCTGATGCAGAGCTGTGGGAGGAATAGCGCTTATCCCAGTGACTTTTAGGTGGGAGGCAGGGTAAACCTTGGATATGTACATTTATCATATACACACACATACTTTTTTACTAAATACACATAATTAAGTGCACTGCATAGGGGTGTGGCTGCCTCACAGAAAGAATGTTATCTGTTCGAGCCTCAGCTGGGGAGGGGTTCGAACAGTGGTCTTTCTGTGCAGTTTGCATGTTGTCTCCTCCCACAGTCCAAACACATCCAATACAAATTCTCTCCAGACATAAATGAAAGCATCCAGCAGCCAAGTTGCAGATTTGAAGCAAGAAAAAAATCCTCCCCCTCACCTTATACACAGAAGAAACTAAGCTGGTTACTAAACATGCAAACAACACAAAAGGCCAACTTTAATACTACAGTTTGGTTCGTCTTTCTACCATTACTGTAAAAAAAATCCCCCAAAAAAGCTTAATCAAAGAGGATTATCTTCATTTGAACACATAAATTGCACTGTAATATCATTTGATTGTGATTCTATGCCAGTAAAAACATGCATATTAATTCTACATTTCTATCAATGCAATTCTTTATTGACAACTATAGCCTGCACTAATTCCCCTCTACAGGAAGAAAGTCAAACAATTTACCAAATGTCCAGCTTATAAATAAAAACCCCACCAAACGCTTTGAAATAGTAAGTGGCGAGTAAAAGCTTACAGATGGAAGTCGGTCCTCTTTCAGCTCTGCATCTGCAGGAAACAGATCCACGGCTCCGATTACTGAAATGGGACGCTGCCTCTGAACTTCCCCATTCATGTTCCGGTTCTCAGGACCGTCTCCATCATTGTTGCTACTGTAGTCAAGATGCTGCAGCATATCTGTTGACCTTTCCTCATTATGAAGCTCTGCCCCTTCTTCGGGGATGCAGTGCTTTCTGGAAACAAGCTGTGCATAGTCAGAGATGGGACGAGGTCTGGCGCGCCCACTTCTTTGTCTGGGTTTGACGGAGGGTGTTTCTGCGGAAGCCGTCGCCGCATCTGCGGGAGATGCTGGTGGTGTGGACGAATCCGAGAGGCACGTTGGGGAGACGGGAGATGTGCTGCCAGTTGCTGGAGAAATGTCTTCTGACTGGAGAAGTGCTTCTTGTGGGTGTGAAGTCACCTGGTTAAAGGAATGACAATGTTAATGTTTAGGTTTTAGACTGACACAAAGCAAATGGTACTAGATCTCATGAAAGGTTAGCACAGATGCAACTGTCTTGTTGAATCTCCAGAAAGGACATGACCTGTAAGACCAAAGCTATTAAAATGATCTTATTTGTAATTTTATAAATACAAAGCCATGCTAAACACAAACCAATTAAATGCTATCATTTGGTTTGTATGCTAGCAGGCATCATATCCCCAACAATCAAATACCAGCTAACCATGGGAGTTACTAAACAAACCTCACCTCTGGCTTTTCTCGATCTGGGTCCGGACCTCGGCATATACACTGGAAAGGCACACAGTGTGCTAGGACCATTTTGAAACACATGCAAACATTGATTGGCTTCTGGTCTTCAAGGCCAAGTCCTTTAAATATTTGAGAGGCCAGTAAGAGCCCCTTGATTTCTTAAATAAACAAATCTGGTTTTCCAAGTCATCATGTGAAGAAAAAAAGAATCTGATTAGACCAAAACGTTCTTTCTAAAGTTTTACATTTATAGTCCTGTCTACATGGTGGTGCTGTCAGATCTCCCAGGCCTGGACTTCAATGTTGGACTTTGATCTATGGAAAGGGGGAGAAGTGAGGGCTGTACGCAGCCATAACCTCCAACCCTCCCACAGGAACAGGACTATGGAACCGTTTTGCGCAAGGGCCACTAATCATACACAAAGCCTAATCATTAACTCTCTCTGCTTCTTCAGAGTGGCTGGTAGCACAACATGTGACTGCTGCAGCAGCTGACAGGAATCAAACACAACTGACAGGAACGGGATGATCAATCGATATTATGCCTGTACCATTATTTATCTGATCAGCAAGGGAACCATGTGCCTTTTGAACTTAATCTTGGTTTTATAAAGCCCTTTACATGTATTACATTACAATCATTTAGCAGACGCTTTTCTCCAAAGCGACTTACATTTTTTGGGTCAGAGGGTTCAGTGTCTTGCTCGAAGGACACTTCGGCATGGGAAGCCTGGAATCAAACCAGCAACCTTCAGATTGTCAGAGAACTGCTCTTACCTCCTGAGCTACAGCCTCCAACATGTGTTTCTACCCTTTCTATCTGTTCAGCACCTTTTTTTTTTTCTCTACCGTCACATCAATGAGCATATCGGTGGAGATGCGGGGCTCAGTTTCTTTACACCTAAAAAAATGGAATGATTTTGTTGGGAGGTTGTGGAGATTGTTCCACTGGTATAATGGTAAAGGAAACACTGCAATGACAAATTATCATGCTGGACTCAAAGATCATTTCAAACTGAGAGGAGTGCCACTTCAGTTCCCATAACTGATAAGCATCAAGGCCCTAAACATGAGAAACCCATAAACCTTTGCCATGTTTTAGTTGATAAGAATTTCATTTTTGCCTCTGACTTTCAGTTTGACCGTCTTCTTTGAAAACCAAAAAAAGTGCCAGCTTTTAAATTCTTTTTAATCTATTTATGTTGACATCTAATCCTATGCATCTCTGCTTATAAAAAAGATGCTTTTATTGTGAAATTGCTAATCCTTTTAGTGGCACTTGATGCAACATTAATCTTTCTAACTTAAGTTTTATATAAATAATTTAAAATAAACCTCTTTTCAAAACAGACCTTCATAAAAAACGTAAATCAATACGGAGTGTGAAGTTAAGGCCATTGGCATAAAGATACAGTATGTAATCATGAGGTCATGATCTTCTTCTGACATTTGTGATGTCAGTGAGCAGGAAGCATGGAGCTACAAAGAGGCTGATATGATGCCATTAAGGTTTAACTAGTTCTCACACTTGTTTAACAGCATACTTTATCAGTTTACTTGCTCACCTCATTTGATTGCAAGTTTCCTTCAGTCTGTTCCGGCTCTTGTGAAGACTTTCCTTGGCTGAGTGGAAATGAAAAGCATTCGACCATCTCTTCATAACCGCTTGTCGTTGCAACAGCCAGGACCTCACACTGAGCAGAGATACCAGATGAAATCAGCTCTGTTGTCTCTGGAGGCTCCAAGAAATGAGGGCCAACGATAACCTGATGCAGCTGTGGCATTTTGTTATTGTCAGGCGGCTGATGCACCAGTGGAGTGTGTTCGACAGATATGATGTGGACGGACGACGGTCGGCGCTGTCGCTCATTGGTTTGCAGACAAGGCACACGGCGGGAATAGTCATCGTGGAGGCGGGTTAAGGGAGACATGGGAGATGAAGAGGTGGGACTGGGAGAAGGACTTTGCCTGTGCCGGACTGTTAGATCCGTCATACTACCAACTAGCTTCAGCATTGGCCCTTTAGCTTTCACAGGGCCCCTCCTGAAGCTACTGGTTCGGCCATGGAGGTCCACTGAAGAAGTGCTCGTAGTCCTTTGGAGGTCTGGTGTCCCATTTGAAAAACCTGTCTGGGATTCTTTCTGTGATGGAGGAGGACCTGGAGAGGGGGTTTTGCGCCTAAATGGCGCCTTAAATATATGAAGGTTGTCCGCACTTTTGCTCAGTCTGCTAAGAACCTTCACATTTGTACTTTCATTCAGGTTCTCTGTTTGGATATTATTCTTTGATGTCTCAGTTGGTTTCTTTGTGGTATTTGCAGCTGGATTTGTATTAGTTTTTACTTGTCTCCCATAGGTCACATCAAATAAAGAGATGCGCCCTGCTCCATACGCTCTCCTGATACTTCTAGAGAACCGCGAGTTGCGAGTCAGACCATCAACATCGCTTTCATCCTCATCATAGTCCTCTATATCTGAGCTTTCCCGGCCGATCGCAGCGAACATTTGACTTGTAATATTTCCATTAGACACATTATGTCCTTCATCGGTCCTCAAATGATTTTCTGGATCCGCTAGATAAGGAAAACTTCTGATCACCGTTGAGCCATTAGTAATTTCCTGACTAGGTACAGGGACATGGTCACAATCATGATTTGCTGCCCCTTTACTCTGAATTCCTTGTAGCACAGATGAACGTAGTTTTTTAAAGGAGTCTACAACCCCAAACCCTGGAAGTCCTGGCCAAGGCTGCGTGCTGCTGTCACCGTCGTTGCTTGAAGTTGGACCATCAGCGTCAGGACTGTGAGGGGACACAGGCCCCTTCCTTGAGTTAGAAAAAAGCCTCATAACTCTTGAAGAGTGGGGCTTTCCTTCGGCTTGACCGATAACGGTGCTGGACCAAGCAGAGGAGTTAATGCTGTTTAATCCGCTCTCTTCGGAACGGGGACAAGCACTCATCGGCTGTACCTGGGCACCACATCCAGATAGCAGATATGGGACCGTACTTCTTTCAGCGTGGCTCTGAAATGGATGTATATCACTGAGGGGTCTGCTGCGGATGGGGAGATCAGCTTTTGAGCTTCGGAGGCACAGAAGAGGGTCTTCGCTTAAGGACAAGACCGTGTCCTTTTGTTCTGCCTGCAAAAAACAATAAAAAAAACAAGTTCAATAACCTTAAAATGTTGCATTACAGAATAATCCGAAATCTTAGACCACACAATTCGCTGATCTAACAAAAGCAGATCAGATTAACTGAAATTATTACTTTTTGTTGTATTTAAATAAATGTTTTGAAATTAATTGCTAAGAACATTGTGCTTAACTGCATGACAACATAATTATTGTGTGTATAACAAAGTGTTCTTTGTGTTAGTATGTAAGAAGTGAGTAATGGTGAGATGACTGGCAGAGACACAGACAAACAAAGAGAAATATCCCTTAATGTGCAGAAGATATAGAAAACAAGGATTTTTGCCAAGAACACCACATGTATTTGTCCTTGGTACTGAATTTCAAAATTCAAGGAGCGTTGAGGCCCCATGTTGGGTTAGTAGGAGGGGGGGGGGGGGGGGGGGCTCTCCCCTTAGGTTTCTGAGTCTTAGGTTTCTTCAGGGCAGTGTCTAATGCAGCTGAGGCTTTGAAGTGCAGCTTTGTTAGCATGACTAAGCAATGAAATTTGCTAATCCATTGTGATTAATGCAATAAATTGGCCATTTTTCACCAGGTTACACAGAGTAGGAAGTGACAGCGAGAAGGAGAGCTACGTGGCTCTCAATCAGTTACACTTTCCAACTCATTACAGATCATAATCTCTAACAGTTGGCCATTGATTTAAAGAATAAAACAAATCCTATGCTGTCGGAAGTGATGGCTAGGGGTATATCCCCAAATGCCCCCAATTCTCCTATCCCCAGATGCTCGAATATACACAATAATGATATAAAGACGGACGTGTTCAGTCACGTAGCTCCAACTGGTGTAGAAACTTTGAACCAGCCCGGTATGACATCAGGACAGGATGCATTTGAGGTCAATGAGACAAATCGTTCCAGAAATATAGCCAAAAATCTGATTTTTCATGAATGAAGCGCCACAAGGTGGGCAAATCATAAATCCAATAATTGTGAAATTCGATACAAATCGTCCCCTTGGGGACCTAAGCAGGTACACCGAGTATCAAATTCAAATTGTGAATTTTGGCGGTCGTGATGAAACCATTGTATCCAGACACTCCGTGTCCGGGTATATAAGGTATTGCTTACTTTATTTGGAATAGCTTTTCTTAACTAAAACTTCTTCACCAGTTTCTGAAGTGCCTGTAACAAGAAACATATCAATCCTGCAGGGTGAAGCCGGAAATGGATTTATTCTGGTTTAAAGTAAGAGTTCAGTGAGTTATCAGTCACAAAAACATTTTAACACACCGAACCATATTTGCAAGAGTCAATATTAACATGAGAAACAAACTATTTATTATGACTGTTCAAATATGCAGAAAATAACTGGAAAGTGCTTTAAAGTTCACTTTTAAAATAAGTACAAAGTATGCAAAAGCATTTCGCTATGATTAAAGTTTTAACTAATACTGTTTTGCACACGTAAAAGGAAAAACCTCGAATACAGTCAGACTCCCTCATAAAAACATTCTGACCTCAACTCACTGTCTACGTGCCTTAAGTCAACAGGGAAAAAAGCATCACACGTCAAGATGGTACAAAGTCCACATTGATGTCGCAGCATGGAGAGCATGCATTAGGCTACATGCCAGTTCATAGCCTTTGCATCAGTTTATCGGGTTTGCATGTGGGTTTTCCAGTATTTGTGTGAGGAACTAGTGTGAACTGCGACTATGTTGTAAAAGTCTTCTTTCCAACTGACCCCTGAAAAACAAAAATAGTAGTCACTAAATTTGCCTCCAGTTCTATGAATCTATTCACAGTTTGATGACAAGCTTGTGGATATGCAGTCTTGCACAGCTCCTCCTTAAAACAGTCTGCTCAAAGCGAACATCGTGCATCGACTTCACAAAAAACCAATGGAGATATCATTTAATAAATGTGTGTGTTCTAGTCAGAGACAAACTGAGATTGTGTACAAGGCTGTGTGCAGATTTCAGCAAAATATATGTGCATTTTGGGAACACCTCCTTCTGCAGATGATTACACTTTTAGTAATGGCATCTGCAAATTGCTCTACGGGGAAAAACTTTGGACAGAAATTAGCTAGAAGCCAAGTCAGACTTTTTTGTGAATATAATTGTAAGTAGAGAAGATCTTTTAACCAAATTAAAGCCAAAGTAGAAACATGCGCTGCCTCATTTTTTTCCCCCTGATTGCATATGAAGGGAGTAGCAGGTTTCTGGAACGTTCCCATCCTTCCCCATGTTTAGCAGCAGATGAGCTTTCTCAATCAACCTTTCTGTGGAATCTGCTGTCACTTCAGCCTACTTGCTTCATCCCACTGAACGCTTATGTAAACACAGAGCCACCGCTGCCAAGCACCACTGCTGACAGACACTAAACACCCCTAAGGAACAATGCGCTGCTTTCAAAACTATGCTGAATTGTCTCCTTGTGCTTTCTATTTCACAGCAGCGAAGAAATCTCGTTGAGTAGCAACTGGAAAAATACACAGGATCAATAATTCCTTCTACTTCCCAAGCAGAAAGATAACGTCAGATAGGGAAAGAATGTTTACGTCTCAGGTTGCTTGTTTTTGCTTTGAATCTCATGACACCATCTGTAAAGCAGACTGTTCCATCCTTCATTTCCTTAAGCTTTCCACGCTACTGCTAACACCATCTTTCACTCACCAGTTGGAAATACTAATTCCTGGCAGTGTTAGTACAATCCAGGCTGGCACTGGTGGTCACCCATTACATAATGATGTTTTACATTGAACTAACTCTCCATACAGCATGCCTTAATCTGTAACTTTTATCTCAACCTGATGAAAAGCATGTTAACGTTACAATGTAAAAGTTGTCAGTTAAGACAAGTAATTCTTAAAAGACATGAGTTTGCATGCATGTATAAATGCATTACGTACTTAAACTGATTAACAGAAAATGTATCTTGTTAATAAGCAGAAAACAAGATATCAGCTAAAATCAGCTTGAGTTGCTGCAACTAGATTAAATAATCAATAGTTCAAATTGAGAAATATCAGCAAACGATCATCACTGAACCTAATGACAGGAATAATAACGAATAATTCTTCCAACATCCACAATTCTTCAATATTAAAAGTATAAATGAAAGGTATCGATACAGTTTTCTGTATAATCTATCAATGAAATTTCACAAATGAATAAAATATAAAACACATCCACCTCTCATGCCTTCCTACAGCTTCCATGCAAACTTTACTTACGTGTTAGTATCACTTCCTAAACGGTCGTAACTTTTACAACTTTCCTGTTTCCCGCATGCCCGGATCACCGCTTCCCGCCAGCTTCCTCTTGCTAATCTGTTGACGGGAGCGGCACACTAGAGGCCCTGGTCCAGAGTTAATTAAGAGCTCAGGGAGGAGTCCTCCTTGAGCCGCCCCCTCCCCTTCCCAGCCAGCTGGAGCCAGCTTCAGATTAGACAAGGGGGAACATGCATCCCCATACATAAACATATAAACACACAAACACACATTATGCAACAATTAGTCAGAGCATTGTTTCACAAAGGGACAGCACAGCACAAGCATGTGTTCACAGATAAGGGAGCAAAGCATTGAAATGACAGACTCCCTTCCTACTTGGCCAAGCAACTCAAACAGGTATTTATGAAAGGAATCATATAAGCACAAAGTGATCCTCTGTAAACTAGGTTTGCTTCTGTGAGGATATGTCCTGCTTGAAGCTTGGGTAAAAACTCAGTGAGACAACATAGAGCAACCATTAAAAAGGAAAAACTACCAGACAGAAGGTATAAAGAGAAAGTTCTCCATTTTGATTCCTGGCTTACTTCGAAGACAGACACAACCACCCTGGAGCAATACCATTCCTGTGTAAGCTTTCGTTTTAACATTCCTGATTAATTTTGTCCTCAAATTAAAGCTCTGGGGAAAGACAGTGAGTCTGGTCTAAGATGTCCGAATTCAACACCAATATTGTTTGAAAGAACAGACAGGTTATATCTGTGTACATAACCAGCTTTT
This sequence comes from Pseudomugil tenellus, assembly GCA_037177515.1. NCBI lineage: Eukaryota > Metazoa > Chordata > Actinopteri > Atheriniformes > Pseudomugilidae > Pseudomugil > Pseudomugil tenellus. The sequence goes on from JBAMHX010000020.1 coordinate 11,904,116, forward strand.
TCTTAAGCTTAAGTTGCACACACAGAGAAGAAGTTCACCGTAGTTTGTCTTTCAAGTGCAGAAGTTCACATCTGCAATTGCATCAGCGTCTTGCCAGATTAAGCAATGCTTGACCAAAGCAAATGCCTCTAAGAATCCATATTAAACTCTTTTTAGTGCTGATGCGTGTTAGCCAACCTTTAAGACTGTCTTCACTTGGAGATGAAAACTTTCAGAATGTTGATTCTGAAGGAAATCTTCCATGTAAGACAACAATGTGCGCAAGAAGGAGCGTGCATAGCCTATTCTCCCACTATTCAAGCAATAATCTGATTAGTGGAGCTTTACCAGACTGTGTTTAGGACTGGTTTCATCTACAAATAATAGCCTAATCAGGAGGATCACTTGGCTATTTGGCACTGACTGAGTGATACCTAAAGCATGTAAACTGGACACCCGGACTTGACTGCAGGGGGTAGCTTGGCCTGTGTGCCCTCCATGGAGTTAAAAGTAGACATCTGAGAGATAAAGCAAACATCTAAAAGTCACTTTCTTATGTTGATTTTAAAAGTCCACAGTAACCACAACCCAGTAAAGCCACTTTGTCCCCCAAAAACTGGTTTAAAAAAATCACAAATGACAATGAAATGAACCATATCTTGATAAGATGTGCTGATCTGCTAATTTCCTTGTTTAAAGTCTATTTTCCTCATTTTTGATCAGGCAGAAAGGTGTCGCATAGAAAACACCACGCCTCTTTCCTGCAGCGTGGGAATTACAGGTAAAAGCCAAACTAGGGAGTGCCTCCACTGTCACACAAGCAGCCATATATTCACCTGATCTGCAGAGGACTGTCATACAGACAGACAACCAGAAATGTAATACCACACAATGTTCGAGGCTTTGCGAGGACAAAACGCCACTGAGCCTCGTTGTCATCATCCAAATGTGTAACCTGACAGCTGGACCAAAACTATTGAAAGGATGTTCTTGTAACTTTCAAAGACTGTAAAAACAAGATGTTTCTTAAGAGGAAGTTACAACTGTAAACTATATTTTAAAAAAAAAAGATATCACACCTTGTGTCACCTGATACTTCTACTGTAAAACATGTTCCATTGTGTTGTGGCTGTTCTGACCTACAATAAAAGTCAAGTTAATAAAACATGGAAGTGTACTCTGACCAGCAGATCAACACTTGACACTTGAGTTTGCTTTGAAGTAAACTCTTCCTTGTTTAGTTAAGTTAGAACTGCTGGGGGTGTGTTAAGAAAATAACTAGGAGGGGGGATTAAATTTAGTAGCTTCCTAAGCTCATAAAGCACTCAGTGCTTATTTCTTTCTGCATTAATTACTTTCTTGGGCCGTTGAGCTCTTTGTAGTTGTTGGCTCTAAACCCCTCCCTCACTAACTCCCTCCACAGCCTGGCATCTCCCACATCACTATAACAACCACCGTTGTAATGCACCACAAACAGCCCCCCCTCCCTCCTTCTTTCAGGTGGCATTTCAGCGACAACTCACAGGGGAAATCTCTGCAGCTGTAAACGTAACCATCTCTGGTATAAATCATTTTTAGACGTATAAATCGTCCATGTGAGACGTATCAAAGGTCAGTTAATGGAAAGCTGAAAACTCACCCTGCTCATAGTCGCAGATGTTCCCCTCCTGACCTTTCTTCTCACACCAAGGCAGCAGCTGTTGTGTTATTTATCCATAGTGAGGCAGTCTGTTCTCCAGCGACTTACTGCCTCCATTTCGTGCTGTCGCAAAAACATGTCGGCCACAACAACAACAACAAAAAGAAAAAGTGCGCTGCTTCTACTCACGAGTTGCCCCGCAACATACTGAGACAAATGGCTGGCTGACTTCTTGGGCTAGCAACTTAAGCTAGCTCACGAGCTCAGTGATAAACTTCTTCTGTGGGAGGGTAAGCTCTGCGGTTTCTGATTTCACTTTGCGAACCGGCGAAACTAGTTGGTGGGCAGGTGCGTGCAAAATAAACAGTGAATCAGATCATATATTACAGCGTTACTCAATAACTGCTCATTACTTCGCTGAGGAAACCTGTTACAAGAGGTCTTTCTTAGGATTGAGCTGGTGAGCATCATCAATGCACTTGTTGCAGTGTTTTCAGGAGGCGGGGCTTAACGGACGCTACCATTGAGGTTACTGGCTGACCACAGCGTGACCGTTCAGCTACTAGCCAATAGGAATGAACCCAATTTAAACCACGCCCTCCCATACAGTCCGTGAATGAGGGGAAAAAATAGAAAACAATGCTGCACCTATCTTTCTGGACAGAAAAAGACTCGATCATCCAGTTGGTGCTGGGTTGTCTTCCTCATATCATAACACTGAATCACGGCATACATTTTTTTATGTCACGGGAATTTCTGTGCCCATCCCCGAATACCAAAGGATAGAAAGTGGATGACTGATTGAATGCTCTTTATTGGTTAGACAATAAAAAGAGAGATGAAAAGCAAAGTGCATATTTAACCTTTGCACGCTCCCATTAGTCTACACCAGGTTAAAATAACTTTATGCATCTGTCATAAACATGCTGACAAATATATTGGTGTACTATAAAGCAATTTACTGTCACTTTCTAGCTTTTGTTTTAAAATAGACTAAACATATACGATTCTGTAAAGCCAGTATATTTGAATAAACTCCATTAAACATAAACAGCAACAAATGCTTTAATATAATTAAATTAGAAATAAAAAGTCAAAATCCATCCCGGATACAGCCTTTATCACCTTTGTCATTACTTTTAAGAACAATATGCATGTTTATACTCTTGAATTATTGTGTATTGTGTCCAAAAGCACATTAAAGCCATCATTAAACATTTTCAGTTTGTTGAAACCAGAACCCTTTGTGAAATACTTATCTACCTTTTCACTTTCAACAATGAGTTTGTGCTGCATGCTTCAGGTTTTTGCCCTGTTTAAAAAAACCAAAACCTTTACCTCAAGCTATTTTTAGTGACATTAGGTTATAAATGTAGAAATACCTTCAGTAATATCCTAAGGTGTCATTCATTTGAATAATGATATATATATCCAACATCAGAGGCTGCAAAGGAAAGGATAGAAAGTTCCCCATCTTTCACTGCAGGATCTGGTTACTGTGAGTTTCATTTCATATATATAATGTGTACACAAACAGATAAAATTCATTCCCCTTACTTTGGCTTCTACAGTCCATTAATTATTGGTCCAGCAAGACTGTGACTTATCTTTCTTAGGATTTTGCAAACTTATCTTTTGCCTTTTGGGCTTTTCTTGTAAAAGTGGACCACTGCTATGTAGAATGTGCTCATATCCTAAGACATGAAGTTAGCACTCTATTGCAGTTCTTTCTCTCTCTCTCTCTCTCTCTCTCTCTCTCTCTCTCTCTCTCTCTCTCT
>JBAMHX010000020.1:11907611-11919040 GCA_037177515.1 Pseudomugil tenellus
TATACAAGAGTTAGCTTAATCTCAGCTGATTGGTTAAAATTATGCCACTTGAAAACTAAAAAACTGTTATTTTTAATCTCTGTGAAAAAAAAAGGAAATGTGTTTTTCTTTTACAAAAAAAATTATTAACTCCAATCAGGATTGGACACACAGAGAAAGTTAATGTTTCAGATGTCATAAGTAACTGAGACGATCCAGAAATTCAGCCACACACACACATTAATGAGTTAAAAAGGAAAACACATTTTATTGCTGAGGAGATGAGAGGAAGGCTGTCAAACGGAATCGAGTCAATCTTCTGGCAAAGAGGAAAAGGAGAGAGTTTAAGTACGTAATGCTCGGAGCAGGTGAAACTAGGAAACAATTACGTAAACCCAGGTGGGCTAAATTAGACTGACAAGCACAGACCTGACAGAGCAGGAATGGGAGCCATGACATAAGAAGCAGTTTAATCCAAATCGTGTTTACGTTTTTTTTAGCTCAGCAAAATGCTTTATAAAGCCATTTGAATTGAATTTAGTTTTCCATATTAGCAGATTTCTGCTATTTAGCATGTTTACTGCTAATATTACTGATTGTAATAATCTTAACTAAGCTCCAAAGATTATAAACCCAGAGAATGTTGTGTCATCATCTTCATCAGCAAAGAGTCCATTAAAAAGTTCTCCTCCAGCCACTTGAAGCCACACCTTGTCCCCCACTTCCAGGTGCAGCACGGCACCCCCAGCGGCTTGGTCCTCACTGCTCTGATAGTTATCCATGGTATGGATGATTTTTGCCCCATTTTTCACAAGTGCCACTTTGACGTTTCTGGAAAAAACAGTGATATGGTAGGAAAAGTAGTAGGCACCTGCCACCGAACACGTGAATCTTCCTGTTTGTGGATCGTAGTGATTCTGACCGTTGTAAATAATCTTGTCAAACCGGATCGGCGCATTAGCTGCAGGAAGTTTAGATTGTGCTGTGAGTCCTACACAGAAGGCACTTTTTGGGATGGCAGGTGTTTCTCCCTCTTCGCCTCTTTCGCCCTTCTCACCTCGAGTACCTTTGTCCCCACGATAACCAATGTTTCCTTTGTGACCTGGAACACCAATTTCTCCCTTAGGGCCCGGCTTACCAGGTGGTCCAAGTGGTCCCTGAATGCCTCGGTCACCACGGAGGCCAACATCTCCCTTTGGACCCTTTGGTCCGGGAGGTCCAAAATCTCCTTGAGGTCCTTGAGGTCCAGGGAGCCCAATATCTCCCTTATCTCCTTTCAGTCCAACGGGCCCTTGTACACCCTGGGGCCCCATTTTCCCAGGAAGTCCCCGTTCCCCATTATCTCCTCTTTTTCCTTTGAGTCCAACTGGACCAGTTTCACCTAAATGTAACAAGTACATAATAAAAGTCTCTTTCCTTTTGTAAATGATGTTACTACATAAAGATCATTCTGGTAGAGATCACTTTCTTTATCATTGGGTTTGTTATTTTTAAAAATACGTACCAGAGTCCCCTTTGTCTCCATTATGGCCGTTATTACCTGCTGGTCCAGTGGGGCCAACTTCACCTTTCCATGGATCATTAATGAATAACTATGTTATTAAAATATGCGCAGAATATATTAAAACATGCAGAAAATGTAAATAGAATTGAATTCCAGTGTTCTCTACAAAACGTACCTGGATCACCTTTCTCTCCTCTGAGTCCGTCTCTGCCGTCTCTGCCTGGCATACCATTGTGGCCAGGATCCCCTGGTATTCCAGGGTATCCACAAACACAACCTTTACTTTCCACTATTTCCTCTGAAACACATCTGACTGCCAAGAGCAGGAGCACCAGGGTGACCCTAAACCTTATCTGCAACATTGACCTTTTCTACCAAAACCTTCAGAAGTTCAAGTTTGTTCACAGTTTATCTAAACACCAAACAACTGATTTGCAGCACTGCGAGAGTGTGTGACACAAACCATTGAGAACAGAAACTAGACACGAGCTAAAAGACAACAGTCACCCCAACCCTTTCAAAGTCTTGTCATTGGTCACTGTTTTTGGTTTACATATTTACTCTTCCTCACTAGTTGTGCATGACCTGTGCCCCTTTTGATGCTTCTCCTGGCTAGCTGAGGCTAATAATAAGCTCAGACTCCCAGTGTGCAAGGATCAGAGGTGCAAAGTGGCAAATAGTTTCACGTGCGCTGCTTTCCTACACATGGTAGCAAACAAGACATTTTATTACAAAGTTTAATAACACTTCTCTTTAACAGGAATTCACATTGCTCTATTGAATTATCAAACACACACACAACAAACCCTATGGCTTGTTGATGTGATTTTTTTTATTAGTTACTGCTTTAAAGCCCACACTTGAATGGCCTTTGTTTACTCATTGGATGGTAATAGCATGCTAAAATGTCAATTCATGAATGTTTTTTATTTTGCCATTTAAAAAGCCATCATCAGAAACATTTGACCCCATTAAGTTGACTGTTGATTTAAGTTATGCTCTGTCAAAACTCGGTTTAACAACAGAAGCCTCAATACTTCTTATCTCAACAGTAAAACCCCTTGAGGCATGATATGGACACAGTAGCTATTGTATGTACACACTTGATCACGGAAATATCCTGGGGCTAAAGAAAAAATTTGTTCAGACATGAAACACAACAATGTTCCCACTGCTTAAGGTATGAAAAAAATCCCAACCAAAATGAAGAATATAAACTGCCTCAGATGTTTTATAAGACTTTAGGTGGTTTGTGTAGTTTTGATACATCCTCCACAAATGTAAAATAACCGTAAAAAAAGCAAGTATCTAAAAAAAACAAGTAACCAGTAGCTGGTTTCTGAGGCATATTATTCTACTAAAGCAAGGCAGACGCAGAGCATCCAAGTCATTATGCTGTACTGCTGGTAGTTTATTAAATTGTGTGCAGCAAGGAGAGAAACAAGAGGGATGGGCACGAGGGAGGAGCTGCAACATCAAACTAAGATAAGAATAGAGAAAGACACACCATACACATCTTCCAACCTATCACAACACAACACTCCAATTTAGATTCACAGATTCACAGTGATGTCTTTTCTCATACTTTATTTTTTTCAATACTTTTTTGCAAGCCTCCAGATATAAATATATTCAAAAATATATAAACATAGGAAATAAAAGTGCACATTCCAGCATTCATGTGTTTATCTGCCACCAGACGTGGACACATCACTGTCATACATATTGGCTACTGCACCTTTTCTTGTTCAGTGTACACAAATTGGACAAATATGTGACCTAACAAACAAATAACAAGGGCATGGCTCAGAATGAATGACACTTATTTATCATTTGAGGCCAGTATATCTGGACCTGGTATCGAAGTTCCAAAACCAGGCACAACGTGAGGTTGATTTGGTTACAGAAGATACTGCAACAAGGCTTTCAGACGAGATACAGACGTAGCCACTTATTCAGCTCCATGAGGTTTGGGGCTAAACAATCACAATAGTAACAAAACCTTCTATAATGATGAAAAATGTAAATATATTTCTATATAAATAAGAATCCATAAAACATGCTGTAACAAAAGTTTACAGTATGTCTGTAAAACACAATATTATTTTGCATAATATTGATGGCTTGTATTGCTTGAAATTCAAAGCAATATAAGACCAAACTAACACAGACATCATGTAATTATTTGAACATGGAAAAAAAAACAAAAAGACAAAGAGGAAACAGCACATTATAAAAGGGGAGCAGGGGGGAGAAGGGAGCCTGAAGAAGAAGATTTACAACACTTGACATCATATTTTAAAGTGGTAGATAAAACACTGTCAGGTAGAAGCAGCAATTCCAGGGAAACTGAGGTTAACAAGGCAGGTGCTACAGAACTTAAGGGAGTGTGGGGGCTGTGGTATTAGTAGAAAATAAAGTCTGGAAGCAGGAAATTTTTATTTGTAAGTGGCTTACATGATCTGACGGTGCATACCATAGCCTGTCATACCAGACTGGGAAGCCCCACGGTTGCTACCCATCTGGAGGCCGATCAAACTCTGTCCTTGGCGAAGTTGCTCTTCAGTAAACTCCCGTCGATATCCCTGTGCTTTCCTACATAGAGATATGATGGTTACATTGTGAAGTACGGGTCTCTTAATGCATAAAACACTGAATTCAAGATATAGGAGTAGAAATACAAAGCTCTTATTTTAATGTCGGCATTTGGGGTACCTGTGGAACCAGTCTCGGTCGCCTTTGTAATGACCATCATCCTTTGTGACGGCCACACTCCCAAGAGCCATCAGGGTCCTTTGCACTGCTGCCATATCTTTCCCTGCAGTTAGAGCATTTTATACGTAAATGTAGCTTTTAGACAGAACTAATATGTAAAACACACATGACTCTAATATGAAAGTAATCAGAGGAAACAAAAGGTGATTTTTGAGACCACTTTACCTTCCCAGAGGTCCACAGTTTGAAAGATGTCTGTGGTTGTTACTCCATATGCTTCTGCCGCTTGCAGGAACTGAGATATCTTCTCCATTTGTTTAAAGGCCATCTGGGTTTCTGTGATCTTTTTGATGGGTTCCTTTCCCCTTGGATAAAGGCTGTTGATGAGTCTACACAGAATCTGAGACCGAAGTAGATGGATATCTGCCTTGAGTACCTGACCACAGCCCACACTATAGCATACTTATCAAAAAATAAATACAAAGCATACTTATTTTTTTAAGTATTCATTAGCCTACATCATCTTTGATTGCTACTTTCTGCCTCTCCCATTGCATTAATTTAGGAAAGCACAAAACTTCCTTTATGCTGCACGATGTTCTCATCAGGTTGGTCAAATGCCTGGGTACAAATTCATGCATCTGTCTTTGCTACGATGGATTTTCCAGAGTGATTTTTGTTGCATTAGTCAGCTGTTGTGTCTTGCTCAAAAACAATGCAGCACAAAGCAAGGTGTTTTGGGAGAAGAAAGAGAGAGAAAGTAACCTCCTTTCTACGCTATGCAGTTTGGTTTAAGGTAATGAATTTTGTATAATCATATATAATATGTTTCTTAATGTCATTTCAAAATGTTTAGAAAAAAAACAAAGCACCAGAATTTTCCAACTTTGTGTGCTTTGTGTAAATGAATGACAAAATATGTAGCATCCTAAATAATGCAAGCATTTACATTTCAAACAGTGCGTCACTGCAGATACTCACCGTTCCATCCATCAGCCATTTCTGGAAGTTCTGCTTGCCTGGCTGTGGTTTCTCTAGGTTTCCCCCACACTGGGCAACTATCCAGTCCACAAGTCGCTGCTCCAGGTCAGGGTCATACTTCTGCTCGATCTTCTCCTGCACTTCCCGGCTCAGTCCATAACTGGGCCCTCTGTTCGCCATGGCAGATCTCCAAACAGTCTAATGCACTATATATAGTAAATAGATAAATACCACAAATCAGATTGAATATAAGTAATAAAACAAATTACCTTTACCTCTAAACATATTACTATAATGTTATAAGGTACATGCTAATGTGAAACTTTGGATTTAGTCACATTTTTGTCCCTATTGTAACCTACAGAGTACTATTTTGACTATAAGAAGGTACTATAGTACATGTAGTAGTATACAGTAAAAATCTTCAGCATAAACCAAACATTTTTGTCTTTAAGGTGCACACGGGAGCATCAGCTGAGAAGGGTGTGGTCTCTTGGCGGCTGTCCCAAGCAAAGACAAATCCTCCTATTGCTATGGAAACCATCTGTGCTGTTTCCGGCAGAGAGAGGACAGTGATGCGCTGAGAGGATGCTTCATATGACCTCCAGTGGGCAGTGACGTAAATTAAATAATCAATTGTGAAAAGAAAGTTTAAACCTTTATGCAAAATACAATTCTATAAAGAACAGTTAGTGTGTGGCTTTGTTAAAATATGCAAAACGGTTTAAAATTGCGTATATCCTCTGTGACGCACAATCACTGCGTTAATTCCTCACTTGGTTGTCTTTACCGCATCTTTTAAGACGCAGTTTTTACAAGTTGAATTCGGTGCATTTGGATTAAATCTGGTATCTATATTCACAGCAGCAGCACATTGCTCCGCTTGCCGCAGCTTGTTGGAACATTTTCCAAACAGTAACGTAGCTGACAAGAGCACGCGCTGCAGCTGCGACACTGCATGATTTACATAAATAATGCACATTATGCGCACCTTTTGCAAAAGAACAAAAACACTTACAGAAGAGGAGAGGGTAGTCTGAGTTGTTACGTGCCTCTGTGTTAATTCCGCTGTGCTGGGCAGGGATGAGGATGATGCTGAAATGCTGAAGCATCCATAAAACGGCGCACAAGCGTGTCGGGCCAGACTGGACCTTACTTTGTCCGGGTGGGGCGAGTCACTGATTTTATATGCAGCTCCTCCAGGAGGGGTCCCTAGAGACGCTCAACACGGTATGCGACGTGACTCCTCTCCCAGAAGGTGGTCAGTGTAGTGCAAGCTCAGCTCTGCGCGGAATGGAGTGACCCCCAGCAAGCAGAGGCACATGACAAATCAATCCTATTCGCTGTCAATGTCCTCAGGCCAATATTGGATATCACTGTGACCAGTGCAACCCCCACTCTCATCTTATCCGGTCTGCTCAGCTGAGTGGAAATTGACTTGGTTGAGAAGTTAAACAGTTTCTCCACTGAAAGGATAGTGTTTGGTTTATGGATCATATTGTGTTGTTGGGTTATTGTTTCAATATTAGGAGCTAATTCTCATCAAATGAGAACAACGTCCTGATATATGGGAAAAAGAAACCACATCCTTGTCCACAATAATAAATAGCTAAATAATCTCAAATGAACAAATGTCACATTACACCTGTTACCTTACACAAACCAAGTTAAATAAATGAATAAATACAAATGCAGAATTTATATAAAAAAAACTAGGCTACATATGACTCAATAAATGGTACCTATTAATTTTCTCTATAAATTTATCATATTTCCACAATTCTTTACAATCTCGCTGCAGTTAATCGAAATGTGAAGGCATTCGTGCTCAACTCTCCTTAAGTACCATCACATTTCTTATTTGAGTCAGTGTGAGGTCTGGAGTTTGATTACAGGCCATTGCAACACTTCATTCTTTGTCAGTTCTAGACTTGCTGGTGTGCTGGTTGTTTCAAGGACAGAATGTCTTGTGACTGTAAAGTAACTCAAAATCATCAGTCCTCCACCACTGTGCTCAGAAGATGGTCAGAGTGGTTTGTGCTCATATGCTGTTTTTCACCAAATGTGGTGCTGTGTTATGGCAAACAGCCCCACTTTGGTGTCTCTCTATAAACAGCATGACTCCAGATGTTTTGGAGCGTGCATAATGTATTTTAGTTATATTAAGCTGTGCTACTATATGCTTATGAGGCAGAAAAAGTCTTCTGGCAACACTTATAACAAAAGAAATAAAAAAACCCAAAACAAAACAAAAAATAAGTTGTTCATCTGAGGCTGCATTGACTCAGTTTACAGACCTGTACAGGAATTTATAAGGTACTGATACGTACAACCTCAGTCTTAAAACAAGATTAGGGTTTTTGTCCCTTTTTCACGTGACTGTAGTAAAACACAAAGACCCGCCAAAGCTTTTATCACTATTTCTTCCAGTCGCATGACAACCGTCATGCTGTTAGAAGCTATAAATTGACATTTCAGTTCAGACATAAAAAACTGATTGACTACAGAGCTGAACCATAAGTTAAAGGTCACTGAAGCTGTTAAGAGGACATGAGAAAGATAAGTGGTTGCTTTGCTCCATTGAGCAGCTTGTGGACAATTACATGTTAATAATCAACAGCCCACTGGCTCTATTTCTGTGTGCCACCCAATGACTAAAGGTAGGTATGAAATATTGTGTAACACAACGTCCAGCCAACAAAAATAAGCTTTAGATGGTTGTACTGAACAACAGTAAATCATCATATTACACTTTAGCGTTGACATGTCCAGTCTTGCCTTCACATTTCGATTCCGTTGTATGTCTTGTACGCATGAAGAAATGACAATAAAGCTGACTTTGACAGAGAACCATCACTCAGTGAAATGAAACTAAAGTTGTTATTCATTATATTTTTTAACTGAATTATTTCCCTGTTTTGTGTTTGTTTGGGATCCAAAGATGGGAACTGAAGTGTAGATATAATTTTTAACTTACTTTAGGAACGCACTCCCACATAATTAGCTCAGGTTAGCAAAGCAACGTTAATTTGTTTTGTCCTCTCTATGGTCACCATGCTGCTCCATTAGCTGCAGCTCAGATATTCATCTCCTACCAGCTCCTGCATTAGGCAATTGCTTTCTTCATTCATCCATTTATCTAATTGAAATTTATTGCTCAGTCAGTCTGGAATAAGAGGTGCACAACAATGCATTTCCATTTATAAACAATACGTCTCATGCTTATTCAGATTTTTTCTGTCGATCACTCAAGCAGAACCACTAGCAAAAGCAAATGTGTCAGGATTTTAGATTTTATTTTCCCTTATTCTAGCACAAATTAGCCAGCAGGGCCATGTATTTTGACTCGGATTACTTAACACACTGCACAAGTAATTTGAATAACCTGCTTGGATGACTAAAAACATATCATCCACTGCACGTATTAACAGCAACATATTGCTGTCATGCTCCCTAATCACAAGCACAGAGGGCCCTAAATGTGGGGCTTTTTCTTCAGCAGTAACATTTTTAACATAACTAGGGTTCAAAGAGGTAAACAAATCAGCTATTTGGCTGTGAAGATTAAAGTGGATGACATCAAGAGGATATGTATTCTTGAATGCAGGTGAAATATGTGCTTAATGTTTAAAGTCTTAAAAAACTCAATGAAGAACACACATATTTGAATTATTAGCTGTTATCTTACCTTTTTAAATCTAACTAGGATGTTTATATCATATTTTAATAGTTTATTTCCTGCAGATGAATGAGACCTTTGATACTATGAGAACTTCACATTCACACTTTCACAGACTTGCAGACCTGCACTCTAATGTGCAGAGGTTTTATTGGCCAAAACAGGTGAAAAGTGATTAAAAAGGCACAGGAAAACTGTGTGTCTACTTACAGAGAGAGGGGGAAAACAGCCAGACAGTAAGAACAATGGTAGAGACAGCAGCAAGGGCAGACATTATCATGGCTGACCAACGTAACACTGGATACAACCTGAAGCACATATAAATGCAACCTGAAAATAGTAGGGAGCTGCTACAAGCTAAACCCCTTTCAATATGGTTTGTACTGTAACGGCATGTTGACATGAAAGTGATGACAGAAGAGATACAGGGGGGGAAAAAAAAAGAGGTTTGGCAAAGTAACATGCCGTTGTTTGGTAATTTCCTTGACGGTTGACTTCCCGGATTATAGTCAATCTTTTCTGTCGGGAACATCTCTATCCCTTAACTCAGACCATAGTGGTCAGCTTGTCTATGAGATCGTCAAGAGTGTAGACCATAAGCTTGATGTCATCCTTTTCAGACATGCGGTGCTGGCCGTGTCGCCTAAGGATGATGTCGACATCGGGGCTGAGAATGCGTTCTGCCACCTGCATGGAGATGTGCCAGGGAACGTCCTCGTCTTTGAGCCCATGGATGAGTCGTACAGGACAGGTGACGGGGATGGGACTCTGAAGAACACAGTGATTTTCCGCTTCGCGCAGAAAGTCCATGCTAAACTTGTAGATGCCGTCGTCTGCATGTTTGCTGGGCACTGCCCACTCTCCTTTGGCTTCAAACTCCTTGCGCGCCTGCGGATATAAACATGAAGACATCTCATTCGGAATACAAAGTATCTGCAAAAACGAAAAATAAAACTGATAAATATTATTAAATTATATGGTCTCACCTCCAGGGGAAGAGAGTTGAACGATGTGACAAGATGATCAGCAGCAGTAGAGATGCCCACCAATGCAGCAGTCTTCTCTGGTCTTGCAATGGCTGCTAGGAGCATGAGCCAACCGCCTATACTGGAACCCACTAGTATCTGAAAGGAAGCAGAAACACCATTAATCACCCAATAATTAATAAATAAATAAAAGAAGACAACCGAAAACAATATGTCGCAGTAATTGTCGTAATAGAAATTATATACACATTTTAGAACATGGCGCCATCTACTGGAGACAAAGGTGACGCGCTACAACAATGACCACACATTTTTCAACCTTAAATGTACTATTTATTCAATACGCCACTTGTCTTTTATTCATTTGATTTATAATTGAACAGTTTTAACATATAAATGCTTACTTATGCAAAGTGAAATGTGATCAACGGATATAGGTTTTACAGCATTCTCATATCATTCCTCCCAAATCTTTTTTTTTTTTGCATATTTTTTTCCCTTTAGTTGGACATTGTAATTACAGTGTGCTGTATCATGCACTCGATTAACTTGGAGCTTAAAGACTTTTTGGTATCTTCATAAAGAGACACAGGTCAACATTTAAACAGATTCCTCATTTAGGAAAGATTATTGGCTAACATTTTTAAGTGTTTTAGGTGGAAAAAACATTTTCCGTTACATTATTCAAAGCAGATTGTTCTTATGTGCTTATGTACAGTATAGAGAAGGAATCTCCTCTGGGTCTGCTTTCTTACAAAATATAAAAAGTTAAATGTTCTTTCAAAAGTATAAAATGAAATGCTAAGTTTGTGCATGTTCCTCACATTAAGAAAAAGGCCCAAGAAAATGTTTTTCTGTGTTTGTTTTGGACAAAAATAATTTTAATAAATGTTTTTCTTAAGCAAAAGATTTAGATATAAGGTAATAATAATAATAATAATAATAATAATAATAATAATAATAATAATAATAATATGACAGTAAAGTGGTGGAAATGTGAAACAGTAGTGTTAGAACAAATACAAAGTTTGGTTTTTACGTACCAAAACAAAGTTGTAGAGAAAACGTTGGCAGGTTTATTTCCATAATTTGATAAAGAAAATAATCACTACAAATTTATCTTTACCACATGGTGGACCATGACGTTGAAGGGTTAAGTTCACATTTGCAGAAGACAGAATTAATTATTTGAAACCATTTTTAAAGTAACCAAAGCTCAACTTCCATCCCAACAGAGCTAAGTTGACTAACTTGATTAATTGACACCGATAAGTAAATTGAAAAGATGTTTACACCCCAGAAATATTTACCTGTGGCCCTTCTGCTAATTCATCCAACACAAAAAGGACGTCTTTTTTCCAGGTACCAATAGTTCCTTCTGCTAACACCCCTTCTGAAGCCCCATGGCCTGTGTAATCAAACCTGGGAAAACATAAGTAGCAAATTAAAGACTCTTAAATGTCAGAAGGTCTTTGAGCCCGTGATAATGGATGGCAGACCTAAAAGTCTTTTTTTTTTTTTTACATTAAACAATATTACTGATCAATAATACTCTCTCTCTATAGACACACTAATATCATATATA
>JBAMHX010000020.1:11919588-11938956 GCA_037177515.1 Pseudomugil tenellus
TACACGTCGCGCCCCTACACACCCACTTTCTACTATCCACAATTGTATGCATAATATATAAAATAATACTGATCAGTTCACAAAGGACAACACATTTAATAATGATGAAGTATGCTTATACAGCATTTAAAGTACATATTATGCTTCTTAAAACGTTTGAACAGACACATGTTAACATCGCCTCTTCCTATAACAACACTCTTTGGGAGCTAATCATACCAGCTGCAGCAGTTTGGACTGCAAAGTGTTTTTCCATTCATGCTTGATATCGGCTTTCACCTGCTCATCACCTCAGAGCTCCTTTTGTCGTATTCTTTGTTCATTATATGCCAAAGGTTTTCTGTGGCTGACACGTATTGATCACAGGCAGCACCCTAGTTATTTTATTACAAATATGTAGCACAGCTGTAATGTGCACAGAATGCAGTTTGACGATGTTTTGATGAAACTAGAGGCGGAGTCCAAAGTATTTGTAGATGGCCACAGTACAGCAGGTTCTCTATAGATCCATTTGACTCAAGTGAAATGGATCCAGCAGCCTATAAAGGCAAAATGACTGATTAATTAAAGTCACGTGTGTTGCAGCTGGTATTTATAGAATATATAAAAAAATATAGATATATAGAAAGCCTGCAGGATTGTGGCCACAGAGGACAAGAGCTGGACACCCCTGTGTAGATATAAACACATTGCTCCAAAGGCTACATTACTTTAGTCAATTTCAAATTAATTTGTGCTCAGAGATGGTGGTATTTTTTTTAATATTGTTAATCTATTTTTGTCTGTACATAGTTGGGTTTTCGCCGGCACTTTGCCGCTGCAGATGAGAGGAATCATTTGAAGCAAAACTAAAAGCTCAATACCTTTACACCACTCTCATCTTTTAAAATTTGATAATGGAAAGTCTATGACTGTTGCAGTTGCTGTTAGCTGCAGCTAGTTGTGCTATTATTATGTGTCTTTTTATAAATCAGTTTATTATTATTAGTTTTATTTAATGTTTGATGTCCAGGCATGGTTTTGACTTTTTTTTGTTATTTTTTCCAGCCCTTTTGCCAGGTTGTCATTGTAAATAATAAATTGCTCTCAACTGACATATACGCATATATACACACACACACACATATACATATATATATATATATATATATATATATATACACACATACACATACATACACAGACACTTTCATCCACCACTAAATGACTAAAATATTGCAAGAGAAAAATCAGTTGTAAACACCATCAAATCTAGTTCTAGATAAAGTTTTATTAAGTTAGTGACACAAATTTTCACTACTTTATTTTAGGTTATCTTTAAAAATAACTTTAAAAAACAGATTGTATCTGTGGCATAGTAAAACTGGAACACATAATAAATGGTGTCTGCACACTATTTAAAAGGCAACACAAACGACAGCTCTCCACATCATGCAAGCAAGAATCTTGTCTTGAAGGATAGAAAAAAAATCACTAATTATATTGATCATTTTGCAATCAAAGCCGGTGAGTAATCAGCAAGTCAATTGTGTTTTTTTTCTTTTGTAGAAGAAGATATTGTATCATAATTAAAGCTAACTTGATCTAATTGTTCTTGTTAAAAGGAAGCAACTTAAACGGTTTTACTCCTCAATTGGCTTTATGCACAGGTCCACTCTTTCCTGAACTTAGACCAACTCCTTTGTTTCCTGTCTGTCATTACTGGACGAAGTGATTAATCCAGGTGTGCTTGGCCAATGCTGTTGTGGTTACTGAGGTCAGACACACCTGGATTAATCAGTTCGTCCAGTAATGACAGACAGGAAACAAAGGAGTTGGTCTAAGTTCAGGAAAGAGTGGACCTGTGCATTAAGGCAGTTGAGATCAATTGTATCCAGATGTGCTCAGAATTCATTAGTCCCCGTTTTATGGTGTGTTTGGATGACTTACCTGAGGTATGAGTGCCCTAATGACCTACAGAACTCCTCTAGTGCCTCAGCTTTCTGTCCACTCATGTTGGAGCCATACCCTGGCAGGAAGACCACACCAGGACTTTTTCCTTTCACTCTTCTATAGGCCAGCTTTGGGAGGTCTGGTCGTGAAGCATACTGAACTGTAGATTTGTGTCTCTTGTCTCCTGTCCAAAACCATATGGTTAAAGCTGTTATTCAGTCACGTTTAACACTACCTGAAATTTAAAACATAGTATATATGTTTGAAAAACTGCTTTGCTGAATACTATGAATTAAATACTGTATTGGATAACGCGTATTTGGACGCACGATGGAGAAGAGTACATGGATATCGAAGTCGCAGCGTGGACGATAGTATCACAATCTCTAAAAATGTCGGAAATTCGGTACATTAACACGACAAAGTTAAGTAAATTAACATGAAAGCATTTCTTAATATTATAAGGGCACAAACAGAGGACGTAAAATTTGCCACTAGTAGAAAACATTGCTCACATGCCCTAAATTTTTAGGACGGCGCAATCGCCACACCCCCTATAGCTGTTTTAGTAGATTTAAACACTAGTATAACGCTGAAAAATGCATTTTACAAAAGCAAGAACTTTAACATACCTCCCAGTGGTTTTGAAGACAAAGCTGCGAGCCCCCCATTACTTAATACGTGTGAAAGTCCTCTGCGACAGGACCTCAACGAGACGGCTGCCATTCTGTTGCGTGACTACAGAGGAAATCTCGCGAGAGGTAGAAGTAATTCTCGTGAAGAGCAGTTGTATTTACACGACACGGAATGTTGGACAGTTCGTGGAGTAGCCTGCAGAAATTTGCAAAGTAGAAAAACATGCAAAAGTACACAATTTTAACTTTGCTCAGATATAAATGTAATGTCATTGTTCCTTTTGTTTGTTACATTATTTGTTTAAATATAACAGACAAAAGACTATTTATTTAGCAAGTAATTGACACATTAACCTATGAAATAGTCTCACGTTATTGCAATGTTGAGATGGTGCAAATAATGCTACATCATAGTTTAATCTTTATTATATATATTTTTTTATATATTTTTAATATAATCTGAAACAATCGGCACAGCAAACTAACAACTACCAGATAAACTATGGATGTCAGTAATTGTACAATAAAATAAAGAGAATATCTAATAATGTAACACAGACAACAAATAAAAAAACTGCAGTATTTTTATCATTAGCTTTTCTACTTGTACCAGTTCATGCTTAAACCCTGATAAAAGGACATAGAAAAAAGGCTCCTATAAATCAAACATTATGCAAAATTGGTAACATTTTATATGAATATATGAGTAGGATAAATTAAATTAAATAAAACACTTTAGCTAAACTGACACAAAAGCAAAATGACTAATCTTAAAAGACATTTACAATTATACAAAAATTACAATTAACTAGATTGGGATGCACAATAATTAGCTGAAAGGTGTAAAATAAAATGACTACAAATACAATATCAGCTGGATGGTAATGTTTTCATCTCTGTAAAAGGGATGTTGACTCGCTACATGTCTATTCCCAGTGGTCTGTCCTACAATCCACCCAGGACTTCATTTTGCATGTTATTTTAAGCAACAGTATATACATGGTGATTCAGGCGGCTGTTCAACGTGTTGGTTGGCAGCCAGTTGCTAAGCTAAGAAGCTCCCCAGTCAGCTGTTATCTCCCTATCACATATCATGGTGTTTAGCTAGCTTAGAAGCTAAAAGATAATTGTATAGTTAATATAATAACGTGGTGGAGAACTTGTTGTGTGTTTATGACTGTCACGTGCAGTGTCAGTATGTAACATGACTCAGAGCGTCATAGGCGGAAGGTCACCGAGCAGCAGAACAGAACGGAAGCAGGAGTAAAAAGCCCATCCGCCATTGTGGAATATGGTAAGAGATATTCCAGTAAGGCATTAACACAGTTTCACACTGACTGTTACA
Source organism: Pseudomugil tenellus (assembly GCA_037177515.1). NCBI lineage: Eukaryota > Metazoa > Chordata > Actinopteri > Atheriniformes > Pseudomugilidae > Pseudomugil > Pseudomugil tenellus. The sequence goes on from JBAMHX010000020.1 coordinate 11,923,501, forward strand.
CACCGTTTGTGGCAGTAACGGACGCGATAATTAACGCCTTCTCCACGGACACAAAGTCTTCGTTTAAGACAGCAAGAAGAGGAAAGTCGTCGTGAGGTCTGAAACGGCAGGAAAACGCCACCTCGTAACGTTTACAGGGTGATTGGACAAGCAGAGACGAGCCAGGAAAAGCGCAGAAGTGCAGAGACACACACAGTCGTGGGGGGAAGCCGTGGACAGTCTCACAAATAGCGACCAGTTTCAGTTCCTGGAGGATGTCTGCAACCACTGTCGATCAGGTTCGTGTACAGGAGAGGTGGCCGGTTTTATATGTGAGCTGTGCGGCGAGAGGAAACTTTGCAGACAACAGTTTCATCTGATTCGGCATGTCAGATCAAACAGGCTTCAAAGTCTGATATGTGAGAGCTATTAGCTGAAACGTAGGCCGAATATACTGCCAAGCAACTCCGGTTGTAGCCAGTACCAATGCGGCATCGTTTACTGGATGTCACAACGTTTGACATCCGGTTAATAAGACGAAGCAACCTGTAAATGTTAACATCCGGGCTGAGGGTTACACGACTGTGGTATTTATCCGTGCATGATACAACCTGCTCTGTTTGTGTGTTTCTCACACACCTCTCTTTCCTGTCCGTTATTTCAGAGACCTAAAGGACAAGGAAATAAAGGTAAGGTTTTGACTGATATGTATCACACACAAGTAGCAGTGTATGTTGTTTGTCTGGAGCCAAAATGATGTCAGAGTACCTTCAGATACAGATGGTGTTTTACAACTAGTACAAACTGCAATCTCCAGCATTATTTACCCTTTACATACCATTAATTACTTATTTAACCCATTATTTCCCCATATTTAGTGCAAAACGGATCAATGCATCAGAAAGATGGTGTGAATGATGATGATTTTGAGCCTTACCTAAGCGGCCAGACAAATCAGGTAATGTTTTGTAAATCTATAATCAATATTGCTAAAATCTGAGTTGATAATAAAATGCTATACAAGTGATTTATGATTTAAATAATCCTATATTCTCATTTTATGACACCATTAGTTCAGTGGTCCCAGCACTCATGACTGATGTTTTTCTACAGGTTTCCTCAGTTTATCATGTTTTAGTTTTGCATTTTGGTTTAAAGTGCCTATGTTATGCTCATTTATTGGTTCGTAATATTATTTTAATGGTGTGCTGTGAGAAGCAGTTATTAATTTTTTTAAGGCATGACAAATGTCTCGTAGCAGACATGTTACAAATGTGTTGTGGTGTGAGCAAAAAAAGATCTAAGATGGCCTAAAAAATTTTGTAAATATAAGATTATTTTAGTACCTCCAGTTCAACTGTTGCCTTTTAAAAAGTATCATATAATGTCTGATTCTATTGTGTAAAATACATTACATGTCTTTCTTTGCCATACAGAGTAACAGCTATCCCCCAATGTCTGATCCCTACATGCCCAGCTACTATGCTCCATCGATTGGTTTCCCTTATTCTCTGGGAGAAGCTGCTTGGTCCACAGCTGGAGACCCACCTATGCCCTACCTAACTACCTATGGACAGATGAGCAATGGCGAGCCGCACTTTATCCCTGACGGTGTTTTCAGCCAGCCAGGTGCCCTGGGAAACACCCCTCCCTTTCTCGGCCAGCATGGCTTTAACTTCTTTCCTGGTAATGCAGACTTTTCTACCTGGGGCACCAGTGTCTCTCAGGGTCAGTCAACGCAGAGCTCAGTCTACAGTAACAGTTATGGCTATGCCCCCAGCTCATTGGGTCGGGCCATTGCAGATGGACAGGCGGGCTTTGGAAGTGACACACAGCTCAGTAAGGTCCCCGTGCTGAGTAGCATTGAGCAGGGTATGACGGGGCTAAAACTGGGTACAGACATGGCGGCAGCTGTCACCAAAACGGTGGGCTCGCCCTTAGGAGGCACCGCAGGTATGAGCAGTATGGCAGCCAATAATCTTCCTCCGTCTGTCAGCTCATCCGCACCTAAACCTGCCTCCTGGGCAGCCATTGCCAAGAAGCCGGCCAAGCCTCAGCCCAAGGTCAAACCCAAAGCCAACATGGGGATGGCGGGAGGTATCGCCATCCCTCCACCTCCTATAAAGCACAATATGAACATTGGTACTTGGGACGATAAGGGCTCTCTGAACAAGCCCCCATTAGCTCAAACGATGATGCCCCCTCAAACTCTGGTGCAGCAGCCTCTCTTAGCTCAGCCCCAACCCTTACTGCAGAACCCCATGTCCCATCAGCCTCCACACCAACCCCAGCACCAACCCCCGCCCTTTCAACTCCAGTCTCTCCAGTCCCCCCAACACCCCCAGCCTCTGCCTCCTGGCCATCCACATCTGCACCTTTCTTCTCAACCCGGTCCCCCACATCCCCTTCATCAGCAACAACCCGCACAGCCCGGCCCACCCCCCAACCGTTGGGTGGCCCCGAGAAACCGGGGGGATGGCTTTGGTCTGGGCGGCGGTGTCCCACTGAGTGCCTCCCCTTGCTCTGGAGAAGTGCACCCTGTGCTGGAGAAACTCCGTGCCCTCAACAACTATAACCCCAAAGACTTTGACTGGAACTTGAAAAACGGACGTGTTTTCATTATCAAGAGCTATTCAGAAGATGACATCCACCGCTCAATCAAGTACTCTATCTGGTGCAGTACAGAACACGGCAACAAGCGCCTGGATAGTGCTTATCGCTCAATGGGGAACAAGGGGCCCTTGTACCTCTTGTTCAGTGTCAACGGCAGTGGGCACTTCTGTGGTGTGGCCGAGATGCGCTCACCGGTGGACTACAATGCCTTTGCGGGCGTCTGGTCTCAGGACAAATGGAAGGGCAAGTTTGAGGTGAAGTGGATTTTCATCAAAGACGTGCCCAACAACCAGCTGCGTCACATCCGGCTGGAGAACAATGACAACAAGCCAGTGACCAACTCCAGGGACACTCAGGAAGTGCCTCTGGAGAAGGCCAAACAAGTGCTTAAAGTTATCGCCACTTACAAGCATACCACCTCAATTTTTGATGACTTTGCACATTATGAGAAACGTCAGGAAGAGGAGGAGGCACTGAGGAAGGTGAGATGAATAAATACACATACAAAAAGGTCTGTTTTACATAAATATTTTGCATTAGAGTTCAGTTTTGTTGCACTTTAATTCAAAGGGAAGCTAACTTTCAGAGTCACTGCTGCAAACGACTGTCAGACTGTGCTCAGCTGACCTTGTTCCACCTGCTCTGAGGTTTTAACGTCCATTTAACATCAATAGCAACTGATAAATGCATGTTGCCTAAGGCCTGTCAGCAGATTGACATGCCGTTGTTAGTCATACGCAGTTTAAGATGAAACAGATGGAAACACTCCATCCTTATCAGCTATCTTATAGTGTTAAAATTGCAATGTGTTTCCCAAGTGGAGTTGAATGGGTATGGGGTTTCCCGAAATAGGCCACATTCCTGGCATTCCCTCACTCAGACAAAGGCAGATGTGGGCTCTGATCTGCCTTTGAACACCAAGCCTCCCTGCTCTCCACAGGCTCCTCATGCTTTATTAGCCTTTAACAACATAAGCTCTCAGCATTAAAACTGGCTGCGGTGTGCTTCGGCACAGTTGGCAGAGCTGAATTTTAAGAACAAAATGTTTCCCAGTAAAAATACTGAGAAGTGTGTGTTAAATTTTACCTTTTGCTTTTAAACATTTGCCCCCACAGGAGGGGAGCTGGAGTATACTGCTGCGGTGTACAACAAATGTTAGCCTAAGCAGTGGGATGTGATGGAGAAACAGAAGCCAAAGAGAACAATCTCGTACCACTGCATCCATTTTTAGACACACCAAGATGCTAATGTCATCCAGAAAAACCGAAATGACCCACTCCGTTGTTTTCTCCTATTCCCAAATTGCTGGTGTGCTGTTGATGTTGCTGTCCTTGTTAATATGCACTGGGTTACTTTCTCATAAATATTTCAAGTCAGTGTTTTCAGGCTTCTGAAAACAACCTGCCAGTATAAAGCCAGTTTCATCCTGTGCTGTGCAGGCTTCGCACCATACTGGCTTTGTAGCCCTGACCTCCTACATGACAGGTCTGGCTTGGTCGAGGCCTCACCCTCCTTTGCCTGACAAGGTTAATTGTTGTCTGTGTTTGGCCTTCTCTTCCCCAACTTTTAGAAGTTTCAAAGCAGCAGAGCCACCTACTAAATACAGCCTTCCCAAGTTTTTTTTTTTGTAAGGTTAATTTTGCATTTAAATGTGACAACATTATTGTAGATTAACTAATGGGATAATTATAATAGTTAAACTTTTGTGTACTGGTTAGATTTTTGCTGATGAAATGTGTTTGTTGTAAATGTTTTTTTGCATCAGAAAGGAGTGCTGTTACATTTTTTTAAGTATAGGATTGCATTGTCAGGTTACAGTTTAACCATAGTCTTTTAACTGGTCTGACCCCCACGTTTTGTATAGACTGAATTCTGTGAGGTCCTTACAGGGGATAGAGTTACTCTTGGGGCCTGGGTCTCAGTGGTTTTCCCAGAGAACTGACATAAAAACCCTCAAAGAGGACACTGTTCCAATTATTGTGGAAGAGACTTCACCATTCAGTATCCATCCACAGAGATCCCAGGGTTATTTTAAATTCTATGTTGGGTTTTATCGTATTTCGCTGTTGCTTTTTTAAAGATTACTTGTTACATGTACCTTTTTTATTTTTGATAACTCAGCATTCCCATCATATTTTGTATCTAGAACACACCTGAGTATTCGACATTGCTGGGGCATTGCAAATAGTCCTATTTTGTTGAATACGCCTGCCCTTTTTTCATCGTTTACTGAGACTTTCAAACCAGTGTAGCGAGTGCAGTCTCATGCCAGTGTAAACATAGCTGAATATTTGGTTAGGGCATTCCTTGGGAGCTCTAAACTCATTTTCTCTGTTTTTCATACAAGCATACTGTTGCTTGCTGTACTAATGTTGAACTAAACAGACAGTGTCTAATTACATTTACTTTAAGTAATTGATTTGGTTTTCCTATGCTACATTAGAAATATAAATAACCATAAGTAACCATAAATCTACTAAAATGAAATGATTGATTTTCACCTAAGAAGCCGTATCTTGAGAGGAGGGGTTAATGAGGGTTAAATACTTTTCCACTCTTACTCTGCAAATAATTAACCATTATTTTTATCTCTGCAGTACTGATTATGGGGTCTTGTGCTCAATTGCACAACATGATTTGACATTTTACTATCTTGTTTTAAATATTTGTCACTGAGATGTGTTTTAAGAACCAACAAACTCCTCAGAACATGGAAGCCAGACTTTGCAATTGGGCCATTTGCAAAGATTGAGGTAAAACTAAGAAAAACATAAGCCTTAAAAAAGATTATTTTTCAGGATATGTCTGTTTACATATGTTAATCCAGATTTCCATTAATCCATGCAGCATTAAAACCAACTTCCTAATGAAATGCAGACGTCCTTGAGCCACAGAAACGGCTCTCACCCATTAGGGCGTCCTGTGCTGTCTGGCACCAGGATGGTGGCAGCAGACCTTTGGGTCATCTGGGTTGCAGGTTAGGGTCTTCATGCCCTTGGCCCCTTCTAGTGCATTTGGAAAGTTATTTGAACCTTGGAAGCCATGTCATAGCTTTAGGGTAGGCCGTTCTCCTGGAGCTCTTCCGTTTTTGTGGTGGTGATGCAGGGCAAATTCTCTTGCTCTGGGGGTGGGGTGCTGTTCCCATGGAAGGGGTGTGCTTAGATAGGGGGCTGGTATGTGTCCAAGTAACATCCAAATGAATCCCAGGACCCAGAGTTTCCCAGTGTAATATTTCACACAAACAAGAGTAGCACTTCTAATGACTTTACATCTAACAGGTAATGCATATTTTGTCAATCCTCACATATCCTATGAAAGCATCTTAGGATTACATATGGCACGAACATTTTTTACTCCTATCCAACTTTTTAATGAAGCAGGTTTAAAAGAGCAGACTTCCGGGACTGACGCTTTCCAGTTTAATTCTCTACCAGAGTCCTGGGAGCGCGAGGGTCCTACACCATATCTTAGCTGTTCCTAGGACTGTGCTTTTCTCGATGGAGATGTCTGATATTTCCCCAGGTATCTGTTAGAGCCATTTCTCCAGTGCTCCGATGGCTACGGGTACTACTGTTGCTTTCACCTTCCAAACCTCCTTCAGTTATTCCTTGAGGCCTTGGTACTTCTCCAGTTTCTCATTATCTCTTTTCTTGATATTTCCATCATTATGGATATATCGATCACTGCGGCTTTCCTTTGCTGCTTATCCATGATCACTATGTCTGGTTGGTTGGCCATTACCATCTTATCCGTCTGGATCTGGAAGTCCAGGGGGGTCTCAGTCTCTCAGTCTCCACCACCTTAGTCATTGACTAACAGTTTAATTCAAATGAGACTGAACAAACCTCCCACTGATAAAAAACACAATTTGCATCGTCCCAAATTATTATATGCGACAGAGTTTCAAAAAATTGTATCGACTGTTAGAAGTGAAAATAGTCCCTTGTTGAATTTGCAGAATATTGAAATCAAAATCTATTCCAGTCAAAAACGTCTTAACAGGTCAAGTTACTTATTAACACAGGAACCTTATTTGAAAGCGGCTTTACACGTCCTTTTAAAATTTGGAAGAGTTGAGGTTTTTGGAGAGTTTCTGTGTATATTTCTTTGCAGGCTTTCAGAATAGACTTCTAGAGCTGCTGTTTGGATGTGAACTGCCTCCTACTCTCTTTTGCTTGAGGTTGCCCCAAAAAGTTCTCAATAGTTTTTCACCCATGGGAGCCAGTGATGCAGAGGTATTCCTTGCAGCATGTGATGGTGCATTGTGATGCATGAAGATGATTTTTTTTTATATATATATTTACAGAAAGCACTTTTCCTGAAACAAACAAAAAAAATATTCATGGAAGAATGTGGTCGTTCAGATACATACTTTTCAGAGGCCATTCTCACACTTTCAGGGACTCTAAAGGGGCCAACCGACTCTGTGAGGCTTTGTTTTTACTTGTGAGCATTGTTTAGGGGTGAGCAAAACCTCCGGAGAGTGCTACACCTTGTTTGACATGATGAAGACATCAAAAGTCTTCCTGAAGGTTGTTGGAACACAGTGTTTAAGTGTTTTATGTAAGGATGGCACTTTTTATAGCTTCCCAGAGTCCCTTGCTGTACCTTCTGCACAATCCCAGCTTCATTATCTACCAGTGTCTCTTTTAAATTTATTGACGGTACTGATTGCATTTAATGTATGTTTAGCCTACAAATGAAATGAATTGGTTGCATTTCAAGCTGCAATAAGATTATTTCTCTCTGTTGTTCCATCCACTGATTACTTCTCTGTGTTTTCTCTCTCCTGCCAGGAGCGCAGTAGAAATAAACAGTAACCTTCGAGCAAGCTCTCGGCTAGAACTGCAACACTAATGATGTTGGACCTTAAATGAAATTTGCCTAACCACAAGGAGGAAAGGCTCTCACAATCTGTCTGCTGAAGAAGATAATGTATTTGAACACTTGAACATGACAATAAGTGGACTCATCTGTATTTGCTGACTGGTGCATCAAACCCTATGTTCCTGTCTCACAAGAAAAAACTGCATAACCCACTTTTAAACGGTCTTTAAAGCACTTTCAGTCCTTTAACAGCCTCTGCCAATACTCTTAACTCTTTATGTTCTTTTTCTTTGATTTAGTTTATGAGCAACTAACTGATTAACCAGCGTAGTCAGAACATTTCACTGAACTTATTTGTAATTTTTCTTTCATGGTTCAAATGTTTGGGATATCTCTGAGCCTCATCAGGCCCTAGAGAGCATTAATAATAAACTAATGTACTTGAATCTATATTCAGCCTTCTGATCATTCCAGACAGGCTGTGATGATTACCAGGTGGGATGGAATAATTGGGGAACAGCCACAATCATGCCAATCATGAGACTTTTACCTCCCTCTTTCCCTTTTTTTTCCCTTGCATCTGTTTTTTTGTGTACCAAATGCTTATAATTATGTAGCAAGCTGGTAACCGCCAACTTGCACACATCTTTGTATTTTCTTTTGATTGTTCCTTTCACTCCCTCTTGGGATTCTGTCATGTTGAAGTGCATTTGTCTGAGGAGAAACCTGCTGCTCTGGTACAACCAGCAGCACCCTCAACTGGCCCTGCTGGTGGCTGTCTTTGCTCTGATGTTGATGTACTCGAACCGTACCTCAGGCTTAATCTGACTGTCCTCAACAACTCTTCTTTTCACTTTTGGGAGAACCTCAGCATAACCTCACCAAATCGAGGTGACTGAGTTTTCCCCCCAAAAGGCAAAACATCAAGTGCAAGGATGTGACAGTTTTCTCCTCTTGGTAATTCACTTAGCTAAATAAAAATGCCTCATGTTTAGTGTGACTGTTGCTTTTTTATTTAATTTCCTCACATAAACCTTTACATTTATATCTTATGTGTAATTTATTGGGTATCTCCCTTAGCTATTAGAAAATATGTGCAGAATAAGCAGATCCTCTTAAATTTGCATAAGTGCCTCTGAATAAACAAGATATAAAGAGACCCCTCATACAGATTCACCATAATGCTGACAAAGTGAATTTGTGTGTATTAGTATAGTATATAATCTAAATGGTAAAGGTGTACAATAATTACAATGAGTAGGATATGACAAAATGTCTGATATGTGTGAAGAGCACATTGTATACAATACAATGTATACAATCAGAAGCACCAAAATGCTGAACACCACCAGAATGGAGAATAACAGACTTTAGCATGCACACAGTGTTGAAAAGAAACCCAACACATTTACTGATTTTACACGTGAAATGAAAATAATACATCAGAATCTGCCACACATGCAACGTATTGTAAGCCGCACACATCAACACTGATGTAAAAAATTTGAGAAGTTGGTTTTAAATGCAGCGTATTTCTCACAGTGAGTTTGGAGAGAAGCGCTGAACTGTAAGTTACTGAAACGGGCTTGTCTGGTTTGATGAATCTTACATTCAGCTATGGAAACATGGCGGTAGACGCTGGGTTGTAAGAAAGTGAAGTGATGCTCTCATTATGAATAGTAACTGTACGGCTAGTGGAAGACACCTTCATGGTATGAGGATAGAATAGAGTTTGAGAAACATTCAGGTAGATGTGATGGTTACAAACTAGGTAACAATTCCATTTCAGCCTGCAAACGGTAAAGAGGTAGATGTACTGTGCTAGACTTATTTTGTTACATTATATGTGGTATTTCCTTAATTTAAATTGATTTAAAGTGCATCTGTATCAATTACCTTGAATAATCACATAACTTGTCATCTTACAGAGCACATGTGTTTTTCAGGTCAGGTTACATCTCCAGTAAGTGTCAGTGGTTGGAAATACCAGAAAAACAGCTTGAACTAATGCATTTAGAGGCAAAGTACCATCAAGGACTGTGACTTCTACAAGATAATAAATAATAATTTACAAGATAATAAAGCAACCTATGCATTCACTTTAATTAATTCTTAATCTAATTGTTCATCTAATTTTTGTAAAATACTGACAGGTAAGAAAAAAACATGCAGGGTCTTGGTAAGACCTATTCAGGATAATTCACTCAAAAGTATTAATACATATATAAAGTAAAATGTTCGTTTAAAATTACTTTATCTTTTAGTCCAAAATCGTTTAGTTGTGTCTGATCATGATGAAGTCATTTAATGCCCATCAAATATTTTAGTTACCTGGTTACTGTCCATGGATTTAGTGTGTTGTTTTGCTTGAGGAAAGGGACAACTGGCCTCAAACCATGCCAGCATAACGGAGACAGAGGTTTTCCTCGGTGTTGCAGTCAGTATTATAGACGTTTCCTTTCATTTGTCACCTGTCTTTATATTTCGTGGTACAACAGAATTTTTTTTTAAATTGTTTTTAATTAGTCGTATAATTACTCAGATTGTTGCAGTTCAGTATTTGATCGCTTAAAGGCAAGGCGAGTTTATTTGTACAGCACAATTCAACAACAGGGGGATTCAAAGTGTTTTACAGAAACATTACAACATTAAAACACAAGTATGATTTCAAATTAATAAAACAGTGAAATGAAAAGGAAATGGCAATTAAAAATTATTAAAATTGGGATTAATTTCAGATATAAAAACATAAAACTGAAGATAATATAAAAAATATATACTGACAAATAGCTGAGACCAGATGGGTCTTTAACCTGGATGTTCAGCTGATGTGAGGCTTCCTGGGAGTTTGTTCCAAACATGTGGAGCATAGAAGCTGAATGCAGCTTCTTCATGTGTCGTTCTGACTCTGGGAACTGATAAAAGACCAGATCCAGATGACCTGAGAGGTCTGGTGGGTTCATACTGGGTCAAGACGTCTCTGATGTATTTTGGACCTAAACCATTCAGAGTTTTATAAACCAGCAACAGAACTTTAAAGTCTATCCTCTGGAGGACAGCAAGCCAGAGTGAAGACGTAAGAATTGGACTGATGTGGCCTTGGTCTTGGTGAGGACTCTAGCAGCAGAGTTCTGGATCAGCTGCAGGTGTCTAACTGGTTTGTTAGAAAGGCGTGTAAAGACACTGTTACAATAATCAAGCCAACTAAAAATGGAAGTATGGATGAGTTTTTCCAGTTTAAAGCAGGTTGTTTCCACTTAATGGTGAAACAAAATACCAATAGTACGAGCTACTAGATGATATAATATCCTGTATATGTTGGTGTTCCTAAACTGCGATCATTTGGAGCTCACAGGAAAACATTATTATAGTTATTTTGTGCATTTTTATATATTCAATCAATCACCACAAAGACTTTGCAAGAATAAAAACAAAATATCCAACAAGTGGTTCCAGAAATCATACAATATAAACGTGCACGCATTTTAATCTCATTCTGTGCATGATTGTTTTTCATCCCTCTGTGTCTCCACTAGAGTGCGCCATCACATCGTGTCATTTGAAATGCCCTCCATTCCGCTCCCAAGACACGCTACAAAGCCTTTCCTGTAAGCAGCAAAGCCCCCTTTCTTCTCAAGCCCTCCAACTCACATGGACACAATTATTACCAGGATGAGAAGCACTTGTTGTGCTTCCACAGCTTTTTGGAGCAATTAAATGCCAGCTCGCCAGATCTGGAGAGGGAGAAAGAGGATGCAAGTGGGAAGTGATAGAAATCCTCCTTTAAGTGTGTCAAGGAAAGGAAAGAGCTGTAATTATAACATGGGAGGCTTTGGATTGCAACTTCTCTCCTCTGTGTGTTCATTTGTGCATCTGTCAGGTTTTTGCAGGCAGCCTTTGAAAAGGCCACACTCTTTCCTGCCTCCGATCGCCTGTGAACACAACAGACAAACTAAGCAGGAAACTTGCCCTCACTATTACCCACTGTGTGATGGTACTGCAGTGTGTAAATTCTCAAATTTGCAAAATTGTAATTTAATTAGAGACATCTTTACTTCATGCATTAAATTGATTTTAAAAAACATGCAGAAAAATAACAAGGCTCTTTTTTTACTGTTTAATAAGAAGCTGTTTATGCACTTTTTTGCTCTAGATTTTACAGGCTCTTCAGGTTTTTCATAACATTTAAGAATCAAAGTAACTAGATAAAGACTTTTATGTCACCGTGCAGTTAATTTCATCCTCATGTGCAGTGGTCAAAGCATTTCTAAAGGACTGCCAAGCTAACTCTCCCCCTCAAACTATCAAAATGTCCTCCTGGAAAGAGACTCTGTTGAGTGAAGATGAGAGAAAAGGCATCCTCTACTTACAGAGCTGAAATGCCTTTGAAGTTTATGTCACACTCAAGACTCATCAACACATGGCTCAAGGCAAGGTTAGTGCGAGTCTCTGAGTTGGCACTTCCTCAAGGTTTGGAAGGTTTTCTCTCTCTAGGCCACGTCACTCAATAAACCCTTGCAGAACATTAGTGCTATTGATGACAATGTTAACTGACATGATGTTGATCAGAGATTCCTGAAATTAATCTCTTTATATGATTGTTGCTACCAGTAAAAGGTGGAGAAATGGCGTTGCATCAGCAGCGATGAACGTAAAAGATCTGTCAGTCAATATTCAAAGTTAACCCAAAGTTTTACTCAAAGTGTTACTCAGCAAGCGAAATGAGGTAATCAGCAGAGTTTTATTCCCCATGTGAAGAAGAGTGACTGTGATTGACAGCAATGTTTAGGTATTCTTTCTGCTGTTTCCCAAGGTATCTCTGTTGCCATGGTTATATCATTATCTGTGAACTGAAAGCAGAAGCTGAACATTTGCCAAAACACACTGATATGATGCAGACTGCATTGTTCTGCACACAATGAAACACAAATGGAAGATTTGCCCTCAAATGTTTTTTGCATTTTTGTTACTGCAGATGACATTTTGATTGGAATAGATGTGATTGATTTTATATTTATATATATATATATGTATATATTTATATTATCGTTACATCTGTAGTTACAACAAAGAAATAAGGTTTAGGAGTACATGGTGTTTTTAATCTGATTCACACAGGGAAGATACAGGGAGACAGCATCCATAAAAATAAATATTTAAACCTACTTTTTATACACAGCAACTCTCACAAATTCAGTTTTGGTCATTTTAATTCTCCTTGGCTTTAACGTAACAGATTGCTATATGTTGAGAGTTTCACTTTAGAGAGGTCTTTTCTGGACTAATCAAACCTTTTCACAGCAGACAATGCAGCTGGTCACAGACAGAAAAGCACAGAAGGAGCTCGAGTCGTATTGTGCAGGCTGTCTCGCATCTGTGACCAAACAATTGAAAGAACTGAGCCATGATAGTAAGGGAGGTAGCGTCACTGCTTTTCTGGCATAAGTCAAAATATCTTTCATGGAAAAAGGTGCATGAGAAACTTTGACCGATGTGATGTGGAAATCCAAGACCTGCATACTTTTGGTCTGTGGCATGAAACTAGTAGCATCTTTAAAATAAATAAATAAATAAATATATAACGATTATTATAAATTGGAAACAGGAATGTAATTTTTATCATTTCTAACTTTCACAAATCATACCTAAAAGTAGCTTTAATCTTGAATATTTTTTTATTAGCTTATTAATGATACCAGAGCATCTAAAATTCTGGAACAATCCCCCTCTCATTTATTTTACATGCACAACCTTTCAGAGCTGTCAGTGGAAGAGGAGCTCCAAAGTAACTACATATCAGACAAATTTCCCAAGGTGCACTTCAGTGTTTTTTTGGTACTGTGGCTGCATAAAGTTGGGAGAAACCAAAGAAAACAAATAAAGAACTATAAAAAGTGTCAAACTTAAAGTGACAGACAGAATTCTTTTTTTTTTTTTTTTTAGCCTCGAGTAAAAGATCAGCTCCAAAATCTGCCTCTGTAAAAGTCTCCAGATCAAATAGATGCTTCATCTGGCTCCTGCAGGTACACCGCTATAAAATCATGTCCACCTGAAGTAAGAGGAGACTGCTGATCTATATGCTGCTTTTGGAAGATCTATTGAAAGAAATCAAACAAAGAATTTCACACCAAAATGTTTCCTTTGAATATTAGACTGTTTTATTTTCTTATTTTAAATTAATCATTTTTTAAAAAATAATATTTTGTTTATTTTACTGCATGAGTCATTTTCATTCATCTTAACACTTCTGTTCATATTTTCCTCAATAGAAGCAAACACATAACATGAAATATATAAAGTCATATTAAATCAGAATAACAACAGATTAAATACAACCAATAAGATAGAAAATGTAATACGTTTGAATCATTTAAATGAGAGTACTGACATCCCTGTTGCATTAAAAAGTTGGAGGAGCAGCCAAAACAGTTACTAAGATGAAGCATCAACACACTCAAAAGCAGCACTTAATAATGTATACAGATATATATCAATCTGATAATATTCTCATGGATATTTATGGAGGGACAGCAGGTGTTACTCTGTTTTTTCAATCTTCAAAAAAGCAGGGCGAGCTTTAAGAGCCCAGCGTGACATATATGATACATTTACTTTCTCAGACATTTTGCATCTTTTTATTGTAAAAACTTTGCAAATATTTTGTGGAACACAGTCTTAATGGACACCAGAACGCAGAAGATGACCCAATAAGAATACTGACACATGACGTGATAATAAATGGTAAATATCCCTAAAAATGGTTATGCTTTTTTAAGATATATTTTATTAAAGGGACAAATAAAGACATCACATTAATCAAAAATGGACTTTTCTTATCACCTGTTCATAGGTTGGGTCTTTAAGGGTTAAAGTAACACTCTAAGAAATTTTCCCTTTCTGAAAAACATATTGTTAATAACTTACGAGTTATATGAAAGTGTGTATAATTTGCCCTATAAATAAAAGCATTTTATAGATTTTCATTCGAAGTACAAGCAAACGTGTTAAAGGACAATATGTGGTGAAAGCACAATACTTCCAGCATCAAGACATTCACCACCCATGTTCTTTTATTTAGACAAAACAATAAATAATGCAGTGTTTGTTAGTCAGCAGTCATCAGCACATTTCACAACTTTGTCTTTGTTATACACAGGACATTTTTATGAAATGCATGTAGTCAGTTTTCAGTGCATTTAGGTGTTATTAGTGTTTGTGTGCTGCTACGTTTAAGATAAACGCAAATTCTAAAATGCACTGTGGCTTATGCTGTTTCATATTCAGCTAGATTTGACAACAAATGGATCAAATAAACAAAAAAGCAAGTGAATGAGCAGAACTTTGCACAGGCTTCATACTGTTCATTTCACACTACAGCAGGTCATACACTGTTCCTGCCTGTGCCCCTGGGTTTCAGTGTATTGCCAACGCACTCTTTAATTCATGGACAAGTGAGAGCAGTGTGTGAAATAAAAAGAACAAGATGGAAAGGGTGGTAAAGAAAAAAGCAAGAAAAGCACACTAGAATAAGCTAGACAGCGCGAAGAGTACTGGTCTGGTTCCCTATGCATTATCTTTCTATACCTACATTATGCTTCAGTGCTGGTTTTGGACTTCAGACCCAGTGAATCTGTCATCCATGGAGCAGATGAGTTAAATGCATGAATAGACGGAATGGACGAAAGCACTGCATAGCACGGTTTGGTACTGCATCTATACTTCATGAAAAGTCTGTGCTGTAGTACTGAAGAGATGATGGCCAAAGACACTAAAGCTCAGTGCTTATTGAATTCAGAGGTTGGAAAATGCCCTGTGCAAGGACAGTGCTCACACCAAGGTTTTGCATCACAGGGGGTAGCACAGAATGGAAAGGTCTGAAATGTAATGCATTCGAAATTAAATGAAAAGGTGGCAAGGAATGAAATATGACATGCCAGCTGCCGAGGCCTGGAGTACCTGGTCAGCAGTATGTATGTATGTATGTATGTATATGTATATATATATATATATATATATATATATATATACATATATATA
>JBAMHX010000020.1:11952774-11972687 GCA_037177515.1 Pseudomugil tenellus
GTGTGTGTGTGTGTTACAGAGTGTGGTGAAAATGACTGCAACAGCTCAACATGAAACCTAAAAGCACTTCAGAATTGAAGTGTAATTTTAAGAAATGCCAATGGCCATTTTGTTTGTCACATCGCTACAATTACAACTGTCTGAATAAATCAAACCTGGACTAAAGGGTTGCTATAGTAACTTGTATAATTATGGTAATCAGACCAACGTGAGCAAACCTACTTAACAAATAAATCTGAAAAGAGACCTAAATGTGTCATGGTGAGACAGTATGTAGATTGCTGAGTTCCCAACTTTTAAAGCAAACTTTAATATTTTTAGTCGTAGTAAATATTCAACTAATAAATAAGAATGAGGGGAAATTCACGATGATGAAAGTGGAAAGTAACGTCTCTAAACATTTGCATGTATGTTCATATGTAGTGTTACATTCTTTTTTTTCTTTACATTCTTTTTGCTTTAGTTTCCCTGCAGGGAACTCGAGTTACAGCAGTTTTATTTGTTTGTTTTACAATCAGTTTCTTTCATTAAAAGAACACTTAAGTGACTTTAATGACAGTAAACAATACTAATGATATCTTTCCAAGATTCCTTTTTTAAATCCAAATAAATATGTACCTTTTTTTAATGCACTGGGGCAAAATCATTTAGAACTATGCTTCAGTACTTTTATTAATTATTTGTGTTCATATGTTTTAATTATCTACACATGAATTAGATTAAAGGGAACACTTTGGCTTTATCTGACAGACATGCTAAAAGCAGAGAGATGATAAGAGCAGGGTCAGTTTAACCGCAACCATGTTGCATCAGCGCTGTTGCAAAATAGCATTTTTACTTGTTTTGGTTCATAATGAATCAGATGTCTTCAGTGGATGATAGATTTGGACGACAAGCACTGCATCCAGATTTTTCCATTTTAATGACAACTATTGCAAAATGTTGCACACATTACCTGAATATTACATCCCGGACATCAGCTAGCACGTTATGGAATAAGCAAGAACCTCACAGGAACATTCTGCTATGAAACCTTCATATTAGAAAAAAGGAATCCTGCCGGACCCCGTTTGGGAATAAGTGGTAGAAAATGGATAGATGGGTGGAATCCTGCCTTCATATTCAATATGTGCCGCTTTCCCATGTCACATGCATCAGATGTTTTCCAGATTTTATATTTTCCAGTTGCCTCAGTTTATCTACAACTCAGCAAGGCAGGTGTGTTTCTGAATAGTGTTTATACATGGTGTATCCCCGAACCCCCCCCCCAATTCTCTAATCCTCAATGCAATACAATAATATGAAAATGCACCTATTCAGTCCCAAAGCTCCACTTGGTGCTGAAACTTTGAACCACCCCGGTATGAAATCAGTACAGGATGCATCCTGAGGTCATGACCTTTTATTTGCATTTGATATAAGGTTAATGACACAAATACTTTTAGAGATATAGCCAAAAGTGTTATTTTTTTTTTGCCCATAAAGCGCCACCTGGTGGGGAATTTATAAATCTAAGAAACATGAAATTCGATGCAGGTCGTTCCCTTGGGGACCTAAACAGGAATCGAAATACAATTGTACAAATAGTTACCTTTATTGCGCTCACATAATGGATATCCGACGGCAGTCGGGGAAACCATAATATCCCCAACACTCTGCATTTGGCAATATAATTACATTTTCCGGAAGAAGCGCGCTCACTTACAGTGTTTTGAAGTGTTTCTGAATCCATGCAGTTTTTTTTCTAATAAAAATAAAATGAACATTTTTTTAAAAAAATCACCCATAGCTCACTTCACTTACAATCAAAAAATCTATTTACTTAATATATATACTGAGAATGTACACATTGATGCATCAGTAACTAACAATCATCACAAGTATTTTTACTTATGAAATTTAACTACATTTTATATTCATTAAGTGTTTTTTGTGGTCAGCATGGGTGGAAAAACACTATATATTACAATTCCATTTAAAACATCATTTGCATTTATAAAAATAAGTACTTTTACAGTACTGTAAATGGGATTTTACTTAAAAACTTGAGCCCATCTCTCCATTTCTAATAATTTCAGTAACAATTTAAATATATACTTTTCCATCTTTCGGTGGGAAGTCAGACCAAATATGTTTGAATTTAAACAACAAGCCTTCACTTCAAATCAATGCAAAGCTCATACAGGCCGTTACGGACTGAAGGTTAGCATCTCCTCTAAAGATTTATGCTTCTACTCTAAAAACCAAGCTTTCAAAAAAATGTCAAAGGTCAGCAGCAGAGCGTCAAGGAGAAGCGTCGCCTGTCACACTCACCCTGTACACACTGACCTCGCAGGTCAGACGTTACCCACAGCAGGTCACCGGGTTCTTGGCCACATGGTCACAAAGGTCTGAGCGGACTCCATATGAGACATGAGCTACAATCACTGTTTGACAGGAAAACATGGCCAATGTGCAAAGATTAACCTCTGACTTAACATCCTGTCAAGTGTCCCGTCTTAGCAAAGTCTCAGAATTACAGTAGATGTGATATATGACTGTACAGACAACATGCAAGACCGCCACGTGTTACTGCCAATGTTTTGTTTTGATCTACTGTGACAGTTCAAATCATTAATGTTAGAGCCCTTTAAAAGGAAAAAAACCTCACACTCATCTTCAGTCTCACCACTAACGATATCGATTCTCCTTCTTGATACATCTTCAATGTAAATTGTCCACTGACTCCTCAATTGATTGAGCCACCTGATGAAATAAATGTACGCACAGTAACGTTAAAGTCATTGATCTGTGAAGTGACAAATGAAAAGCATTTATCATTTTGGAGTAGCCATAATAATTAATAGATATTGATTGAAACAAGCTGTGTAGAGAGAAACGACAAGCCGACACTGAACGTGCTCTCATGCGTCCTCACATGTTCAAATCTTGTATTTGTGGTTTTCAACAAGTAAAGAAGATATATGCAGATATCTTGTGTAATTGAAGGCTATTATCCTAATGCACTCACTCTTTGTATTATTCATATCCAAATGGACAAGTTTAAGCTGAAAATATTTCACAGCCCTCAGCTTTGATTGCATATTGAGAGTTAGAGAATTGCAACCACTGATTTAGATTGCATGTGTGAAGTGGTTAGATGAGGACTTGTCTTCAGTCTCCATCTAAAGATTTGTGCAATTTAAACATCAAATCATTAAGTTCAATTTTTTATGTTTCCAGTATTGCTGTTAAGAGGGACATATGAGAACCACTTGTCCTTTGTTACAAATGGAGATTCCCCAAAGCATTAGGCTGCTCTTTATTATCTGTGGAGGCACGATGCTAACGGAGAGGTCATTTCAATGACTGGAAGGCAGAATTTGCAAGAGTAGCTATTAGTTTAATTTAAGCTGAGAGAATAATGCCGCTCCTGGAAAAAAAGGTCTTCCCTTTGGTGTAGGACATGTTGTGCTCCACACAAATGATCTCCATTTGGTTGGTTCACTGTACAGCCTTTTCTTTTTGAACCGCTGAGAGAAAGACCCCAACTCCTCTCATTTCCGACAGCATCACGCTTTTTGGAGCTCAAAGCAAATCTGCTTCATTCTGCAAGCACTTTGTCACATAGAGGTTGGTGTCGGTGCAGATTAATGAAGGTCTATCATTTCTCTGTGATTGCTGCTTCTTTTGCAACACCTCAGAACCTTTACAGATCACTGAGTCATTTCCTTGACTCACTGGAGCCAGAGGTGGGCACACAAAGGAGACTTAAACTTTGTGATCCACAGGGACTTGGGCACACATCTTGGTTATATTTATTTCTCTTGGAAATATCAAGAAGCTTGAACCTTGGTCTTCCTGACCCTCAATGTGCAGCAATCACACTCTGTAAAGCACCCTGTAATTACAAGCCCCATCTTCTATTCATCAGTGGACAGAATGAAAATGCTTGTGAATGTAATGGACTGAAAGCCATGACATAAGCAGTGTGCTATTTTCCTTTTTCTTTCAACTTTTCAATTGAATAGCAATAAAAGTTTAGGGAGAGGAAAATATTATTTTGCTAAAATGAAGTAAAAATACTTAGATAACAATGAAAATTAATTACCATTTCAGTTAATTTGTTCCCTGTTTTGTTGCCATGTGATTGTTTTAAAGCTACAGAGATTTGAGGGAATGTCTCCTAACATAGTTGTCGCTTTGCTAGCATTAATGCCAACAAAGGGAATGAGCAGTGAAATTCCCTGTGTTGAAACCTTCAAGGCTCCCATAAGTTCCAGTTTCCAGATTGATTTGCTCTCGCAGTTTAGTATTTCCCAGGTCCTTCCTTCCATATCTCCAGACAGGACGACAAAAAAGGAAAGAAAATCTAAAAAATACATGGGCCAACTAAATGTTACGCTGTTGACACCTTCGTGGTTTTAATACCAATACATTCAGTTTAGGACTAGTCACTTTATCTATGGAAAAACCACAGATAAATTACATGATTCGTCATCAGATAGTTAAATAATTAACCAGGGAAGGAGATTAATTACTTTGAGTTGATTGTGTTAATTGCCCTGGAGCTATTTGAAAGCTTGACCTATCAGCTAGCAAAGCAAACTATACCCGTTTCACCAAAATAAGCACAACAGTTAAATGTAGCCACGGTGAGATTATTTCAGATTGACTATTCACTTAATTTGCTATAGCGCTTATTTCAATTTGCAAGGAAACTAGAGCAATTGCTAGATGAGAGACAGGATACACTCTGGACAGGTCAGCAGCAGTCTATCACAGGACCAACACAGAGAGCCAGAACAAGCACTAACACTCACATTCAATCAAGAGAGTACTGAAAACTCATGGATGGTGGTGGTGGTGGGGGGGTTGAACTCCGATATGTAGTGGCATTAACAGGGGCGTATCCAGGGAATTCGTATTGAGGGGACCAAGAAAATACAAAAGTTCATATGAGGAGGCCTATCACTATAGTGCACTTACTCCAATGTCCAGCAGTGTCAATGTTAACTTTGGTTTGAATCAATATCTGAAATACGACTACTGGGTGTCTCTGAAATGGTTTGTATAAAAAATGATACATTAGGGGTTAAGGAGTTTTAATCTTAATCCCACTAACTATATTATCTATGTTAGTGCAATTCATAACAACTGTATTTATATTATCTATTGTCTTAAGAAAATAAGTAATAAAAAAATAAATAATCTTTTTTTTCTTCCATTGTCACCAAGTGCTCACTGAGATGAGGTTTAATTTATCACAACTAGAAAAGTGCTTTGAAAGCACGGACTTCACCTTCATCTCAATTTCATCCATATCAGGGAGAATCCTTTTAAAAATTTTGTCCCCAAATTTTTTAAAATTTATCTCAAAATTAAATGGAGACTACAAGAGTAAGTGCAATTTTTTGAAAAAATAAAATAAAAATCACATCCAGTGCTTACGTAACAAAAGTAACAGTTTTGAGTTGGCTTTTGCAGCATTAGGTTTTATTTCAACTGAACTTAATGTAAAATCTCCTTTAATTGTAAAAAAGAAGGGAACGTGGATGTTATCCAAAATGCCATTTTTACCCCATAAGAAAAATACTACTACTACTTTATTATATACTAAATACTTCATCGTAAGCTAAAACTAGCTAAACAAACAAACAAAAAAAAGAAAAACTTAAACAAAAAAGTGACTGATACAAGAAGGAATGAAACAGTTTCACAATGTGACAGTTTATTGTTAATGAACAGGTTTTTTATTCTCTTATGTTTTAGTTTGGAGCTCTTTAATGACGATGTCTCAGCTGCTCATAAAGTTCAGATATGCTGGAGGGTTAAGAGAATCATAGATGGGCCTAGAAGACGGCTAAATGTGGCCAGATGTCAACAGAAAAATTCATGTTAAATCCACTTAAGCAAAGAGAGTAAAGAAGCTTAGGATACAAACGAAAGATAAATGCAGATAAAATTAAATATTGAAAAAGGAGGAAGGGCTAAAGAGACTGGAAAATAGAGCAATGTCATATCTTTGAATGCATCTCTGTGTTGAAATCCATCCTCCTGTCTCCATTCCCAGCATCCATAATCTAACACACCAAACCAGTGTAGCATTTTATTTTATAACTCTATTGTTTCTTATCATACAGGAAATGGTTTCGGCTCATATGTGGTGTTTTTCTTTGACTCAACAGCAGCAACAACAGTAACTGTTAAATACCTCAGTTTGCTTCTTTGCTCCTTTTCTTCTCTCGCTGTTTTTCCGTTTTGATTTGAGCTCCTGCAGTGACCGAAAAGATCGCAGAACGCAGCAACACAGCATAGCAGGCTTTTTCTGCAGCTAAATATACACTGTTGCACTCATCTCTTGTTATATTTTTAATGGCTCCAGTGCACTTGTATTGCAAAGTCTCCCCAGGCCAGATTCTTTCTCTTTCCCTCTCTTCTACGGCCCTTATCCCTCTCGCCTCGGGGCATTCGCAGGCCTGCCGAAAGAAATCAAACCCGCATCACTGGAGACATGCGGCCCCCCGCCCCTTCTCTATCTCCCCTCCTCCCTCAGTACTAAAATAAACTGCTCACCTTCTCGCTATATTGTAGGCCCATGTGTCTTGCTTTCAGGTGAATGGGTTGCTTCTTTTCTCATGGGGTCACCCTGTGGGTTTTTCATTTTCCCACTCAAAGCATCGGCTTGCTAAAATGAACAAGACTTTGTTTTCGGATATAAACACCAAGTGGCATCATGCTCCTTCCACTCGGTGCACACCCTCACTTCTTCCTTTTGCAGAACCAAATTTCGCTTGCATACACCTGTGTGGAGGCTGAAGGGGTATATCATGGTTACAGACTACTATAAATGCACTTGGTGGAGCAGTTTTGTCCCCGCAGATGACCAGGACAGGACTCCTCCATTACACAAAGCTCCATGCAGCTGTTCCAAAATGGATGCCTGTATGTTTCTGTTTGGTGTCAGAGAACCAAGCAGGGAAGAAATATGTGCTGCTGCAGAGACATACAGATTAGGATTAGAGCCTGAGCTGCAGCATTGGGGCCTTTGTCATTAACAAGCAGTTTTAATCAGGTTCTGTCCCAAGGCTCTGATGCTTGCCTCAGGAGTCCTACAATCCTTAGAGAGCACGGGAGGAAGAGGGTGAGGAAACAAGGAGGGAAATGAAAAGAAGCTACAGGAAGATGGAGAGGATGAGGGAGGAAAAAGGAAGGCCTCATATCATCACTGGGAATAGCGAAGGGGAGGTGGTGTGAAAAGAGCAGTGCGGTAGATGTGTTTTTGCATTTACATGCTCTGTAAGCTATATGGCTGGCAAGATGGCCGCTGCATTAGCAGCGCTCTTCATTAAGCTTTCTCGATGTGTTATTGATTTCGCTCCGGCCTCGAGTCTGCCCATTATTTGAATGTTAGGACATAAGTGTTGGTAATCACCAGCTCTATTAAAAAGGCTGGCAGCAGAGCCACAGAGCCGGAGCAGGTGAATGAATTATTAAGAAGAGGATGAGGTGGTGGGACATTTCCACTGTCACCCTCACGAATGTCATCCCACTCAGCCGGGAGACACACAGGGACAGGCTAGTTTGACAAAAATCGACAGTGACTTCCTCCTCCCCCCACCCGGAACCAGTTTGATCCTGATTGCAGACACTGCAGCTGGCAATTTCCAGAATAATCTGCAGCTCCAGCCCTGCCTGCCCTGCCCCCGACAGATCCGCCAGCTCTTCCCACCCCCACCCTGCCTTGTGCCCGACATCCTCTATGGCCCTCCAGCAGCATCGATAATATGGGCAGCAGGAGAGGCCTTTGATTTGCTGAATCAGAGGATCCCAACTCACCTCTCCCTGTGTGTGTGAACATGTTGATGAGAAGGAAACAGGATGGATGCATGCAAGCTAATAATGCATTTTTCTGTTTTAACATGACTGATCTGACAGATATCTGAATGATAAGTAACCTGAATAAAGAAATTATTAAATATACTGCACATATATTGATCAATGAGCTTGTATTAAATCAGTGAAAAAATGTTTAACAGTACAGGAATTTAATTTATTTTCTGAAGGGTTTTTGTTTTATTTTGATAATACAAGGAACATGGTTTTATTAGCTATCTATTGTAATTTTAATCTACCTATCTATATTTCAATCAAAAATCTTCAACTATATAATATTTAAAATAATTCAAAATAATTACAATATTCCCTACCCTGAGGGTTATACAAAATATTTTATTTCCACCCATTAAATTAAATTAAACTAAATACACATGTCAACATACACTCAGTGTGCATATTTTTGTTAATGATGCAGAGCGTAATACTGCGCCGTTTTCTCAATATTAGTTTGGGCAGGTCATCAAAATTTGGGCTGGTCGGAGATCAGTCAGGCAGTGGAGTCCTGTGTGGAACTGTTAAGACATATATTGTCAACTTCCACATTGTATGTATTTGCTTACTGCTGCTGCATTTCTGATCTTTTCCATCCACAAAATGGCTCCCAATCAGAATTTAGTAAGAATAACAGTTGTTAAATTGGTCTTTATAACCCCAAACACGGAGTGTTGGGAATATTATGGTTTTGCCCCTAACTGCCGCTGGACATCCTTTGTGTGAGCGATTGTAATTATTACAATTTTGACACTCTGCATACCTGTTTAGGTCCCCAAGGGGACAACCTGTATCAAATTTCACAAATTTGGTATTTATGGTTTCCCCACCAGTTAGTACTTTATTCACTAAAAATCAGATTGTTGGCTATATCTCTGGTACTATTTGTCTCACTGACCTCAAATTAAGTGCAAATAAAAGGTCATGACCTCAGGACGTATCTGATTATGACATCATACCTGCTTTGTTCAATATTTATATACTAGAGGTAGTTTTGTAGCGAAATCACTGTTTTGACCATATCTTTGTAACTATTTGTTATATTATTGGATTGTGTCTATTCGAGGATTGGTGAATTAAAGGATTGAAACCTTTCAGCAATATACCCAAGCTGTTGTGTCTTACGGCATAGGCCTTGTTTACGTTATGGAAGCGTACCACACACTCAAGCATTTTTTTAATTTTTCAGCTTCTTGACAACTAATCACATGACATGATTTAGGATTGTCGAAGTTGTTTTTAGTGTGTGTGTGCTCCATCACTCACCGTTAAAATCCAATGGTCTATTTTGTTGGCCAGTTTGACATAGTGAATCAGTACCCTTTCAAAGGGTTTCGTTGTTGTTCAATGCAGCAAATAAGAAAGGAGAGAAAGCAGGTGGTAGAGGCAGCAGATAATAAAATGCTAAATTATTATGTCACAAGAAATCTAATTTATCCAAAACAAGCTAAACTTTCTAGACGGCATGGCTGTGTTGAGTGAAAGAAACTGAACACTAACTCATATTGTGATTCAAGTAGGACCATCTACGTTTGACTGAAAATAAAGGACGTGTCAGAGAAGGTCCTTATGATTCCAGCCCAGTTTGCTGATGCTAAGGAATAGGATGCTAAAGAAATAATAGAATTTTTATTTTTTTTCTTTTCTTATTGGTAGTTAAAATTAAAATTTACTCCAGTTAAAAGTCTTTAAAATATTGTTTTCACACATTAAAATTAGACTCGCATTGGTGAACCAGCTTCCTGGGAAGGCAGATCCACTGCAAGGAGGAAGGGGGCATGTGTCCCTCGAAGTGCCCCCAACAGCAACACCACTGCCTGTCCCAGTTAAATGGTTGGGAGACAAAAATAGAGTGTAGACAAATCAGCCCATAGACTCACACGTGACAGCAAAGATGTGTAAGATGTGACTTTTTTTTTTTTTTTTTTACATTTAGATGTTCAAGCATCATGCTCGGGCTCCATTGCCACCTTTTCCATTCCCATCTCTTTCTGTCCCTGGTGCTCCTTTATCTACACACACACACCTGCTCCGTGTTAACCAATTATCTTCCTGCCAATCTTATGGCAGGGATGGGAGATATCAGCTGTTGCCAACTACCAATTGCCTGCCTTGTCCTAGTAAAATTAAAACACATACCGGTACATGCATTATAAAACACAACTTAGTGAAAATTAAAACCATGGGGACAAGGCAAGCAAGTTAGTCCCATGGCCCACTCTGACATATGCTGTTATGTTTCCTTATCCAGTAGAGTGTCAGACAGATAGAGATAGACGCGCTAGCTAGATAAAAGCATGATGTCTATGCAATATGACATCTTTCTTGAACTATAACATAAAAGAAATAAAGAACAAGAATGGAAACATCCAACAGTTTTTCTTTCTTCTTGGCATGCAGTCTCTACAAGACGTCCACTATATTTATTTATTACCCAGCTGCTATTGTGCCAAGTTGCATAAGAAGTTGCAAGAAGTTTATTCTTTCAATCAGTCAACAAACTAAATTGTGTCAAAGTTCCACCTTTTTTTTTTTTTTTTGGTGGGAAGACTGGGACCTGGTGAGGTCTCACTTTTACCGACTGGTGGAAATGGGGCTATGTTGTCAGCAGAGACATATCAACCCATAAGCAATGTGAAACCATGTAGCAACAACTCTTCCAGACACTACATAATTAAAAAATGTTATGCTTATATGTTCATAAGTAAATTACATTTTAGTTAGTTGGGTTTTGTGTAGTATTGATAAGTACTCTGAATTTCAAACAATGATCAGATTTTTCTTGTGTGGACAATAAGCTGTAGATACTCAGAGGGTATTCCCGGAAAAGCACATCTAATGATAATGTTCAGTCCCTATAAATATCCCTGGATTGGTATATCAAAGAAATGTGGGAATTACTTCACTAAACAAGGCCTATGCTTTCAGAAGCGGCGGCTACGGGTATATCCCCGAACGCCCCCAATCACCCAATTACACAATCTTCGAATAGACACAATACAATAATATAATGACGCATATATTCAGTCACAAAGCTCCACCTGGTGTCAAAACTTTGAACCAGTCCGGGATGGCATCAGCACGGGATGCATCTTGAGGTCATGACCTTTTATTTACTCTTGATTTGAGGTCAATTAGACAAATAGATATCACCACATCTAATTTTTAGTGAATAAAGCGCCACCTGGTGGGGAAGCCGTAAATCCAATAATCGTGAAATTCGATACAGGTTATCCTCTTGGGGACCTAAACAGAAATACTTCTTATCAAATTCCAATTGTTTAATCTGTTTAATTATTTTATCAAGATTTCTTTTGTTTTTTAATTTAATGCACTCATTAGTATAATTTAATATAATTTTAACATAATTTCTTTCTAGTATTGATGTTCTTGAGATTCTTTTATTTTCCAAATTGTCCTTGCAATAAATTGATTTTACAGTGTGGAAGTAATGCACACTGTCCAATCACAATGTTCTCAAAGGTGCAAGAAGCAATGATATTAAAATTGATATTGATATAGATATGAGTATAGAAGAGAAAAGACCATAAACTCATTGTATTGATTGGAAAAATAGTAACATCCATCCGTACCTTTAGTCTGCAGTAGAGATCCAATCAAATATTCATTTTAGTTCAGCTTTTGTGCAGTGGATTTTAAAGCAGCAGGGTAAATCATACATTTCCACTTAATTTCCACAAGCAACAAGTTGCCTGAAACATTTGTTCAAATGTTCAACTTAACAATGAGTTCAGTAAAGTCATCACAGTGCTTTTTTTTGCAACTGAATCTGAGCATATACAGATACAGTCTACAGCTTTAAGTTGGTGAACATGATTTTTGGTCATACACTAAAGCTTTGCTTCCTCACACACATACTCATTTATGATGCATTATTTCATATGAGCCACAGGGTAGTGGATCGATCCTGACCCAAGTTTTGTTCTATCTGCTTTAAAAGGCAGGCTTTCCCACTCGCTGAAGGTAACCTAGGGAGCTGGGATGTCCTCCCACACACAGGCTGCTTGTAACAAAAATAATTGTCCTATCAGAGGGCTCTTCCTCTCCCCATCTACTTTTTAAATCACAACCATCACAAAACCTTAGACACCGGGCCTCGCTGCAGCAGATTTAACTACTTGACTGACTTTTTAACCCATGGGACGAGCATCCAGGTTTGGTGTGGCTTGCATATTTATTTGTATGATATTCCTTTAATCAGTTAGCAATGATCCAAGAGGCGGAAAATATTGACATAAATAAGTGTAACAGAAACATTTCTCTGGACTATTTTCTAATTGTCAATTTATATACACGCACATGACATGGATGGAAAAACAATAAGATGCTTGGATATTGATAAAAAGCTAGAAAGATGGTGGGATGTCCAGCTCATACAACTTTAGCAAACATTTACAGAATAATTTCAATTTATAATTGATTCATTTTTCCAGTATCATTCCCTTCATATTTTGCAAGCAAATACCAACATGTGAAAGTGATTTTACATTTAACATACTTACAGAGCTCCGATTTGTTGGGGTTGTGAAAGCTGGAGCTAAAAGCATCCTGCATTATTCAGTTTTTTTTTTCTTTTTCTTGCAGTTGATAATGCGATTAGTGATTTAATAAGGGAGTGAGAATTTTGAACAATACTTCTGCAGCATGGCCAGAACAATATCTGGGCAGGCACCTCTCTGTCACACAGCGACAGAGAGTTTCAATGTTGGGTTGACTAGGAAGAGTCACTGTTTCTCTCAGGAATTGAGAGTAATTTTCTCTCTATTTCACATTCTAGGTCTGAGCACAGATAGACATAATAAGATGTAAATTGGCTGAGGGCTGGTATAGGGGAGGGTTTTCTCACTTGGAGTAACGGGAGCAGCAATTAACTATGAGAGAGACGAGTGTGCTTTGTCTCCATGGATGTGAGTTCGAGCAGCTCCACCAGTCACAACATTATCATCAAAATACAACAAAACATGACCCGGGCAAGTTCACACCATTAAGACCATTGTGGACTTTTTGCTGGCTGTGTTGTTGCCGGATGTTCACAGCCTTTCTAAATGAATTATTTTAAGCATCCTGCTTAAGGTGTATATTTGCAGCATGTTTACAAATGCTTAGAGGCATTTTGATACGATATGTATGCAAATTCAGCAGTATCTTGCACTTCTGTAGCATCCTTTGATAGCCACATAGAAGATGACATGATGCACATGTAAATGCTTCTATAACTGTTGCTAAAACAACTCAGAACAAATGACCTCCACCACCACCCACTCACTCACCTAATTGTACATCTCTTGGTCTGATGTTTACAAATAGGCTGCAGAATTAATGGGACTTAGGGAGTCAATTGGCTCTTTTTGCCAACTACTAAGAGAAAGAAGGAGATGGCAGAAGGAAAAGGATGTGTGCATATTTGGATGAGTGTGTGTACAAATGCGTGAATGTGTTTGTATGTTTACTTTGCTGCCTTTGTTCTGTGGGTAATTGGCGGCAGGCCTGGCAGGGCCATTCTTGAACTGTGCAGACTGTCACCAACGGTGGTGCCCTATTATTGCTCTGAGAGATCTGTGATTGGAGGGATTCAGACAGAGATCTGAGGGAACGGCTCCTCTTACAAAAAGGAAAAAAACACCCCCTCAAGAGAAACAAAATAAAAAACAACCCTAAAACACACCACAAACGTAAAAGCCTGGGTCTGGGACGGAGACAAACAAGTTTAAAGTAATTAAAAAGACTGCACATTTAATTTGCTCGATATGTTTGAACTAGTGGAGTTTTCGCTGACTTGAGCAACATAATAGTTGGACTGAAGTTATGGAATTTACTATGCTACTTTGAGACATCTATAAGTAATCGCTCTACAGAATAAGAAAACAAGGCCTAGCCGTCGGAAGTGCCACCAATAGACACAATACAAAAATATAAACAATACATGTTCAGTCACAAAGTTCCACCTGGTGTAGAAACTTTGAACCAACCCGGTATAACATAAGGACATGATACATTCTGAGGTCATGACCTTTTATTTGCACTTGATTTGAGGTCAATGAGACGAATAGTTCCAGAGATATAGCCAAAAATATGATGTTTTGTGTATAAAACGCCACCTAGTGGGGAAACTATAGATCCCATAATCGTGCAATTCAATACGGATCGTCCTCTTGGGGACCTAAACAGGTACACCAAATATCAAATTGTGAAAATTTTGCTCACACATAGGATATCCAGCGGCGTTCGTGATGAAACCATTATATCCCTGACACTCATGTTCAGGGATATAATAATAATACGTTCATCTCAGAACATTAATTTAATTAAGTCTCTATTAAGAGATATTTGTTATAGATATTTGCACAAACAGCAAAGTTAACTTTGAGAAGTTTTGGGTGAGAATTTTTAATTTTGTTATTTAGAATTTTTATGTTAAACCAAAAATTCTGACAGCCTCATCTCAAATTGTGTATGGATTAAAGTCACAACAGCTGCAATGACTGTAATGACTGAAAATGGCTTTTCTTTTTATTGTTCAATGGGAAAATGTTCTTTGCATGTTTTGCAAAATGTTAAAAATGCACACACTGTTTTACTGAGTTGTCTTTCACGCTTCATAAACAGGGAATCTCTGGAGGGCAACTAAGCAGATAAATCTTTTTTTCCATCAGTCAAAACCACTCTTCTAAACTTTGACAGTATTACACACTTTGGCGTCCGCTCATAAAGGCTAATTTGGCATTCCTCTTGCATCCAGTCCCCTCTCTGAGCGTTCTCCAACCAGTAAACGTCAGATGCAAACTACAATGTTCACTCTCGTTCTGTACCTTTCACTTTTTCTTATCTCTGAAAATGTCTTGGTTTTCTCTGCTGAATTAGCCATGGCACATATTAAAAACTGCCAGTGTACTGATATTTAGTGGCTGGAAGTAGTATGACATGGTGCTGTAAAGCCAAACACATCTGCCACGTGATGTCTCTGATGGATAAAAAAGTAGTGGAGTTTCTGAGCCTCAGAATGCGGCGGGACGATGGCTCTGACATTGCCCAGTTTTATAACATGGCATGACCCATTCTAATTCACCCCTCTTTTTAAATGGCTCAGCCTCTTTTGAGATTGATAGTACTCAATAACACATAAGCCTAGTTTCCACCAACGGGTGCCGGATGGGACAGGATGTGTAGGGTGTGTGTATGGTTTGTAAACTGTAATATCAGGTTCCCACAACCATACATAAACATCTTGAGATGTGGAGTATTAGTCGCTTAGCAAAAGATGCCTCGACTATAACATAGCATGACGCCATTGTTGCACAACTTCTTGTGTAAAGTATAAGCAAAGCATGACTCGGAAACATGAAAGGAGAATGGCGATCATCAATTTATGTTCGTTCTTTTGTTGCTTTAAACAAGGAGCAAATTCTGCTTAATTTTTATGCTAAGTCTCACAGCGAATGTTTTCTTTTTGCAATAAATGCATTGTGTCAAACTCCAACCTTTGTGGTTAAAAAGAATAGCATAGGTCAGGTTGGATATCATGGTACTAATCTTAGTTTTCATGTTTGGAAAGGCAAAAAAAGCGTCTCAAGCCGCCGCAGCTTGATCCAACCAGACTCTGACATATCAGTGGAAACGGGGCTAAACTCTCAGTAAAATAGTGTAATTGCTTAAATCAGGCTGTATAATAAACCCATTTCATAAGTGTAATACAGACAATATTACCTAAATCTGTGGACAGGATGTTTGTGAAAGACATTTTCTTTTCCACAAATACAGATATTGTTTACAACCATGCAAAGCTTCACATTCACAAACTTGGGACAAAGTTTTTTTTTTATTTTGCTGACTGTCCAAACATTTTTTATTGCTTTTAAATTGGCTTACTGATGAGAATTTTCTTTTAATACTCACATTTAAAAACAAACCTACATGTTTTGACACACCACTCTGAGGTACTACCATTTTATAGAGACAATTTTAATAGTTATATCTAATTTTAAAAAAATGTGGGGATGTCAACCTGACTGAAACTGTATTGCATCTGATGTGAAAGAGAAAACATATTTTATACTACATTGGTACATTTGTAAGCCTATATTATACTTTGTTTAGAAATTAAATAATTCAGATTAGCATATCTCAAATGAATGAAAGGTAACAATTTTTCCTTTGATTTTTCTCCCGAGTGTGAATTTAGGGTCCAATGAGCTTTTAATGAGTTTACTGAGGTTTGGATTTGGCAGACAAAAATAGTCTCTAAAGTACAGAAAATGTTTTTTTTTTCAATACACGTATATGCCTTTCTTAAAATAGAAATCAAAACAGAAATAAGAGGTTAAAGGTGGAGAAAAAGATGGAATAAAGAACCTATCGAGTTTTCTTTGAACCCAACATTATAAAAAAAATCATATTATGCACTGAACCTTCGTTATGTGTCCAGAGTTAAAATTCCCTTGTTTGATCTTCCAGGTGTGTGTATATGTTTTAGAAGGGACTGTGTGTGTGTGTGTGTGTGTGTGTGTGTGTGTGTGTGTGTGTGTGTGTGTGTGTGTGTGTGTGTGATGTGACAGTGTGTGTGTATAGCAGCTATGTAATTTGGTCCTTGTAAATTCATAATTTGGTTAGTCCAACTCCTCTCAGGGTGTGCTGGAATGCTGCCAGCATCACGGTGTGTGTGTGTGTAAATTCATTGCTTCTTCTACTGCTCTTAACCTCGGCTGTAGTCCGCTTTTCCTCATCCTGGTCTGTCATGACACATCACAACCTTCAAGGCCAAGGTTGCAGCTAACCAGTCTCCTCTCCCTGCGACATGACAGGATCATATCAGCCCTTTCTGCAACTCAGCAGCCTCTCCTGCTTCCAGTGTGACAGCGAGGTGCGCACAGTCAACCATCTGTATCCGCGGGCTGCTCTGTAATGTAATTGTGGCTCTCTGAATATCTGCACAGAGCTGTGATACTGGACTAACCTAGATGGATGGAGAGCGGCTTGCAGCGCAATCAGCTGGAATGTTGGCACGTGCAGGACAACACCTGCTGCTGAGGGGAAGCGCCAATGCTAATTGTGGCAGAGTGATGGGCGCCTCGCTGCTGCAGACTCCACAGACAGTTCAGCATAATGCAATTAGACGCCATGTTTTCCTCCAGCAGAATTGCATTATGGTTTTTTACATTTAATTTAGTCTGCTCTAAATGAAACGGTATCAGAGAAAAAGAGATAATGAGAGCAAACTGATATTGAAATCTGCATGGTGTTGGGAGGCTATTAATGAGACAATGAAACAATGTGGATGACAGTATTGTGGACTGTGGTAAAACAGTTTAATAGCGTCATTAGGAGGGTCTTTCTTTGTGTTACTGTTCAAAGACTGTAAGATGGCTGTGAAAGCTGTATTCATTCTTCTTCACTTCCTTTCCCTTAAATATTGATTATCAGCTAGTTTCTTTTCTATATTTTATTAATGACTGAACCTGTGTCTTGAAATGCATGTTAATCAGAATTTTTCTATTGATCTTCGTAAGAGGCCTATAAAGAAACAGTAATTTTACAATAAATGCTTAGATTTAAATAAATATTAACTGAAGATCTGGGTGTTTGCGACACTGTTGAGATGCATATCAAAGAGAATTCTGTGGTTTACTGCTGTGTGGGTGCGGAGGTGATAGCTGGGTCTTGGCCCTATTAGAGAGAACTTCTTCCAGGCTCCAGTCCTCCCAGCTTAGCTCAAGTAAAAGCAGTGCAGGCAGACAAGCTGCAGTGTGACTTTGCTTCCCTCTCATGCTTTGATTCATTATTCAGGACCCGAGAAGTCGTCCTGCAATCCCACAGCAGCACAGAAAAACATGCATACACACTCACATATAAATGAACTGAAGATAGACTCACACACACACGTGACAGAGAACAAATGCAGACGCGCAAATCTTTTGTCAGATGTAGAAATCTGAGAAAACATCAACAAATGAAGCTTTGTGCTTGTGCTGTGGATTTAAAGCATCAGTGGACACACTTAAATTTAAAAAGACATGATCACAAAAGTGTTCTTACACACACACACACCCATGCAAACACTGCCCCCTTCTGCTAGCAGGACTGGCATGGACGCTGTATGGAAATGTTTTTCCTAATGACTCCGTAATGACAGCGACTTATGTCCTTACCATAGTTGATTTGTTTCCTGGGTTTTAAGAGTAGATTATTTCCATGGTACAGACTTAGCGTAAGCTGTTCAGAAACCACAAGCACTGCACTTCAGCCCCGGTTTGGGATTTTAGCCAGGCCTAATCAGATTAAAGCACTGTTCCCCTCCAGCCCCCCCTTCTCTTCTTCTCCTTTTTGAAACAGCATGCCACACTGCTCTCTCAGTCCTGCTACATGAGCCTGGAGAAGGGAGTCAAAAACAAATTGCTTTTAGTGGAAGCTGACAAGTAGTTGTGTTGAGAAAATAAAAGGTTGTTTGGAGCAGATTAATTTCTCTTTCACAGGAGAGACTGACTCTGAGGTTGCTGCTCACGTTCTTCACTATATAGCTTATTTTTGCAGTTGGGAGTGAAGACTTCGGGAATAAATGAGCTATATACTTATCAAATAAACAGTCATTGGTATGGTTCATTCAGCCGGCATAAAGTTGGTTTTATGTTGATCCTACAAAAGATACCGGACCTTGTAAAGATTCAGAATCATCTCCAACCCGCTTCTCCAGTAAACACAGTCCAACTAATAATCATGCTTGATGTTCTCGTCTCATATCTGCTCCCTGCTCTGCAAACCCTGTTGAGCAAATATAATTTCAGACACATCCTGTTCTCATTAGATTCACAGCCATTTTAGAAACAGTAGAAAAATACAGCTGTGGAATTGTGTTTCTATTGGACGAGATTACATCACACTGGTGGACATTTGTGGTTGTGTTCCTGCTTGTATTTTATGGGAGAGAAGTCCCGTCCTCTAACCTGTAAAGGGTTCTTGTTGGCCTGACCTGGATCCTTCAGACTGAATTAAGTGAACAATGAAAGAGCCAGCTGAATGATGGCTCCACGCGCCTTTGTGCCTCCGTTACAAACCACTCCTAAAAGGGCGGCCTGGATGACACACTGTAGAAATCGATCACATTTACTCGGCCCCTTGGGCCTTCCAAAAGCTGGATTTAGAGCAAAAATAAATAAATAAAGTGGCAAACAGAGAATGAAATGAAATCCCCTTTGCATTTGAAAACAGAATGGAACAAAAGTGAATATGGGTTAGTGCCGAGAAATGTCTCGGCCCAGGTCTACTTTGCAGACTCTGGCGTGCACTCATGCGGCAAATTTCATCAGCAGTAGCTCTATTGATTTTTAAACCTTGGAAATATAAGACCAAGGAAGTCAGCCACAGAGATATCCATGGATGTTTGGGTTGGTTATCTGTAGCTCTCCTTGTTTCTGCCCCCTTCCTGGGAGAGTGAGCAAACCAATGCTCTCTCTATTGTCTGACAATACTCAGCTACCACAGAGGCTGAGCTTTATAGACAAGATACTAGATTGAAAAGACCGACCTTGAATCCAGCGCTGGGAAGAGTCAATATTGCTACTGTATGCACTGATTCCACAACAGTGAAGCACAAGTCTAGCTAATCCTCGCTAACCTCACTGTGGGATCAGATTTGAACTTAAATTTAAAACCTTCTCACATCAGATCTGATCAATGCTTTAGAAACAAACAAATGTAAGTGTGCAGAAAGTATGCAGAAGTCTCATACAGCTGTCGGGACCTGCATTTGGCTCTACTGTGCTCTGACAGCGTGTCCTAGCTGCTCAAAAGTTCCTCTGTGACAGGCCTATCTCCTGCTGATGGCTCACATTGCCATTAAAGTGCAGGTGGACAAAGGTAGCAGCCCCGTCACTCTGCCCACTGGATTGTTTCACAGCCTGACCGGTGTGCACGTCGAGAGCTGGAGGCAGGCTGGTCTGTTCGCCATGATACTAAGGAGGACAGGGGAACTGCAGAGGGATTAGGACATGTGGAAATCAATTAAAAGTCCCACTTTGTCAGCCCTGCAGCTT
>JBAMHX010000020.1:11972787-11994101 GCA_037177515.1 Pseudomugil tenellus
GGAGGACAGGGGAACTGCAGAGGGATTAGGACATGTGGAAATCAATTAAAAGTCCCACTTTGTCAGCCCTGCAGCTTGAAATAAAGAATATGGGTATCACTGCTCCAAAGCTTCTCTGCTTTACTTCTAATACTTAAAGAAATGAAAATGTGGGTGACCTCCAGGCAGTGCACTCTAGATTTACATGAGGTCAAGGCTGAACAAGGTGGTCAAGCTATATTTTTTAACTCCCAGACAGGCTTGTCCATCTGCGCAGGTTTGACCTTGCTTTTCATCACAAAAAGAGAATGACAAGTCAAGGGGCGTCTGAGCAATCAGCCCTCCAAATGCAAGGAAGTGATTTCGTAATGGCGCCCTATGCAGACCTCCACGCGTTTAGGTTATCTGTATGACAAAGCAACTTTCCGTTTCTATGCATTTTCATGAGTTGACCATGAGAGGTGCATAAAAGAGCAATGTAGCGGTTGGTGACCTTTAGGGTCAGAGGCTAGAGGGCTCCAGCTGGTCATGCTACCTCATCACTGACTGATTCCACATCCATCCCATTGTGTTTGGCGCGTGTCTATTGTTCTGCCGCTGCATTAAAATGCATAGATTCCTGTCAGCCATTTCACTGCTAGTTGACCTTATTAGCTAAGGTGGATACATAAAACATGAAGTTTAGGATCATTAGATATATGAGATTCGCTTAAAGAGGAAATGCTCAACGGCAAATTTAACCAAGATATCCAAGGTTTTGCTCAGAATTCGCTGCACAATCAATAAAACATACAGACTACCATTTTTATTGGATGGAAGCAAACAAATCCTTAGTGTAGGCAAGGAGACACAGCCAAACAATCAGCCAAGGTATAAACACCTCTGAAAATTTGCTGTGCTCTATGGAATCACCAGGCAGCCTATTGTAGGTGCTCGCCTCCCTGCCCCCACTCTCGCCTTTATTTTTCTTCTCTGCATGCTTCTTGCAGAGTGCACACAGACATACTGCAGCGAGGGAAAGGAGGAGAGGAGAAGAAAGGTGAGACGAGAGCCAAGAAGAGGTGCTGATACTCTGTAATTGAGGGGCAACCCTGTCACAGTTGACCTAGAGGATACCTGGGATAAAATATATTCCATTTTCTCTTTGCTATCCTGGGACTGACAGCCTGCAGAGTCCTGTCTCTGACAGACCTAACAGAGTGCTGTCACCCCCTGCTTACCCCTCTTATGGCACATAACCACCACCTTTAGACAGGGTTTTCACTCACATGAAAGTACATATTGTATAAATTTTGCACTATGCGGTTAAGCTTCCACATAAAGGTTTGCCACCCTGACACATATACTATGTGCATCTATAAGATACATAATCAGTCACTTCATTTTCAGATATATTCAGTTAAAATATAGTGAAATTACAGTTCCGGTTTTATATAAACTCTAATGAAAACCAGTCCTCATCAACACAGAATCTCAAAAATGGGGCTGATGTTGCAGCGGATAAAGAGAATATAAATAGACCCTGCAGTCGCTGCCCTTTGTGGTCTTCCTGATTTGTTCTAATATGGGAGCCTAATCCAGCAAAAGCAGATTATACATGTATTAAATTGCTTAAAATTGCAGTTTTTAATACCACATTTGCAGTGGAAATGCTATGGAAGCAGCTTACAAAACATTAACCTCCAAAAGCATGCCTCTGCCACAATAAAAGGGTTGATGCAGCCAAGCAAAATGAAGTAAACGATGAGATCGTTTACACAGAGGATTGTTTGTAAAAATAGATTAAAATGCTTACCCTACAACAACAAAAAATCAAAGATGGGAAAAAAGGAGATCACTGAAATGTGGTATAAGCACATGCATGTAAACTGATTGCAACCCAAACAGCTGCATTGAAAGAAAAGACTTTTCTTACTAGTGTTAATTTACTAAATCAATATAGTATCACTTTGGCATTTCAGTGAATACTGTCTCATAAAAAACCTTCAAGTGTATAAACACAAAATGAGAACAAGGAAGATGGCAGGAGGTAGGAACAACTGAAAAGTGTTTTTGCTTTACAAGTTACAGTCTTAACGACTTTTACAAAGACAGCTTTTCAAGACTTAAGATGACCTACTTAAAGAAAGAATAAGATTGCAAAATGTCTACACGGAATTTAATTGACTTAATTGAGAAGTGATATAACTGTAGAAACAGCTGTCACATAATATTATAAGATCTAGTGTTTGCTTTGTGTACCTAACTCAGTGAGTGTCCTCTCTCAATGACAACATGGCCGCCCCCACAAGCTGTAGCCCAGTCGCCATGACACAATGCACCCATCTGCCCTTCAAACCAACCCGGCAGCATGCGAATGACCTGTGTGTGTTCATGCATACATGTGTGTGTGCTCCATCTGCCCTTTCAGCCTGGCAAGCAGCATGAAGCTAACCTTTGACCTCTCAGATTATGATTCCACCATGTGCCAGCGAGCAGGGTGATGAGATTGACCTATGTGAGCCGCTGTTGCTGCAGTGTATATAAGACAGCTAGCAAGATGTACCTTTCAGCACACTAATGAAATACCATTTCCCTTGCTTGGTTTTGGAGCCATTAATCAACATGACTCTTTCATAATGAGTCTGTCCACTTGCAGTTATGAAGAGTGTAAAAAATGTGGTTTACATGCATGTTAAAGTGTGTGTGCCCATAGATGTGTTTATGCAAGCGCCTCTTCCGTTAGTGATCTAATGCTCGTCTGAGGACAAGCAGACAACGTGTGCTCTGACACAACCAATCGTTACAAAGCCAGCGTGATCGCCTTGGCAACGCTTGTCACCACATAGCTTATACAGCGCTTCCTCCAATCAGGGTGCACCACAGCTTCCCAAAGCTCCTCCCACTGGGGGTTGAGGAGGTGGTGGCAGCCATTGCTGCAGAGGCTGCTGCATGAGCAGATGCTCTAATCTGGATCCAGTGAGGAGAGGATCACTAATCCCGGATTATAGCTCTTTGGGATTAAGACATGCTGATGCACAGGTTTGCACTCACCTCCAATCCCCAGACCCCTCAATCTGGCTCTCTGCTCTGAACTTCAGACAGAAGAATCTATTAAGCAGAAGCAGTAGCAACAGCGGCCATGCCTGGAATAAGATACCTTGTTAAAGGTGTTGCCACGTTGATCTGAGAGATTCAGTGTTTAACGGCTATCTAATTTTAGGTGTCTGTTTGTTGCAGATACAGAAGTTTCTCTCTTTGTCATCATTATGTCAGTGAGCACAAGTGACAGGGACAACAGGTAGAGTAGTAAACAAAGCAAAGGATATATTCCACCTCTAATAAATAAATTGCTGTGTGTCATACACAATAAAAAAACAGGAAAACATTAACAGAAACTTCATCAAACTGTTGCCAAACTCTCTATTACTCATAAGAAATTCAACATCTACTGACAGCACCTCTCAAAAGTTTTATTTGATAGCAAAAAAAAAAGAAACTTAGAAGGAAATATCTGTATGAGGAAGAATTCCCTCAGCCAGCAGAGTTCGATTTTAAGAGACAGTTGTCACCGTTTAAACTCAGATGACATGAGATCATCATGAGTTCAAGTTATTACAGCGCACAGAAATATTATTCATTTCATGGGAAACAACAAGAAGAGAAAAGAAAAACTTTGGCCGCAGGAGAGAAAAAAGCTGCTTAAATATCGTCCATTACAAAAACTCATACATCACACGGCCGTGTGCAAATGGGGAACCTTGGAGTCAACAAGCACACAAATAATTAAGTTGAAATATTAATGATGGAATGTCCTCACAAGTGTGGAGTTCATAAGGAATTCAGGGTTAATGAATTGTTTATCTCCATCCAATCTCTGCGCTTCATTCTGCCAGCGTCTGCTGCAGAGGAAGTCTCCATGTTGTGTGGGTAAATGTGCAAATGATCCCCTAAACAAAATCAATGTATCGGCTTTTTCGTGTTTCAGAAAAAGAGACACTGAGTGTTGAAAGAAAGCCAGAGTCAAACGCAAATGCAGGTGCAGCGTGAGTAACTCTAGTTTTCCGAAGTTGTTTATAAATTAAACTATGTGCAGATGGATCCCAGTTGGGGTTACCTGTACAACAATCTCATCAGAGAAGCCTCAAACATTATTTGCTTTGTTTCTCTCTCTCAGTTATTGATCATTCATCTCTATGCTGACTCATTAGCTGCACTGCAGCTACTGGGGGCTGTATGAAAGCATTATTGTTTCTGTGTGACATGACGGCTGTTTATACTGGACACCAGGCGCATCTCTCCATCTTTCTCTCTTTTACTCATTAAGGACCTTTCCTCTATTCTGAAGCTGATTAGACCTGACCTGAGCAACCTAGTGCTGCTACATCCAATCAGTCTAATCACTCAAACTCTTGCCTTCCCCCACCTTCTTTACACTAATGGGCTTTCCCTGCTCTGGTGACTTAGCACTTAAGAGGTGGGAGTAGGAAGGGGGGGTCACTACTTCAGTAGAGCCCTATTAAAACTTCTTAACAGACTCAGTGATGTCTTTCAGTTTATATATGTTTGGGTTTATATGAAAAAAAAAACAATGCAATACCACCCAAAGTTAGTCTTCTTATGTTACTATGGGTGGATAACTCAGCTGCCAGCATGTCTTTGTATGAATTTGTATCGCCTCCCAAAGGGCACACAAATTAATGAATATTCACACTTAATCTATAGCCCACGGCATGCATGCATTATTTATGAGTTGTTGCTGTTTTTGTAATAGCATGCACACGTCTCAGATTTGTCATCGCAAATCATAATTTCATTTTCTCCTGACTTCAGTTCCTGGCATGAGCAAATGATGGCTGCACGTGTTAAATGCGCAACGCAAATTAACATCTTCAGCACCCCACAGTTTTTATATCTAATAACTAACCTGGAGCTTCGTCCTTAAAAGCAGTCTCCTAGGCTTACAGCAATGTTCCTAATCTCAGACTCTGCCTCAGGTTCTCGCAAGGTTTTCATGTCAGCTAGGACTCAGCCTGCTGCTAAGCTGCAGAGGGTTCAGGACAGTAATGGCAGCATCATCACTAAGACAGGTGCCATCTTGAATCACACGATTCTGTCAACACACAAGCTAGACTTAAACTCAAGTTATAGTGTGAATATGCCATTCTGTATGATAAATACATCACAACTATGATTACTCACATTGTTCAGGCAGACCGAGCGTCCTGGAAGCTATCACACACTAGATTACCGAATAACTCAGTGGCAAAACCCAGAAACCAGGAAAACAGCAGTGATACTTCATTGTCTGACCCATCAAAGCCAACCTCTAAAAGCTTTCTGTATGAAGGAAGGAGAAGGTGGGGTGACAGTTTAAAAGCCTTTCCTGACACTCACAAATGGGCCCAACTTGTTCCACACAATTGCACCAGCAAGTCAAATTGCATTAGGGATGCAATGCAAATTTTTCACAGTTAAATAACAAAACAAAACAAAGGCAGAGATGAAACATGGTACATTGTACTGAGTCACTACTTGGAGGACATCGCTCTTTTGTAGCAGAAAAGACAGCCCTTTAAAATATATTTTATAACAAATGCCTAAAGCTACAAACAAAAACTATGAAATTACTCTCAAAAAGAAAAATAATTAATCAGTAAAAAGTACATATGCAAAAAAAAAAAAAAAAAAAAAAAACGGCACAGCGTGATCATATTAAAATAATTTCATTGTTTTCCTGGATAAGTCAAAATATTTTTTTGTAACAATTACTCAGATTTAACATGCTCGGAAACACAAAAAAGCACAACTCTAGACTTGAAGTGTTGCTTCGAAATAAACATATTACTGTCAAAATGTTTTAATAAGCTTGTTTCAAAATGATGTGCTCAGTAATATTCAGGCAAAGAGAAAATAATTGTGCTTTTTTTAGTCAGACATGAATATTCAAAACATGTGAACTTGCTGTGAGAAAATAATTAGGAGTTTATTAGCATTTGTTTATTTGGCCATGCATAAAAACTCTTAATGACAATGTATCAACAAGCTCTTGACTCCAGGGAGGTAAATTCTCAGTGTTATGTGTACCTTCCCTCTTTGGAAATATTTAGAAAATGTTGTGTTAAAGGGGGGAAAAAATATGCATGAACAGGTAAATTAACTGCACGTGTCCTCAGCCAACCTCAGCTGGCTGACTATGCTGTTCATGCATTGAAACGTAAAGACGAGGAAAATACCAACTCAGGGTAATTATAACACATACAGTGACTTGACATTTGGGGCACAGTGTAGAGAGGGGAGATAGTTGGCCTTATCAGAAGCTATAATAAAAGGTCAATGGCCTCCTCAGTGTTTACTTCCAATCATGCAGTCAACAGAAGCTTCTTCAGTCTCTATTGAGAGAAGGATGGTCTGGTTTGGAGGTGAGGCAGCACCGATGGCTGCAGGTGGACTAACAGGTTTTTTTTTAACGTACATGCATGATATTTTATAAATGATAAGATTTAATCATTTAAGACACTTTAAGATACTTGAATGATATTTCAGATGGAAAATAATTAACAACATAAAACGAGAATATTTAATACATTTTATTTTTACCTGCTGCTAACGATTCAATACAATCTACTTCTGTGAAGACTGACGTCTATCTCTGCCTCTCTCTCTCTCTCTCTCTCTCTGCCCGTCTCTTTTTGGTTCTGTCTCAGTCAGTGGAAGGAAAAAGCTGCATTGATAAATAGGTCAGAGAGCTTTTCCACCCCCCAATGGTTTCAGGCCCAGCTTGGCAAATTGAACATAATTAAGGCCCAAGGCAAAGGTTGCACTTTCCTTGAAACAGCAGGAAGAGTGGTGCAGAAGGTAGCTTGCTACAGGAGGAAACACGCTGCCATGCATGTTCAGTACAGCATGCCTGGGCACAGAGAATCCATGGAAGAGGAGGGTCAGAGAGAGAGAGAGGCTGGCAGCCATTACAGAACTGAGAAAACTCTGGACGTGTGTGCGATACACGCATACACATATAACTGATTCTCACTGGATGATGCTTCATCCTTTCCAACAATAAAGGAATGAACATGTTTGCATTCTTGCTAAAAGTCAGAGAATATCTATTCTGTAACACTGTTAATGGATCTCTGCTTGTCTTGCTCTGGATCACCTCTAAATATCACTTTACTGAAAACAACATGAGCTCATGCAAATGTGATGACAATGAGATGACAATGACAATGAGATGGTCTGAATATTATGAAGCACATGGGGGAAAAAAGCTCAAACATTTCTTACAGTATAGCAAAATGTCTGCAACGTCTGTGTCTTCTAACAACAGTAGCTTACATCAAGCTTTATGGCTGCTCTGCTCTGCTGATGGCTTTCTAAAGATTTTAAAATAGCCTATAAAATCTTATCTGACACAGCAGATGGTTTGTAACACAGTGCCACATGGGAAGTTGTCTGTAGAAACAGGTGATTGGATGAGATCTTTCTATCTCCATCACTAACAAACTTCAGTCAACAAATAACTGCTGGTACCAAATGGAAAAAACAAATTCTTATTCACAGAATCAGCAGAATATTAAAATGTCTTAAAACAATAATCGTAAAAAATAAAACATTAGAAAAACAACTACTTTCAAGTTGAATATTTAAGCATCTTTTCTATATGAGCAGTCATTGTCACACATAAAACCCGCCGTAGCTGCCTGTACAAGACTGATTCAACCAAAAAAAAAACACAACTATAAAACCTGGTAAAAACGCGGCTCTCCTGAACCGTTGATGTATGAGTACCAAGCTACTTTGTACTGTTACATAAAACATTAAGGCATGATTATATTAGGCTGACTACTCCCCGAAAACATGATGATTCATTTACTTTCTTGCTCTTCAAAAAGTCAAAATGAGATTTTAGGTCCAAGTTTCCAAAAATTTTTTCATCTCTCCACATACTAATGTCTTACAAGTGTTCTAAACCTCACGGGTGCTGATAATCACCATTCTCTAAGAGAAATTAGCAAACTTATTAGTTTTAACTGGAAGGATGTGGACTCCAGATAGTTCCAACCTGTAGTACCAGCTGGATCCTCAGAAAAAAAAATAGCTATACCTCAGTGTGATGTGCTGAGATGAGTTACAGTCCATTAAACTCTTCAACTACATCATAGTAATTTGGTTTGAAGCTAAATGCTAATTAAACACTTTCAAATTGTTCTCCAGATGTTAGCTGGTGTTGGTGGAAATGTTGACAATAATAAAGGCTCAAGTCTTAGCAACAAAAAAAGTAATTGAACATTGTTAAAAAGATGTTATGCTAATCTAATCCACTTCTTTCCT
Source organism: Pseudomugil tenellus (assembly GCA_037177515.1). Taxonomy (NCBI): domain Eukaryota; kingdom Metazoa; phylum Chordata; class Actinopteri; order Atheriniformes; family Pseudomugilidae; genus Pseudomugil; species Pseudomugil tenellus. The sequence continues at coordinate 11,981,077 of JBAMHX010000020.1, forward strand.
CCCCAAAGATTATTGTAAGAAAGTTTCCCTGCTTGCACCATTGGAAATCTGTTTAGTGTGTCACTATAATGTTCATAGGTGGTATTCTGAATAATGCAGAGGTGCTGTTAGTGAGCTGGGATGCATCATTAGTGGCTCAACATCCTTGGCACCAAGGTTTTCATGGAGTTGGGGAGGCAGGACAGAACCAGATCGAAGGGGTTAATGATGAGTGGGCACATGCCTGGACTGGCAGCTGCACTGTCAGGCTGCAGTGGTGAAAACAGAATGCAGCGGGTTGGCAGTAATATTAAGGGTCAGCCTCGTTTCACACCACAGCACAGTGCCGTCTTTACTAACGAGATCTGATGGAGAGCGGAGACTCTGCAGGAGCTCTGTATGACATTATCTTTTGCTACCATTACTCCCTCTTTGTAGCACCGGCTTTCATTTTAGTTCTGTCGTTAGCTTCTATGTAAGTGCATGGTCCTTTCTGTAAAGATTAGATTGATTATCAAGGGGATAATGAAATTCTTTGACGGATTGTTTGTTATTCATAATTTGTAAAAAAAAAAAAAAAAAAAAAAATGGAGCCTCTGAAAATAAATAAATATTATATATATAATTCAGCTTACATGGGTAAAATTTATTTTTTAGCATTAGGGATGTGTGCTGTTAGTCTCAACAAAACCCTTACAGTGTATTTTATTGTATGTATTGTAAATAATAAATAAATGTTTTAAAAAAACTTGTAGCTGAAAATTATGAACAATATCAGCAACAAAAATTGGGAAAAATACACAAAAGAAAAAAAACACCGAAATATTATGACATGTTGTTCGTCATCGCTTCTGAACAATAATATATTAAAAATCATAGAATAATTATAACTACATTGTTTTATAATTTTTTGTTTAAATCTCCACGTAAACATATTTTCATATTTTTTCATCTAAACTCTATTTTTTTTTTAAAAAATGGGAAAATATATAACTCATTATGACTCCTGTGTATGTAACTGGATGTGCAGCAGCATCCCAACAGTTACCGTGGCTTTCCCTCCTCCATCACAAACACCCAGCATGACCAGCCACCATATGGTAAAAGATTTACCATGGCGACACGGACAGGAGGCTCTTACTCAAACCTTCATCAGAATGTCAAGGAATGTCAGCGAGAAGACGACATGAGGAGTGGAAAGGAGAACTGCGGTAAAGTGGCATTGTTCTGTCAGCACAGCAGGCTCAGCTGGCCTACACAGCCCCAGTCCCCTCAGCCTCATAAGACTAATGCCGGAAAATCACAACCTGGGGGGTTTGATCCTCTAAAGGGCCTCAGAGACTTTATTAATATGCAACTTTTTTAAGTATGTGTACAGAATGCAGATATTCCCTAAAATGTGTGTTGCATGTTCTCACATTCACACATATTTGAGCAAACATACACTTTAAATATCAGGTAGCTCTTTGAGCACAGTGCAGTAGGGCACAAAGACACGCAATCATACACACACACCATAAATCCCCCGCAAAGGAGGAAAAAAACCATAAAAATATTCAGCTGATTGCTTCCAGGCTACACAGTTAAAGTAAGAAAACCAAGCAGGGTCTATCTCCCTTCACTGCATGCTATATCTGAATGTGCTGTGCAGGCATTTTCGCCATCTAGGTTCTTCTATGTATGGCTTCCCCTCCCCCCACCCTTTCCATCATACTGTATCCTCCTCACTCACACAGCAGGCTCCCCTCCCCCACCCTGTTTGCACCATCCCCTGGGAAGATGGAGCAACCAGAGAGAAATTAATTGAAATCTAAACCCCGACGCAGGATTAACTAAGTAGGTGAATTCCAGTTGTCACATAATCAGGGCTAGTGTACTATTTGACTTTCATCAAACGGGGCTGACTGAAACAGCAACCGGGGATAATGACAGGGAAAAACGAGCCAGCTGCTGTGCCTCCCCCCTTTCTGCCTCCCTCCATCCCTTCCCCCTTCTACTCAGCATATCCATCCATCCCTGCATCCCATCCTCACGTGTAAATTATAGATCCTTTCTACAGGCGATGGGCTGTTGGTATGTACAGAGGTAACAGCAGGGGCAAAACAGCAAAATGCTGCTGTCACATTTTGTGACCCCCCTCCCTTCACATGGAAACAGATGACCAATGGTAACCAGCAGGTAAAAGACATATTTTATCCAATGCAAGCAAGCAAACTGTGTCATGTGTGGTAGGAAATATCAGCGATTAATCATCACAAAATCAAACAAAAGATAAATCATTGTTGTGTCTTCTTTAAAAAACATGCAGGTATCATCCTCCTGCAGGTATGGAAAGCAACAGTAGTATTTGATGTAGAAGCGTTTGAGCGATACAAGCACTGTAAAATTGCTGCGGTATTTGGTTTCTTTGGAAAAAACATAGAATAAAATGTTAAAGTAAAGTGGGTCAAACTGCACAGCACTCTGATGAAGCATGACTTGCTGCAAAAAAAAAGCATATCAGAAGATTTTTCTTTCACTTTAAGAGGACGAGATGTAGATAGGGCAAGTCGAAGTGCTGTGAAAAAAGGCACTTGATCTATTTTAAATGCTGAAAATGTCCTTCTAAATTTCTAAATTCTAAATCTAAATTTTACACTGTGGTATTTGACGGTAACCTGCGATGAGACACTCGTGCAATAACACAAATATTTAAATCTGATTTACTGCAACAATATGAAAAAAAGGTTTTTGCTTTGCAGGACACAGTTTCTAGACATAATTTCAATAAAAAAAATTTAAATAACCACTGTGTTTTTTTAAATATTTTTTTTAAAATTTTATTCTATTTTTCAGCATACAAACCAGCCTAAATGACGGGTTATACTATCATTTTTTCATGCAATGTTTAGTTTGAACTGGTGCTTCAGCAGCATAAATGCTTTTACACCCTGCAGTAAAATCATTATATTTCTTTAGAATTTAATGCTGTTTAAAAATCAATATCTTAGCAAGTTATAGTGTGTATGTGTGTGTGTTTGTGTGTGTGTGTGTGTGTGTGTGTGTGTGTGTGTGTGTGAGAGAACGCATTGGACAGCATGAGATACCGGTAGAAATGTGAGTATCACAAACTCAGTTGATAATATGGTTTGGGTTTCTGCCCAGTGAGGTTGACCTCAGCCTGTTGACTAGCAATGTCATTTACCACCTGCCACACACACACACACACACACACACACTACATTTGTATCTCTGCTTTAGCTCCACCTCCACACAATACTGTCATTAGCAGTGGGATGGACTGATGTGTGCTACATGTCACTGTGTGTGTAAATACAAAACAATAATAATGAAGATGAAGAATGATAGGGCATCTTTTTGCAAATGCATGTTTATTGTCTGTACACACACACACACACACACACACACACACACATATATAAACAAATTCATACACTTCAACAGAGCTGTGAGGCGAAGGCGTGTGATGTGGGATACCTGGACAGATGGCAGGCAGCCATCCCGTTGGACCTGCCATCAGAGCTCTGCCTGAGAGGAAGAGGAGAACAGAAACAGCCTCATCTGCCCCACACACACACACACACACACACACACACACACACACACACACACACACACATACATACAAAAATTTGTTACAAACAGGCACACTACATCAGTTCTTCTTAGTGTTCTTACTCTGTTAATACATTTGTATTTAACAAAAATATATATTAAACCTTTCATATTTTTACTGGACCCTGGCTGCCCAGTTAGCAAGATGTGGAGGTTATGGTTATAACACACTGAGAAAACCCATTTCATCACAAATTAACAGACAATCTTTGCAGGAGTAAAGCATTAAAGATAAATAATAACATTAATCCTGGCAGCAGACTGCTCAGTTTATTTGTATTTAACTTGAACTCTGACACATGAATTAATAAAATCTTCTCTAATTAAGATTGATTTTTGTTTATTGTGGCATGAGCGCTGCTGTGTGTGTGTGTGTGTGTGTGTGTGTGTGTGTGTGTGTGTGTGTGTGTGTGTGTGTGTGTGTGTGTGTGTGTGTGTGGTAAAAATCTGCCTGTGACTCAGATGCTCCCCGTGACAGGGAGGAGCGATGGGCAGAGAGGCTAACAGACTATCGAAACCCACTACTCCATCCTAAATCACATTTCAAAGCATAGAGGAGTCTATTATAGGAAATTAGAAAGGCCTTGGATCTGAACAAGCCTATCATTCAATTTTATTGAGTCTTCTCGGTAGCCCTCGGTGTATTGTATGCAGTTGTCAATAGCAATTCATCTGCATGTGTTGTGTTGACAAACAGTGCCAAGCAGCTAATAAAAGTGTGCAAGTGCAATCATGTGCGCACACAGACTCTTATCTCCTTGATGCGGGTTTTTTGGAACCCAACTACAAAGTCAAAAGAGCCACTGGTTAAAGGCAAAGACGTTGAAGGTTAGATCAGACTTTGGGAAGCTGTGGTGTAATGTGCGAGTTATGATGAACCCTTAATGTGCATTGATGCTATTGGCATCAAGAAATGATTTGATTTCTACATTTTACATAGACTATCCCCACATTTCTCATTATTAGAACATATAGTATGTGTAGGTCTATCTGCAAGGAGGCATCTGCCTAACATCTCTCCTCCAACCTTCCATCCATCCCCCATATCCACCCTCCCGCTGTCGGCCTGCTCCTGTGGAGAGCCACGCAGCTCCCAATCCGGGTGAATCATGTCAGATCATTTTGAGGAAACCAAATCAATAATACAACCATAAATTTCATTTAAATAAACATCAGTGGCCTACTTAATTAATGAAACCTCTTCTGCAATTTGTCAGTGTCAGAAGCTCGAAGCCCTTTGATGTTGGTATGAATATTCCTTTTAGGAAAATGAGGCTCTGGCACGATTAGTGCTTATTGTGGTGTTGGCCTCTTCCTGCCTTTAGTGGTACTGCCTGAATCTCTGCACGGCTTATCAACAATAAACAGCATCACTAGATTAAAATCATTTACGGAGCAGGCAGGACAATGGGAGGCTGTGAAATGAGTGTGGGGAAACAACATGAAAAATAGTGGGAGGAATATCTGATGAATCTAATCTCCATACATGCAACTTGATCAAATGCTTGAGCAATTTCAGAGGCCATACATCAAACTGTACATGACATTAACATTGAATCAATATCTGCGAAGCTCACCCCCATTAAAAATAACGCTGAGCAGTAATGACCAGCAGGATTATGAGAGATAAATAAAAAGGGGAACTATAAAACATCACACCATCATAATGTGAGATGAATATCTGACCTGTCCTTGTCAGAGTGTAGGGAACAGCTGCTCATGACCCAGTTTAGCTTGGATATATAATTTAGTGGTGAGCTACACGATTTCCACCCCTTTATAAAAATATTCATCAGAACAAGCTAGCAAATCTACTCCAGCAGACTCGCTAACAATCAAACATCAGCTGGGGAAACGCGTCAGAAAGGCTTCACTGACCTGAATAAGTCAAGCTGATCAACGCGCCACACAAATTGATAAACTTAAAACATTCAGGATGCCATAACAGCTCTCGTTAAGCATTAAACTACAAATCAGGCTGACAGCAGTTCAGCAGAAAGACAACATCTAACGACAGCAAGAGCACAGACGGTGAAGATGTACCTGTGAGATACAGCTCAGTGTAAACATTTCTGTTCAAACACAGGCACAAAGTAAAGGAGAGGACTATAAGCTATAAAAGATGTAAAAAAATAAATAAATAAAACTGTAGATTCGAGAATTGCATTGACACAACAGCAAAACAGAAAATGGTTTCAGTAAACTCAGGAATCAAACAAAAACACTGCAAATGTTTGCACAAAAACAAAACAGCTAAAATTCCTCATTAAACATAAAACAAAGATACATAAAATAATAAAGAAAAAAATTCATGAACCAACTAAATGCAAGACACACACACACAAAAAACATAAACCACAAAGAAAATTCACTAGTAACTAACAATTACTAACAATAACAACTAAAAATACATACTTAGGTTCGTTTTACTATATTTTTTCCCCATTTTTCTACTCTAAAATGTAATTTTCTGTATTGTCTCCTTGTATTTTTACTGTCACATTTGTGTTCCCTACAATATATGTATTTTCCTTTCGCATAGCATGTTTCCATAAAAAGTCTTCCCCTTCTACTCTAAGCAACAGAAGTGTCTGTACACCAGTTCAACGGGAGCTCACACACCTTTCTGAAACAAAAATACAAGCATAAATTCTATAGTAAAATAAAGACTCAACCAACTTGCTGATGTATTTATAGAAAGAAACATATGAAGCGCTTCTGAAATGCTTTGTAAGGAGCATGTATCAGCTAACTACATATGTTTCATGGGACCAAGCAAACCTGCTTCATTCATTTTTCAGCCAAAACTAGGTTACAGCGCTGAGACTAAAACTGATTAAAGCTATAGGTACGAAAGAGAGAGAGTAAGAAAAGTGGAAATCACCCCCATCCCTTATTTGGGACACCTGAAATAGGCCAGAGGCTGGTTTCCTCCTATCACAGGAACCCTGGGAAGCCTGAGAGACTAAAGGGAAATGAGGAGGGAGGTGGTGGTAGGGGGATTCAGCAGGGCCTTAAGTGTGCTATCATAGGCGTCTCTTGTGCCTGCCTGCTTTATTTGCAGTAGTCAGGTTAATGAGTCCACCAGCCCACTTGATGTTGAGAGGCCTGCCACAAAGAGCTGCCTCATTAGAGCTAGCCTGGCATGCTGCTCTGAGACAAAGGGACATTCACGCCTCTGAATGCCTTTACGCTCCTAAATGCTGCCAGTCTGTGAGGGCCAACGCCATGGCATAGCCCCCTGCACACGTCCTGGCGCCTGGCCAGCCACACCATGACCCTGATCCTGGCTGGCTGGATTCGCTGCAGGGCGAGTAAGCGCTGCGATGAAAGACTTTACCAGCCTGCTGTGATAGTCTAAGTGTTTTTGAAGCAAGTAGAGTTGAAAGCCAGTGCAGAAAAGCAGAAGACGAGCTGCACCGTCAACGACAGGCTGCATGACTGAGCTTCCCAGCCGCTTTTCTCCCCTTTTTTTAATCTTTGCGTTTGCATTAAGCTTCACCCCGACATTCTTTGAGCAAACCACCTTGTTCAAACAGCCCCTCACTAACAAGGTTACACCTAAAATATATTCACAAATCGTCTTAAACCTACAACTGCTGCCTCACCTCAGGTTTCCAATTAGTGTGACATAATGACTGAAGTGCACGATTCCTGTCTGCGATACAAGGTGCTTTATCAGCCTAGGTGCAGGTATGACCTATTTAATGAGAGCTATTGCACACTATGCAAATGTCACAGCTCTGTGTAATTTCATGCTTCACAACTAGAGGCTGCAAACCCTGTTTCTATAAAAGAAGCAAGATTGCTAACAAACATAAACGGCGTAAACAATAGGTTATATTCATTTAGCCAGAATTGTAGATTTAAACATTGTTGTTAACATGAAATAAGTTCCGTTTTTAGACGTTAATGTTATTTATTTTACAGCACAAGCTAATGATTATCCCAACATGCTGTGCAGAAGATGCAATACTAGGAGGAAGTAATTCATAATCATTACACCAACATTGATCCGATTCACCATTTCTCAAGGTTTCAGGTCAGGAGTTAAATATTTTTTGCATAGGCAATCCACTGTTTCCACCACACTATTTATAGCGCAGGCAGAAACAGCTGAGCTGACTGCAGTGATGTCACTTGCGCTGATGGAATGCTTTGTTCCACAGCGTGTGCGCATGCCACCTGGGTCTGTGTGAGCTGCAAGGGGAAGCTCAATGCTGGAGCCAAGATGGCTGACAGTTGCCCTATTTTTCAAGCTTAAAAAAATATCAATAATAAAAAAGAAAGAGGAAAACATCGCTATCTCTGAGAGCCAGGCTGTTCACTGCTCCAAATAAGCTCCATAACCTCATAAGAACATTCGCCCCTCTGCCATGGCTCTGTGTGTTCGTGTCATGAAAGGTATCGGTATTTGTTGCTGCCATTTGGAGCAGAGCGCTCATGTCAAAGTAATGTAACATCAGAGTCGCCACACACTGCAGCTGAATGGGAAAAAAGAGCATGCACAGTCTTAAGTATTTAAGGTTTGTCGTTCTGAGCACAGCGTGCATACAGCCAAGGCGTTGGAGAAGTATTATACCCATATATATTTTTAGTAAGCCTTTGGGCTTCTTCAGTGTCCCTAAAAGAGCATGGTTGCCTGGCAACCATTATTGTTGCCATAGAGATTCATGTGTTGGCAGCTGCTGCAATCAGCATTAACTCAAGGCACATATTCTCATTCCGATAGTCAAGCGATGGGAAGGCAACTAGGACACAGTCAGAGAGGGATAGTAATCAGTGTGAAACATATGCTCATCCATTACTCATTGCATTAATACAATTATATCAAAAAGAAATTTATGGCTGGGCTTTGCTGCAAAGATCACATTGCAGACAGAGGCATAAAATTCTACTCATAACTGATCCTCACTTTCATTTAATAAGTGCCACCAGGCTGTAACACAGTGGAAAGCAATGCAATTTTGTTCCAATACAGGCAAAAAAATCTGTCTGAAGCATCTTTATTGTACACATTTATTTATGTTTTTTTCTTTCATTAAGTACAATAAAAAACTTGAAAATCTGTTTATCGTGAATGTTATAAGACGATGAAGATGCTGCTGGGAAATATAAGGGCAATGTTTTTAAAGGCTACATTACTTATAAATGTAGTATTTTGTTTAGGATCTGTATGACGAGGTGAGGTGAACACACTGAGAGGTAGGGAAGGTTATATATGGTGATGCATTTCTGCCTAAACTCTGCTGCCGTTTCATTTAGACCTGTTAGAGGTACAAGTGATATTTACCTCCTTCCATTTTTTATTCGGGTACGCATCCATTCCCAGTGGAACAATTTTAGCCCTGTTGGGAGTGAAAACACGCAGAAATCATAAGAGCAGCTATTTCCTCTCAGGGCTTTTTTCTCCATCCCTTTTCCTTTCTAGCTCTCCGTCACTTCACCGTTGACATCACAGAGAGATATGTGGGGATAAAGAGGCAGAGAAAAACAATAACAGACCCATTGACCCCCATTTCACAAACCTTGGGGGTATGAGAGAAATCCACTTACATGACTGGAACAGACCTGCTGATTGGGCTTCAATAGGCTTTCTATTAGGAAGCAGTGGAGGTGCAGCACAAGGTCCCGACTGCTGCCCGTTTCTGAGTGAGGATGCTTCTGTGACTGATGCAGATTTACATCTAACCTCTTGAGCACTCTAGAAGAGACGCAGATGCTGAAGCATATCTCGAGCCAGAGAGGCAAGTGGATAAGTATGCACTGCAGCTCTCGAGCGAGACATACATCCATACTGTGCCTTGTAAAATCAGCGATCTGATCATATCACTCCTGTTACAGCTAGTCTAAAAAAAAAAAAAAAAAAAAGAAACACTGTGACGGCGCAAAGTGAGGCAGCAGTGCTGGAATACAACTTATTAGAGCAAAATGATTTCCTGAAAGATGAGCACCTGTGTCCAAAAATTAATTAATTTGTTTCATCCAATTGTTGCTTCATGGCCAACTTAGACAAAAGGTTTGACTACATTTACTGGTGTTAACGCAAACCTTTCATAAAAAAATGAACATTAAACTCATCTTAAATTTCCATTAAAGGATGACGTCTTATTTTCAGCAGAACAAACCAAATACTTAACTAAATTGTTCTATAAATGTTCCTTCTCTTGCAGCTTTAATCGCACAGCCGCATAGGAAAGCAAGGCTTTGCAAGTCGAATGCGATGATCTGACAGAAGCATTAGAATAGGAGGCTCTCCTTGCTTTGTGTGGATGCTGCTGGTTGACATTTAACATCACAGAGAGAGAGGAGGTGGAGAGCCCGGTGCCCTACATGCACATTTGACCCCCTGCTAATGTCAGAGGGGGAAGGTCCCACACACTCTTCCTTGCTTCACTCACACAAAACACTACTAAAAGGTGCAGAGTACAAAGTATCCATCTCTGCAGTCACCTCTTCATATTCAAATAGTGAGAGGCACAATTTCATTCAACACAACTGGAAAGAAGTTATTTGCATGTTGAGGGAAAAAGGTTCTTATTGGCTTCAATGTGGAATGTTTTTTTATTTAATCAGAATATGAGCAACACAAGTAAAAGCTATTTCATGTAGCTCCACCACTAAAAAGAAGTCTACCTCATCTATGCATCCATATATCACAGATTATTGTTATGTGTGTAAATTTAACAGCAACTAAAGCAATCAGACTATTTCTTTTTTTGAGGGAAATGTTGAAATGTTTGCAGCACGTTCCCATTGGATGACAACACAGCCAGCAGGCCTGTAACTCGGTGCATCTGACCTGGTTGTGCTTGCACGCAACCATGAAATAACAACTGCTGTTTGGTGTTTGATGTTAGCTCGGGGAATGTACCGTCCCCACTCAGGTTAAGCAGGAAAACAGTACCGACAGGATTTGTTTGAAAAATATTTCTTACAATGAGGTCAAATCCTGAAATAATGAAGGATCTACATCTGTTCTCTAAATATTGAGCCTGTTCATTACAGGTCAGGACTCCAAGAACATTTGCAGCTCAAGAAGATGAATTTATGTTATAGCATGAACAGGTGACAGAAAATATTATATGCAGACAGAAAGGATGATTGATCTCAAATAAACGCCGATGTTCAGAAAATGTGAAGAATTTTTACATTCAGGTGGTTTTAATAAAATAAGAAACATTCAGTAGCAGCCTCTCTCTGAGTGTGTAAACGTCCCTAGTACAACCACACAGACAACGTTAAACAAGTAATATTGATTTTTACACATTGCAAAGTGTTTTGTGTGACTTACAGCAATAAATAATAATTTGGACCAAATATTATACAAAATAGAATAATTTCTTTTAAAAAATGTTTTATGGGGTAATATTTAATACATATACATTGTTATGGTAGTCATGTGGATTTAATAAAACAACAGCAGGAACTACATTACTTAAGGTTTAAATCACTGCATGTTTCTGACACCACTTATTCTAAATCTTTCCCCACAAACTAAGTGTGCCCCCTTCCTTAATGTGGTACTGCATTTATGCTTACCTTGCTGTATTGTTGATGGCATTATGTCTTTTGATGTACATCAGAAAACTTAAGCAATCTGATTCTCAGATATTTCAAAACTAAGATTCAATATTTCTATATATCAGGATACTTTAAATTCTTTATGAAATTAGAGAAAGTTGAAAACAATAACAGAAAAATAAATCATTAGAAATTATTTAGACAAGACAACTGGTAGGCTACTGAGAGCATATTTCAACGCGTAAAAACCATAAGTAAATACATTTTAAAATGAAAAATAATATGATTTATACTCAAATATAAACAATATAGCAGGACTCTTAAAGAAATTATGCAGTAATAACAGATTTAGCTAGAGATAAGAACGAAAAGATTAATGCGTTCAGGTAGAATTTTGAGCACATTAGAAGAAATTTCGTGCATTTTGTGTGATGTTGGGGGAGACAATCCTGATGTATGTCCGAAATATTAAGGGGGGGGGCATCCCGATTCAGCTCCAGTGTGCAGCAGCCTGAACATGTCATCCTACACACAGCTCTGCTTTGCCCTTTAATCCAGCACCTAATTCCACACAACGACACCCAAAAACGAGCACCACCCGATCTCCTTTAATGACGTTTAAACCTATATTATGGTCTGTTAAATTCATTGATGTTTGTTGTGAATCTGCAGCAGTAAAGAGGCCTTAAGATTAATAATTATATCATTTTTTTTGTTTTGTTTTTCAGTAAAAGGTCCATTGTTAGTCGAAGAAGACTAAATTCTGGTTTTATATTTGTCAACGTTAAGTCGATGTGCACATATGAAGCGTTTCCATCCTGCAGCTACGGTGTGCGTGGATGGCAACGAATTGCTGATAACTGTGACACTGATGTGCCGCTATTTAATGCAGTTTGCTTCAAATCGGATGAATTCTGAGTAGGCGGTTTTAGCCCCCCTCCCTCCCCCATTTTGTTGTCCTTTAAGTTTTCCGGTATGGAGAAGAATATATGTAGGGCGGATATCCTTTTCCAGAGATGGTGAACGTATATCCAACCAACAGATGTCAGGATACAATTTAATATTTAGTCCAAATCCAGTCTGACTTGGTGGCGCGTGTCCATCCGCCGACAGCTTGCTGCAAAGTGGCTGCAACTTTTCCAAACTTCCTCTTCCCAAATGATGGAATGTGCATCTGCAGCCACTGGTCATTTCTTTCTGTCACCCCCACTTCTTTCCCCGCTTTACGCACCTCTCTCCCACCCCCCTTTTTTTCAACAGAGAGGCCCAGTGGCTGCCTCTTGATTAATAAATGTTTATATGTTTTGAAGTGCGGGACAAAAGGAGGTGGCCTGTGACCCATTGGAGCCCCGACTATGTGCAGGTTCATTGTTAGGCGCTGGGAAAGGGGCTTTTGGACGGAGACCCCGGGCCACTGACCCACACACATCCCAGAGCACTGTCATTCATGCGCGCACCGCTGCACGTCGCCCCGCAGCTCCATTGTTTCAGCGGGAACAAAAGCCACCCCAAACCCAACCCCCCCTTCTGCTAGAGAAAAAGCAGCTTTCAAACTTCTCTCTATATGAAGCCTGACGCAACCTCAGGCTCAGTTTCCCTCCAACCCTCAAACTAAAGAGGAAAATTGCTTGACAAAACGCGAAGGCTGTTCGCGCTATGTTCGCCCAAGTTGCATCACAACATTGCATCATTACACTGAATTTATGCAGCCGTCAAAAAGGCCAACACTGCAATAGAGTGAAACAATTAAATAGCAACAGAGAAGACGCTTAGGATATTTTAGAAAAGAAAAATCGAAAAAATATAACCTTCACATATATACATATATGAACACAGATATATATATATATATATATATATATATATATATATATATATATATATATATATATATATATATGTGTGTG
>JBAMHX010000020.1:12000187-12013119 GCA_037177515.1 Pseudomugil tenellus
CGCCACGCACAAATTCAATAACAGTATAAATTACAAGCAAAAGATACCCCTTCTTTTGCTGTTATATATATATATATATATATATATATATATATATATATATATATATATATTAGGAAACCATGAAAAAATACTAGTAAAGTTTAAGTGTATAATAAATATTTGAAGATCATGAAAACAGTTTGTTAAAAAAAAAAGTTTAAAAAAAAGCTGGTAAAAGGCCAAAAATATGCCCATATAAGGACTACATGGGCAATTATTCCTAAATTAATCTAGTGATTAAAGCATTATTATTTCCACAGTTTGGGAGTTTTTTCTTCCTAACACGCTTGTGTTTCTCACAGAACTAAAATAAAGCTTGTTCACTCTGCCACGGTTTTGCCGCTGTAGTCTCCTCATTAGCAAAGTGCTGATGTACACTGTGACTGTAATGGTGGTGGCACCGTCCTCACCCATCTTGTCTCATTAGCGCAACCTGATTGGCCATGAAGGTGTTCTCGGGATAAAGCCCTTGTTAGATCATAACTTCTCAAGTATTCTGCTCCTGAGAGGGACATAAACTAATTGAAATAGGCTCGAAAAGAGCCAAAATGTTGACCTTGAAAGTGTTTTTATAGCAAAATGTTGAACATGTTAGTAAAGCAGCTGCAAAAATAGTATTTAATAAAAATAATGCTGAGGTCTAAGAAGGTTAGATTTTAATGTCTTTGCTTGCTTTGATTTTAAGTTGAGCTGTTTCTAGTCACAAATGCTTAAATTCATAATTTATTATTAATATTGGCCTGATAATAGTGATTGAATCAATTTGTTGGTTTCTAAATATTTGATATTTGAGAAATACATTTTGCAGTGAAAATGACATTTTTGAACAGCAGAAAAACAAACTAGTACACAAACATTAGCACCGCAGCATTTCATAATTACAACAAAACTTTCTCCAGTTTCACTTCACTGTACTCAAGGAGGAAGATGCATTCTGAACAAAATTCTTCAGCTAATGCTCTGGTCTCCAGCGGGTGATTCAAGAAGCATGAGCAGCCTTTCCTGTTTCACAATATGTAGCTGCCAAGGCACCAAAGTCAGAGCGTGAAAAAATCCATGGCACATTCGCAACAGTCATTTGTAATCACTGAAGGCACCTTGGATGAGTGCTGCACATACGCCATGGTAACTAGCCCAGATACCTTGTTAGGAGGTGGAGATGGACTTTGTCCTTAATGCATTGCACGGCGTTTCTACAAATGGCTTCTTGGTGAGAATAATTACAAAACTGGCTGTTAGTGTGAGTCTGAAATATCTGAAGCAAAGAGAAATGTGACTGAGTTGGTCGTATTGAATCTAAGTGCACAGTGAGGTTCCCCGGGCTACGATGAATGTTGGCCACAACTGTGGAGTTCAGGTGTGACTCTTATGGAATAAAAACTGTGGAGCCATCCAGATGCTGAAAACACTGCCATCCCACTGTCACCAAGCACTCACCTGGCATGGGATACAGTGCTCTACCCCACATCTCTCAGCTCCCACTTTCATTTTTCAGACTGTTTGGGAACTTGTAAATGAAAGGCTAACCAGTCTGACATATAGCTTTGATTCCAGAGTCAAATCCAGAACATCTGGATCTAACAACTATAAGAAAAATAAGACAAACTAATGCAACTTTAAAAGCTTTATAAAGCTTTTAGCTGGCATTTCAAGTTATTGTTTCTTCTTTACAAATCTGAAGGCTCAAATTTAATTAACTTCAGACTTTAATCAACTTTTAATCGACTTCAGATTCAGGGTTTCATGTTTTCAGCAGGTGAGACATGTCTGGACTGCAAGCAAGCTACTTCAACATCTGGATTTCACATCAGTTCTACATCTGCCTTTCTGATAAAACTGAGTCTGTCTCTAAAATATAATGATAGCCACATGTGTTCCTCTTAAACCTTTACATAACATTTTGGTTGTGTTACACATGTGTATCCTATACTGTAAGATAATATTATCACAGGTGTTAGTTTTGAATGAACAACCTGAATGGATTAACTTTTCATTAGCCTGAATAACACGCTGTTCACATTTTGTTCAACATTTGGATTCATCAAACAAAAGAGTTCATTTCAAATGAGTCAAGGTGAAATCAGTGAAAATTATTTCTGTGGATACAGAAAAGTCAGCAGAGTATCTGAAGATGATGAGCGTTAAGTTTTTTCCAGCATAAAATTCCCAATTATAAAAAGCTTTGTTGTAATGTCAAGCCTCATGGTGTTGACTACTATTTAATATTTCATGTTTTTGACAGGGAAATGTGAATTTTGTACATGATTAAAACTCCCGAGTGTGTTAGTTAATATAATAATGAATTATTTATATTTGATTTTCTTCATAGGTTGTACTACAGGATTATATCCAGAAGATGGCAATGCGAACACGTTATTATTTTAACAGATTCAAGACGTGCAATCTTAAGATAAAGTCAGACATGTTTTACAGTTAACAACTGTAAAAAAAAAAAAAAAAAAACAGGAGAAGAAAGAAAAACAACGTGTAGTTTGGGAAACAACTGGTTCATGAAAGCTCTGTTGCAAATGTCTCGCATTAAGTAAAAAATTTGTTTACTTAGATTATTAATTAATTATTAATTAAAGTGAGACAAAGCAGCATCATAATACATTAAATTAACCAACACATCAGTTAGTTTATCAGCTTTAACTTAAATGGAGATCTGATTGGTAATTAAAATGTAAACAAATGTAGGTTTGTTTGCAACGTAACAGCTGAAACAGATAAAGATGGATGGCACAAATGATTTAAGTGTTGTCGCAAAACAGCGTTAAAGAGTCTCGACAACATCAACACTGAAGGCAAGAGACAGAGCGCACGCGGCATTGTTTGCCATAGTTTAAATGCCGTTAATTAAAACGTTAACCTGATTGGGTAGAGACCGCGAGGGGGGGAGAGGGTGTCTCTGCCCCAATAGGCGAATCCTTTTTAATAACCCGCCTCGAGATAATGATGTAAAAAGACTGAAACGTCTTGTGCGTAACGAGGACCATCGTGGAGATCCGGTGAAGGTGAATCAGACGCAGACAGAGAGATAGGCAGGAGAGAGCAGCACTTATTACGCGAGTCTCCTCCTCGTCACTACACCTCAGCTGACAAGTGGAGCAAGCCTGCAACTTCACCGCTGTCACGCAACTCAACTCGTAAAGGACAGGCAGAGGGAGAAACTCGCAGAGACGCGTCAAGAGTTTCCACAAGGGACCATAGCCTGTGAAGACGCGGAATCCACAAGGCTATGGACAGGAGGATGAACTTGAACGTCGGCGCAGGGGACATTTTTCACAAAACTCTCAGCGCTGTGTCCACCAAAAAGATGGATCCTTTCAGGTCGTCGGCTGGCATTGAGCTTCCACCCAGAGACCGCCAGTCGCCGATCGGTTGCTTTGACCAGTCTGACACAGACCCGATTCAGCCGGGTGGACTGGCAGGAGGTAGAGGGGGGACACTGGGTCTGCCGACCGGATCTTTGTGCGTCAAGTATGGGGAGAGCGCGAACAGGACTTCGGCAGCTGAAAGCAGCGGCGGAGAGCAAAGCCCTGATGATGACAGTGACGGCAGATGTGACATGGTCCTTCTGACCGACGGGCGGACGGTGAGCGCGGGGAAATCTGAAGGAGGTAAGAAAACCAAAGAGCAGAAATTACTGAGGCTAAACATCAACGCCAGAGAAAGACGAAGGATGCACGATCTGAACGACGCGCTGGATGAGCTCAGAGCGGTCATCCCCTACGCGCACAGCCCGTCGGTGCGGAAACTCTCCAAAATTGCCACTTTGCTGCTCGCCAAAAACTACATCCTCATGCAGGCGCAGGCACTTGAAGAGATGAGGAGGTTGGTGGCGTATCTCAACCAGGGCCAAGCCATTTCTGCAGCCTCTATACCTGCCACCACTGCCCTTGCAGCCCCCGGTTTGGGCGCGTACGAGCAGCCGCCTGGATACCCCTTCCCCACTGGAGTGGCTGCGTCCTCCTGTCCCGATAAATGTGGCCTGTTCAACAACGCCGCCTCCAGTCTCTGCAAACAGTGCACTGACAAGCCTTAACTGCGCCCGACAAAAAGACTCCGTGAGGCGCACAAGAGAACAGATCCCACTTTTGAAGACACTTTTGGAAAGAACAAAAACAAGTGAGACTGCTGTTGGTGAAGTCACTAGACTAGAGACAAAAAGTAATGCCGATTAAACCTTTTATAATATTTACTAAATGCATTAAAAGTCGCTTTTTGTTCAAACAATACTTGATTGTGTATATAAATAATCCTTTAAGTGCTGGTATGAATGACAGTAAAGACCAAACAGATGCAGATGGCGGCCTGTAAAGGCTGCAAGTGTTGCTGATCACTTGCTCTGCGATGGATCTTTTTTTTTTATTTGGGTGACCTGACAACTTGCGAGACTTTCACTTGAATAGATGGACAGCTTCCTTGAGCATCAGTCCAACCTCACTTTGTGCTGCTTTCTCCTTGATTTGCGTTTATGTTTGTTTGATTTACCTCAGAGACAAACATTTAATCAAAGGCCTGTTTTCGTGAACCTTATTCAAGCACGTGGATGCCACACAGAAGAAAGTTAATTAAAAAGGAAAATTAAATATTTGAAACAATCAGATATTTATGTGCAGATTTACTTGTTAATAGCTGCGCACGCAAATTACAGTTAATTTCAGACACTGTGATAAAACAATAGTAATATAAAAAAACAGGAAGGAAATATGCTAAAAACCTGGATCAAGGTTTAACAGGTGTTTCGATGTCTTTTGTATTTTTTTCATTTGGATATTTATGATTGATATTTTGCTTGGATTGCACATTGTTGTCTACAAAGTTGATGTGTTTGCTTTTTATTTTTCTTCTCCAACAAGAAGTCTTCACATTAATGGCGTTGTCAGGTCTGGCTGTGGATTATTGTAGATACCTTAGTTATTCTATGAGAAAAGAGGGCCGTTTGTATGTATTTCAGTGTTGAAAGCTTTATTAAAATATTTTGAACAACAGAAACAAACTTCTGATTATTCATGCGATGTCAGTCAGTGTGAGTGCATCAGAGAAACCTGCTGTTATTTATGTTTTATATTTGATTAATACACGTATTTAACAAGTGTGGGTTACCACATTTCCACGTGCTTATTATTAATAAAAACACCAGATTCGGTTCCTTCACCAAGTGTCAAGCATAGGACACGCTTTACTTATTTTCCACTTAATCAAAACTGATTACTTTTTCATTTTCTGAGTCACTACAAGTCTTGGGAAAGAAGGCCAGACGTGGTGGCTGAATTTAGCCTAGGGCTCGAGGTGGAAATAAATCAGCTCTGGTGACCTTTATTGTGATTATTAGAACGATTTCCATGACGGTGTAAAATAATGGCATAATACACGAAACAAGTGTGTACAAAAACTATTCCTGTAATACCTGGATTCACATAATCGCTTAGACAATTAGAGCTCCAGAGTGTGATTAAGAAACGTAATTACGGCCGCGCGCTTTGCCGCAATTTAATGTGTCCCTAATCACAACGCAGCCATCAGCTGCACTTGGAGCAACTCGGCCTTTGTCCTCTATCATTTTAAAGTCGGCAAAGAAAATGTTTAAGGAGTAAACAACAACGCATACCGAGTAAAAACAATTAAAAAACAAAAACAAATGAGCATCATGAAAGAAACATTTCAGGGTGTGGAAGCTGGAATTTTGAATTCACGTTTGGAAAACATGGAATTCTTCCACAGGAAAATAATATCAAAGTGATTTTTCTCTCGTCAAAATTATCTCTTTTTTTAAAAAAAAAAATAAAAAATCTGAAAACAGTGCAAGCTGTCAAGTCTTGCTGCTTATTCTGCAACAAAAAAAGTGAATTTGTCAATTCAGAGAACTTCAGCACCATGGACAGAGACCACATGTGTGGAAGAGTTTCGATCCTGCATCTCCTGTGATCATGATGTAAAACATGTGATCTCCACTTCTTATGACACAGTTTTAAATTAAACTCTATAATAATCACGTGGAAAACAGACAACTAAATATTACTTCATTGATGTATTCAGTCTTACTCTGTGAAAGTAAATAGATCTTTTCACTATTTAATATATAAATGTGAAAGCGTAAATGTTATTTAGAAACAATAAATATGTACCAAAAATAGAGCTTTTTCAAATAATTGAAACAAAAAAGTTTCATCTTTGTAGAAATGTACAATATTATCCCTGTTTTCTTATTATTGCAAGTCTCTAATCTCAGCTTTGTGTCTGATTGACGAGCTTTTCTAACAGGGTCATTACAGTGTCCTATTTAATCACCTTGAATCTTCACAGAATTGAATCTTCACGGGAGTAAGTAAAAACTACAAGTTATAATTCAGATATCTAAAGTTTGAACTCTCTTTATTCCCCTTCCTGCTGTTAGAAGCTGAGACTTCACAAAAACATTAATTATGCAATATGCATTAATGCACAAATGACTGGAGCATTTAACCCATACTAATATTCACATTAGTCTGGAAGAGGAGATTCCCCAGGGGTGAGACAGGACCATATGTGTAAGGAGAGAACAAAGCCAAATGACTCTTCAAAGGTGGAGTAAATTTTAAAACTACAACAGGACAAACAAAGTAATACATACAAGCAAAATACATTATATTCCCCTTGATGTGGGAGCTACTTACTTCCAGCTGATGAGATGTCATGTGCAGATGAAGCTCCCTATGTGCTGTGTTGGATTGGGAAGACATCTTGTGAAAGCAAAAGAATTAGGGTGCTTTGTATGCGGCTACCAAAAAACAAGTTATTTAAGAAAAAAGTCATTTTTTATTCAGGAGTTTAAGCTATCTTAAAAGCATGTACAGGGATATTCAAAGCTCATGAATAGAAGTGGAAGAAAAAAACAGCTTTCACAAACCACAAAGTGTCCAATTTACCATATCAAGGTCCAGCAGGGTGTATATTCATAACAGGGTTGTGATGTATGCTAAAGCTGATAAACATTAAAGTCAAAATATACATAAGCACGCAGAATTGAAATGTCCTCCTCATATCAGTAACTGGCAAAACAATGGCAATGGATTCATCCATGCTGTGTCATACATTGTGCATAAAGATATATGCGCTGCACTGGCTGAGGCACCAAATCAACCTCTGGGTGGTAATTCATTTTTGTCAGGCCACTGATAGCAATGCATAATGTTGTCTTCTTGTTGTGCACACATAATGCAGGCTAATACAACTGCAACTGAGGAGGTCACCGACAACAACACAACTCTTCTTGTTTAACCTGCATTATGAGCTGCACTAAGGAAATGCAATATAAAGAAAACATTATTCGGACATGTATGGCAGGATTTCAATCAAGTTTCTACATCTAATTGATATGTAATAATAAATCTTAAACTCTACAATAACTGTTCCTGTTTTCAAAAGACCCTCCCCCAGTTGAGCTGAGGCATCTTTAACTTTATTAAACTGAACTGTCCCATTTGGATTTTAGGGTTATAGCAATGCTATAGCACATAAATGGTACTGTTTAATGGTACCAGTTTTTACTGGAAACTTTATTCTTTGACATAAGGAACAGACATGTTTTTCTAAGTCTGAAAGGAAACTAATATTAGTGCCAATCTTTTCAGCTTTTTATTACATTTTTCCTAAATTTAGGAGGTTTCTGAAATACTTTGAGGGTGAAATTATTTTTTTTTAATTACATTTTGAGATAATTTGCTATATTAAAAATCTAAAGTGACCGACTTTGATTATTTTTCCCCATTTTTTTTCCTGAAATCATGAAGATGACATTTATTCGGGACAGCTTTTAGATAAAACACAATGCTCCTTACTGTTTTCCTATTTGCCACATAAGCTCCTACTTCAATGTAAGAGAAATGTTGTTGTTCGTTTGTTTCCTTCAGATGTCCTGAGGCCAGGTAAAAATATATGAATGTGTGTGTGCTGACAAAATGACGTAGTAAATTGTGATTATTTTCTCATCTGGAATACTACTGTTGAGTAACATGTCTAATATTCCAACTGCCTCCATATTAATCAGATTAAAGACCCAATCCTCTAATCCCTGTTTACCGTTGGCTGTTTTTATGCCTTAATCTGATGTTCTTTTATTCCTCTGAGATTAAACTGTTCGCAGCAGAGCATAGTAATTTGTGCTGTTGTTGTAGAATGAAGGGGGGTATGCTGGTACGCACGATGTTTTTTATTCCACAACAATAGCTCAAGACAGATTTGAACAAATACAAACAGGTGCGATAAAGTAAAGTGCTCTTGTATTGCAAGCATTTGTGCCAAGTGAATCAAATTACGAATGCTGTCTAGAGACAACTCTTCTGATTTGTCTTTATTTCACACTGCTGTTGCATTGAGCCTTAAAAATGTGTTCTTGTATCCCTAGAAATTGGATGAGACGTACATCATGATCAATATATGTTTTACTCTAACTATGAGATCATCTTAGTTTGATGAAACAACTGTATAGCAGGATATAAGAAGACTGCGTAGTGGTCAAGACAGCTGTGAACTTTACATTTCTGTGACCTTAACATTCAGATTATGTGGCATTGTTTGATTAGTGTGCATGTGGAGCTCACAGTGACCCAGCAGCCACTGTGGATGATGTGAGCAGGCAAAAACACCACCAAGCTCATCTAAAAACGCTGACGTAAACCTTTAAACACACTCACACCTTTAAAAGAGAACAAAACCACAAGTAATAACTGTTGCGTGACGGAGCCTGTGCGTGTTTTGTGTGCTTTGCATGTGTGTGTGAGACAGGGATCACTTGTCCTTATCAATATGCAGATCCTAACCCTCTCAAGGTTCATTAAAGTCAAGGCGAAGTGGATTTCATCTTCACTCTGTGATATTCATTAACTCTGGCTTCCGCATTACAATAAAGACATGAAGATGACACAATAACAGAGAATCATTCACACACACACACACACTTTTTATTTAACACACACTATAAATAAAACATTATCTACAACAACCACAATCCTGTGCTGTGAGACAGACAGCTAGCTCAGTTATTTATGTGTTGTTTAAACAATAATTCATTACCTGATTGCTGGGCAGCTTTCAGATTGGAGTGTAATCTGAAGATTAAGATGAACAAGGTCAACTTTAATATAAACAAATACACAAAAACAAGCTCAAAAACACTGACTGAATTTTAGGTCAGTAACATATTTGGCAGGGAATTTATAAGAATCTCTAAAGTGGATTTAAGTAACATGAGAAGGAAAAAACGGACAATCAGCTTGCTTCTGTTGAAAATCTGTCACGTTACTGGAGCATAAAACCTCGCCGTTAGTGCAACACTTGCTTGGCTGATCTTTCTGATGTGCCGAGTGCTACTCGAGGCTTCACTGTATCTGTCTGAGCAGAGGTCTTTAACAGCCATGAATGCCAAGCATGGGGGAGGCAGGCCAGGCCAAGCGTAACCACAGCGGCCCAATGTCCTTGGCTCCTTGGCGGCCTTCACCTCACACTCCCTGCACTGAGAATTTTATGGCTAATTTCCGGCAATTTATCCTGGCACTTTCAGAGAAGAGATTCCTGCGGGAATAATGTGCATAATTTGCATAAATCATCCTGATAGAATGCATATCAGCATGTAACACCCCCCCTCCCCCCCTCCCCCTGTCTGATGCTCTAGCATTTACTTTATAATCAAAACTGACTCTTTTCACCAGCGGATGCATAAGAGCCATGAGAAGAGGGTCTTGAGTTTAGTTGAGTAATTACAAAGGAATGAAACACACATCAGATGCAGAAATAGCTTAATCCCCACTACTGAAGAGATACAGTTTAGCATAATCTCACACTGTAAATCATGTAAACAGTATAAATTTGGTGATTTCCTCTAAAATAAGCTCTTATCTTTGTCATTAGTGCACGTTGAGATCAAGTTCTCCATTTAAACTACATCTATCTGAGTATTTTCCTGTGTTCCTATGAGTGCTGCAGCAGTGAGACATCAAGTTGGGTCCACAGGCCTGTTTGCAAAAGCTCCCTCTGTGTAAGCAACCAATTGTCTGAGTAGAGGAGACGGGGGTCAGTGCAAGGCTACCCCCCTTGCTGTGATCTAATCTGACGTACAGTTATAATGTGCATATTCTCTTAGACTGGCTTCTTCAAAATATTCAGCCGCGTTAAAACTCGACTTTGTTGGTTGAGGTGGTGTGAGACGAAAGAGGGACATGGAGCACAATAGAAAGAGGTGGTTTCAGAGACAAAAGGCATGTGGCCTGATGGGAATGCAATAAAGCATGCAAGCTGCAGAGGAGGCAGAGGGTTAACTAATCGGAGCAGACATACAGACAAAACATAGTTGCACGGAAAGAGCACCACATTTTTTTTTTTTGACTGACGAGAAACAAGAGGATATGTGTGTGTATTTTTTTTTGTTTGTGCGTTTCAGAGAGGAACCATCATTGGAGTGAGCAGTTATTTGCTGCCAAACTACCACGTTCTTCCACTGGCCCTCATCCCAGAGTCTCAAGATCTCAGATGGCATCACTGGTGACAACAGGACAGTTGTCCGCTGGGTGGACGTTAATCACAATAATACAGGGCAGGCCAATCACGACTCAGTGATCAAGCGCTTAATGACGTGCCTGCCATACCCACTGTAACCAGCCTGCTGCAGAGGGATTCACAAACCAAGACTAGCTCTTTTGTGGGGGCAGGAGAAGGAGGAGGATGGTGGTTATGAGGGTGGTGCACAGCCATCCAGACAATAATTACTCGATGACTGTGGTCACATTAGGGATCAGTCAAAGCAGATTAATTTCGACTGATAGCATTGGTCCCTCCTAAATGCAGATTTTCTTAATAAGAGTGAAATTGTGTCGCTGTGAGGGTTGTGGACTGCGAGGTCTGCTATAAAGGGGTAACACCAATTACTTATCTGGATTGACAATGCTCTCATCTTGCTATGAATCAGACTGTACATCTGACTGTCAATGCAAAATCAGTTAGCAAACGGGCTCTTCCAAGTCCTCCAATCTGGTGTGTGTGTTTGCATGCAGAGACTGTATGTACTGGCACAAATGAAGCTGCATGTGTGGTATGGGTAGGCCTTTCAGTAAATACCCAGAGACCCTGAGAATTACCCAGAGCAGAGAGGACAGCATCTGTTTGTGTGCTTGTGCCGAGCAAACAAGGCAATTTAGAGAACACCGAGGGAGCTGCTAATAAACACAACCTTATTCCCCCTTCTTCCTGCACCTGGCTCTGAATATTGCCGGGCTACAGTAGGGATGTCTATCTGTCTTTGAATAATTGTGTGCGCGTGACGCAATACCAAAGCCTGATTGACCTGACTAGAAGGGTTGCCTCTGTGATCCTGCAAGTGTACCTGTGATAGAGGGCATGAGCGAATGTGTGGCACATTGCTGCATCCATTCATCATTCTACAGTGAGGGGCATGCAGGGCTGCTGGGAAATGGTTAGTCTTGTTTCCCATCACATACTGGCATCTTTAGTATGGTCAAAGCAGTGCCAACATGTCCGCCCTGGATACCTGGCATAGAAGCAGCACATTACTGTACACAAAGGTGAGCACTAGGCAGTCAGATATGAGTAGAAGGCTTAAATGCAGTCACTCTTTAAATTATTATAAGCATAAATATAAACGAATACGCTATGAACTTTTCAAATGTAAAGTGAGCAACACAATGACATTTTTATGCCATTACCTCTCCAAACATGTCCTAGCTTAATTTAAAGTTACGTTTTTCTTGCTAACCCCTGCAACTATAGCAGTAAACATGCTTTAATGAGACCTGCAGCTTTGCTCGCCGCCAGTGACTGTGATATGTAGCCAAAGTGACACCCAGTGAAACCATGCATCAGACCAGACACAAAATGGCCGTCTAGTGCCAAACCCCGCCTTGGCTTTCACTTCACATCACACCACAGAGTCTGGCTGCAGAGTGAAAGCTTTACAGAGCATTTAGGGGGGAAACTCATGGCCCTCTGTCTGCATCTGTCACTAACAGGTAACATTAACATTCACACTATACAGCAACCTTGTATCTGCACACAAGTGTTAAAAATCTGCCCATTATCACTTTTCAGAGGTATGTCTTGTGGTTTTAGCTTGGTCAAAGTCCATTAAGGTGCAGAAAAAACAAAGCGCAAATGAAGTTCGGCCTTCTAGTATGAGCACCTCAAGGCGCTGAGGTCACATACCTAGCACACTTATACAACAGCTCACACTCTTAACAGCCTTTGAGCCTTCAAGCCAAGAATATTCTAAAATAAGAGAGTGGGAGAAGGTAAGTGCAAAAGGAGATTAATCTGAGTTATTACATTGATTAGATTTCCAGAATGCTAATTAAAAGATGTTAGGACATGGGCCTAGCCAAGGATCAGTGGGCACTAATGAGGACCAATAGTCCTCTGTAATCTGTGTAATAATGAGACTGGTTTAAATGTAAAGTTTGCTGGGAGACAAGAGAGGAGGTAGATAGATGTAGGGATGGAGAAAACAGTCCTTTTCTGTCATTAGCACCTGTTTCACTGACAATTCAAAGCCTCGGCAAAATGACAGGAATGAAAATAAAAATGAGGGGAAATGGAGAGAATTTCAATTATACAAAAAGGGCATTTGCACAATAAAAACATTTTATTATTAGACGATTAACAAGGTGGTTAAATGGCTCAAGGTCACACACCGCCCGTCTTAGATTACAATAGATCCATTTTACAGCGATAGGGCAATATTTTTTAATGGAAAACTATTAAAAGATGCTGATTCTCTTGTTTTCTTTCTCTCAAGAACAAGAGAAGAAGCCAAGGTTTACAAGCGTATGGAGACCCATATGATTCATAATTAAATAAATGAATACAACATTTTGAAATAAATATATGACCATGAAATAGTG
>JBAMHX010000020.1:12021439-12043605 GCA_037177515.1 Pseudomugil tenellus
AAGCCGGAGAACCCGGTGAGAACCCACGCTAACACAGGGAGAACATGCAAACTCCACACAGATAGGCCACCGCCCGAACTGGGGATCAAACCAGCAACCTGCTTGCTGTGAGGCTGCAGTGCTAACCACCTCGCCACCGTGCAGCCCTGTCAGTGTAAATATTTATTTATTTTGCTTTTACCTGGCATCAGGTTAATTATATCCCCGAACTCAGAGTGTCGGGGATATAATGGTTTCTTCACAGCCGCTACCAGATATCCTTCATGTGCGCGCGATAACTAAAACAGTTTTCACAATTAGAATTTCATACTCAGAGTAACTGTTTAGGTCGCGAGAGAATGACCTGTATTGAATTTCCCGATTATCGGATTTACGGTTTTCCCACCAGGTGGCGTTTTTTTCAAGATAAATCATATTTTTGGCTATGTCTCTGTAATTACTTTTCTCATTGACCTCAAATCAAGTGCAAATAAAAGCTCATGACCTCACGGTGCATCCTGTCCTGATCCCATGCCAGGCTGGTTTAACGTTTTCACACCAGGTGGAGCTTTGTAACTGAACATGTGCAGCTTTATATTATTGTATCGCGTCTATGCGAGGATTGGAAAATTGGAGGATTGGGGGCGTTCGGGGATATAGCCTTAGCCATTGCTTCCGATGGCATGGGCCTTGTTATATATGCTTTCAGACAGTGATATTTTACATCTAATACAATACTAGATATTGCGAAATAAACACAGCATGTCTCATACAGTTATAATTCCAGCAAATTTGTCTTTTTTAAAAAAGAAATTACTGTTGCATTGGTTTTCATCTGAATGCTTTTAAATCTGCACAAAGTCTGAAGTTCTTTCTAAGGACTGAATGATTTACAGATCCATTATCTAATAAGACAGTACACTGGCTCGCTGAGGCCTCGTCCTCTCCGGCCATCAAATATTCAGACAGACTCATAATTCCTTGCGAGTGAGACATCCTGGAAAAATGACTGGAAAACAAAACACTTGTGGTAAAACAAGGTTCTGAGGACATTCTGTCAGATTCTGCTCTTTTTTACAGATTTCATCGCTGAACTGTTGTGGCGTAAATGCTTTAAAACACTTTGACATAACATGCCGAGTCCAGAGACCCTCTGCATCTGAATAATGAATCTACAGTATGCTCCGAACAGCTGTCTTCTTGCACAATGGTTTTTTTTCTCAAAGATTTTGGTCACATCTCTTAAACTCTTTTCAAGTCACCTGCATAAATTCACCTGGTTGTTGTCCTGGCAACAACTAAGCAGTAATTTATTTTTAAGCTAATAACAAGCTGTGATTGGACAAGGAGAAACTAAATCCAGACCATCCTCCATTCTTGCTGCCCCAACTCATATTTAATTCAAAGGTTGTGTATTTCTTTAAGATTGCAACATCTGTTTGCTCCCAGTGCCAGCTCCCTATGTCAGCCACCCTCTGTTCAATAATTCCTGCTTTGACCCATAAGAGGCTGTGACATCACAACAGCAACCGATGCTCAAACTTCACTGGAACCAGACACAAAGGGACATGTGTCCAAATGCACAAATCTATTTTAATCATAAACCAGGTTCCTTTACAGTGCACAGAACAGACAAGTTAACTCTAAACTCTTCTCTTTGTCTTTATCAAACAGCTGAGAGACATGGAGAGGACTTTGGAGAGGAGTTTTTCTTGTCTCAGAACAGAAGCTATTTAACTTTTCATTATTACCTTGAATATTAGGAGCAAACTGTTGCATCTAAATAACAAAGCAATATAATAATAATTTAGCTTTTTACAGTACATTTTATTACATTGGAAAGGCTTTATTTTCCCTTCAAAATGGTGATGCATTTGAAAGAGCGAATCATTTGTAGGATGAACAGAGCTGAGTATGCAGGGTGCACATGTGAAAAACTTGCCTTATCTCTGCAAATGCCCATACGCTTATTCTGCTATTGACTCTTGTTTGGTGTCATTTATTGGACAGGATGGTTTACTTCTGAAAAACCGACACAAATGTTAGCAATTTATGTAACTAACTAAAGCTATGGCTTTCCAAATATCCTTGCTCATATATAAGCAATTAAATCGCATGCAAATTGAGATATTTTTTATAAAACATCACAGAGTTTAAGTTCAGCAAATTCAAGTTCATAATAAAATTCTGTCAAAAATGATAAAAATGTGTATTATTTCACTGACTTTACAACCATTTGTACACTGACAGATAAAAGTCTGTAAACAGATACAATATTTGGAAATGATTATAACATAATATCTGGCATCCTGAAAATGTTCATTTTAGGCAAGGCAAGTTTATTTGTTTTCACATTTCATATACAGAACAATTTGTGTGCTTTACACAAAAACATCACGGTAGGTTACAGATAACATTTAAAAAACAAAAATGTAAAAATGAAAAATAAAAAACATGTAGAATTGTAGACCAGATTTCTTTAGATGCAGGTCATAATCATTCAGCCTTTTTCCTAAAAACATAGTAGCCTAATGGACTTTTAAAGATACAGTAGCTAAACATTTGTTATCCAGTGCTTAGAATATTAAATTATATGAAATATTTAACTAAAGAAAATGAGAAATTTTTAATCTTGTTTTGGGATTATTGCAGGTTTAAGAGTTGCTTTTGACAAGGGACTGCAATGTTCATTTAATGGAAGTCAATCTGAGTTTTGTTCAACAAATCATATTGTATCATGAGTAAAGGCTGATTATTGAGAGTCACAGTGTGAAGACAAAGCAGATGTGGAGGAGTAATTAAGTGAATTAAATAAGTTTAACATAAAAACACAGCTGACTTTTATTTATTTTTTTAAAAAATCAGAGGTAATTTTTAAACTGTATCTGCTTACTTACCTTACAATCATACCTCTCCCATCAGCAGTTATAAAACAGAGAAATGACTGGCTGTGATTCCATTTTAGCAGATTTTTTACATGAACAGCTGAGTCTAGTGATGGCTAAGACTTTGTCCCAGCCATTTAAATAAACCATTGTGCTTGTCACAGGAAACATGCGGGGGAAAGTCACTCATTCAATGCTGTGATGATGTAGAAAGAAACATTATTCAGAACAAGTCCTGTTACAAGAATAACAACATAAGGACACAACAGATTTTATTATAAAAGAAAATTTCAGAAAGCAGAAAGGCAAATGTAGTAAATCGAGAAGCTAAATCAAACCACTTTGTAATATATCAAGGGTTAAAAATCAGAGTGGTATACTTAACTCTTGCACAAACACAACAGTGATCAGCTTGAATACTTAAGTGTGAATAATGTTTTAAATGTAAACTGTGTCAGATGCATTTCTTACTCATCTTACTACGTCTGCTTTGTGAGAACATCTGAAAAACTCTTTAGTTTAGGAATCATTTGGACAGATTTAATCCCATCACATCTATCATTCGTCAACACTTATCGTTAATCATTGCTTGATTTTCTCAGCATGGTCTTTGTTGTCAGAGACACTGAAGGTGGTGGTGTCTTTAACAGATGCTACCCACTGACCTTAGAAACATCACGGAGGAGCCAGATGTTTGAATGAACTCACAACCTTGGGACCAGCTGATGTGGCAGTGATGAAGATGGCTACTGGCAGAGGAAACTGATCTGGTGGCAACAAAGGTTCCCATTTTCCCCACTTTTTCTGTGCTAGTCTTTACCCCCCAAACTGGGCAATCCTGGAAGGCAGGGAAATATGGAGGCTAAAGGAGAAGAAATATGTAAACACAAAAGAGAGAAAGAGACAGAGGGAGGACCGGTCAGTGTGACAGTTGTCACAGATGTTGAGTTCAGCACAAAACTCTGCCAGAAGCCATCATGTCAAAGCTAAGTTAGCTGAATGAACAAGAACAACTCCAGGCCCTGCCACTTTATATCTTATTCAAAATTCAACAGCTGTTTCTTGAACGAATGCAGATGCAAAATAATGATAATAATGCCTACTTACAGCTCCTGCTTAAGAGTAAACAATCCGTCTTGACCACACCCTTTGCACATGGTGTCTTGTTAGCTCGCCGCTGCTGCAGCTCTTTTAGCAAATTTCATTTTCATAGCAGGAGGAGGTTTTTGGCAGGCGTCGGTGATGGCAGAAAACAAAGAGTCATTGTTTGGTGACGATATCAGTGAGCTAAATATTCAAATGATTTTAAACAGTAACAAAATGGTGTACTTTTGATTTTCAAACAGCAGCTTAACCAACATGTGAGCTCTACTTGGTTGTCATATACAGGCAAAGCCTCTTCCTGAAATGTCTCCATCGTTGTGGCTGCTTCATCATCGTTTCTCCTCAAATCAAAACGAGTGCTTGTCAATTCTGGCATGTGAAATTCTTAACATTTTGACTTGGTGCATCTTGGCTCCAAGCATCTTCACTCAGCTCAGAGAATGTCTTTGTGCCAAGGCCGCAGCCTGTGGCGGTTTTCCTAGCGACAGATGAGCATGTCAACATGTTTCTGTGGACATGTGTGTGCATGAGTGTGATGAAACAATAGGTTTAGCAAGCTGTGAACTGTGCTATTAGCAATGAAATGGCAAGCTATCCAGTAAGTAATCTACCAGGAAACTGACCAGATATTGTATTTATGCACACATCTCAGAAATGAAATAGGCACAGTGCTTACCAACAAGCAGATATTGACATTGAGACTTGTTGACTCTGGCATGTTTTTAGCTCCATTTACATACAGGAAATTAACTTTGCATGCTTCAGTCAGCAGTGGTCTAAACGCAGAATAAACCTCTTTGTTTACATATTTTTATACCCATCCACGTACATAAACATACAAATCAGATTATATGTAAACATTTACTGATTCTACTTGATTACAAATAGATTGATGTGTTGAAAACCTTAATCATCTTTAATGAAAGTACATCATTTAGGATGTGTAAAATCAGAATAAACCAATAATGTTACCCTAATGGCATCACCTACTTAGTAACAAATTTGTAAACGGTTTCAATAATCACAATATTCACTAAAAAGTCCTTTACCTAAATAAATAATGATGACAAAAAGAGAACTGTGACATGTGGATCTAAATCTATCCCTCCTGTCTTCAGGCCTGTTGGCAAAGGGCAGCTCAGCTGTAGCAGACAGATTGTGTGAACAGCAGACTATGAACATCTCTCCACAGGCCATACCAAGGTGTCTAATCCAGGAAACACTGTGAACACACACCCTGTGGGCTCCCATAGTGCACTACATAGCCCAGATCCCAGTATACCACTGCAACAAATCCTCCGTCTCAAGTGGCAAGTTTGTTTTTTCTCCCCTACGTTGCAAAATATTGAAAAAACAAAAAAAACAAATGACTGCATTTGACTGAGATTATTCCATTGAATTAATCAGTTTCTTTGTGAGGGATGAGATACAAATAGTTTACAATTGAAAATGTTTTGGTTTCTATGTAAAACAGGTGAGATGCAGTGATTCATTGGTCAACATTAAATTCTAACTCTGCTGACTTCTCCAGTTTTAATAAAGGATGATTGGTTTGTGCAAAAGTATTTTTTTAATTAGTCCACCGTTAATAAATTTATTGATAATTCATTTACACATTTCAGCACTTTACCTGGAGAGATGTTGCCAGCTTGCTGAGGAGTGCGTCTGCTCTCCAGCACCTGTCATAACGACTAAGTGTCACCCACATCACAGGGTGTTGTGAAATGACAGCTCCCAATGTCTGCAAAGATGAAGCCTCAGGACGGGAAAACAGGACAGATCTAAATTTCATACTCCCAAGTATATCAAAGTGACTCCCGTCAGCATTGCATCAAAGCAGAGAAACAGGAACTGTTCATTTATACAGCTGAGAGCGGGACCGTGGAGGGGGTTTGTGAGGAAACCGGCTGGAAAGGTGAGTGTTATAAATTGCACCGGGCGACTTACAGGAAAATGATGACAATGAAAAGCACCTTGTCAAACATTACCATTTGGATTTATGGCAGCAGAGTGAAAATAGTGCTGGGATAGAAGGTGAAGCTGAAGTGAGACTTCTGAGACAAAGAGCGGCAACGTCCATGTGAAGCTGCAGTCCTCCTGAATCTCCCGGTAGCAGGCGTGTCTGGATGTTGCAACACCGTGGCAACACCTGTGATTTCATCTCACGTGTTTTGAGGAAATCCAATTTCGTCATTCTCTCTCTACCATTTTTTTTTTTTTTGTATTTCGTGGATGCAGGTACTGGTAATTAAAATCTGAAACATTTACAAAAATGGCAGGTACCACTAAATGTGACCACTTTTAATGATACCACACTTTAAAATTCTTACAAATAGAAAAGGTTAGCCACTTAATGGAGGAGAAAACAAGCGCAGGAACAAAAACAGGATCAGAGCTCAACATAAAATAACATTGACAGTTACCATGGGGCAAGCCTTTTTACCTAAGCAGTCTGAATAACAAGTGAGTGTCTTTGCTTGTATAGGCCTACAGTGCTGCAAGATACAGGGATACAACTAGTGTAGAGATGACAAATATAAGACACTTAAGGCTAAAAGAAAACCAAGGCAACCAAAATCTGTTTTTGTCCCAGGGCCAAGCCTTGCAAAGCACTGTGGGCCACTTCTGATTTCCGCACTAGCTGGTGTAACGCAACCAGCCATGCATTAGCATTGGCCCTCCAGTTAGAGCAGGCTCTTAGTATCCTGTCACCCGAACTTATCATACACTCTCACACACATACAAACACAAGTGAACATGTAAAAGTAGCTTGCTTGCTGCAGCACACTTGGTTTCTAGAGCACAGATTTTTCACAGTTTCTTCTGTCTGAACACAAAATCTTTTTATTCTTCTCATTTGCACAAGAGATTATGCTAGCTTTAACCACTGAAACGATTGCACCAGTAACACTTTTACTGGCAGTTGAGATGTCAATGTATCTGCACAAAGTAAAAAAACAGTATTTCATTGCTAAAGCTAGGCCCTTCCCACTTAGAGGCGATCCATGCTAGCACACAAAGTTCAACAACTGTGAAGAAGGAACTATTAAAGAGGACACACAAAGCAATGACCTTGACTGACAAGTGTTCTTCATTCTGGCCATAAACAGCAGTGGGGCCTGATAAGTGTTCATCGGTGCGGGGAGTAATGACCTATCCGTCAGCAGTGGTTGGGCCGTGTGAGGTAGTATAAATGAACATACATAATGTACAGCAATAATACCAGCACCATCACATTCTAATGTATTATCATTATTCTCAGGAACTGGGATTTCTTTTCCCTCTCCTGTAGCTCTGTACAGTGTGCCTCAACAAGGCGGGTAAATGCCTTCCGGCCACCATAATTTCATTCTAATCTTTGTTCCATATTATAATTTTCATGGTCTGAAATACACCAGGAAGCAATAGCCCATTTATATCAAGGGCTAAACAGAACACAGGCCATAACTGGAGGTTTTATGTCACTGTATAACAGCCCGTTCCCAGTGCACCAGTCAATTTATGATAAGAATGGAGAAAGCGGGAAATTTATGTGGGATAGCCCATCTCAAACAACATCGTTATATTACCAACTAGCTTCTGATAGCGAAGCTTGGTGAATATTGGAACATTTCAATAATACAAACATTAAACATGATCAAATATTCATACAAAATTAAATTAAGATGCACACCTTCTACATAAAATAACTATTCAAATCAGGAGTGAACTATAAAAGACACATTTGAACACCTACTCCCTTAATGTAGTTATTTAAATGCTTGTGGGGGGGGAAGATCATCCTCATTTGCAAGTATCGCTGAACTCAATGCAGTTAATGTGACAGTTATAAAATAAGGATTTTATAAGTCTATATAGTCTTTAATATGAATGTTTTAATTATAACTTCTGACAAGTGTAGCTGCCTAATCAAAAATAGGAAAAATATAGATGAACGATACAGTATTTTTACAGGAATTAACTGCTTAATTTACATTAGGCTTGGTATTTCTTACAAAACATTAAATAATATAAAAATATAGATTTCTATGGTGCACAAAACATTTGAGTCTAGCTCATTTAATTAACCTCTGACCTTATAATCTGAATGTTTTAGCTTTGAGAGCTTTTGAGGAGCTTCCAGAGCTTTATTTACTGAACAAAGATAGAAATTAATGCTGTAACACAAAAATGAGCTGATGAACTACTATGCGGCTAGTCAGGCATAGAGATGTTGATTTATATTTAGAAATAAGTCTTACAGGAAAAGAATGGTTGATTTTTCCAGCTGAATGATGAAATTTCCAAACATCTTATGCCTTAAGTGTTTCATGCATTATATAAACTTCCAAAATACATCAATTGATGCTTATTTAGTTTTGTCCCTGTACTCGCTCTACTGTGAGTTATTGTGTAGCTGCATTAATTAACAGGAATGTCTGAAGCCTCCCACACACATATTGCATCAAAGTCACAGCCAGTGTCCTTGTCCAAAACTCATCTCCAAGCTAAAAAGAAAGGAATAAACAGTGCTACTATGCAACACACATGACACTGCATACTATCAAACTTTTTTCAATACAAAGATCTATTTTCATTTATTTATTCTCAGTGAGGTGAGGTAACAGAGCAGATCAAAGATAAGCTAGCAAGGCATGTCATTTAAAACTATTACTTTTCATCAAAATGTCAAATCTAAATCACGCTTGATATTCACAGCAATAATTAAGACTTTTTCTTTCCTTTTGTGTTTTCGGTCTATGTAGAATTTAAATATTGTGTGGATTATCACCCCTTCTCTCCAAGGTATCCCTACAAAGCAGAGAAAAAAATGAAGGATGGCTCCAAAGCTCGGAGACAGTAATCTCTCCCATGGAGGTCAAATCTAACATGGCAGGTTAGTGTCTGTGGAGATTGACAGCCTGGGGAAATACTGCTGCCAGGCACCCACAATGCACAGTGACAGTGAACACCTCCCAGGAAAAAGGCTGGTTACCAAGCCTTATAGAGCGACTGTCAGAGGGCGCCTGTTGTCAGAGCGACTGCCAACTCCACACTGACAGACTCTGTCAACCTATCTCCAAACCATCTCAATCATGTAAACACCAATGTGTCTTGCAAGTGTACAAGAGTGTGCATGTCTTAATCAAAAGCCTTTTTCCTACAGAATAAATAGAAATCGAATTTTTTTCTTAATGTTTTGATAAACTATTCATCCTACATAAGCTCATTGTGATCTGTCATTTTTTTCCTCACAGACTTAAATGACATTTCATACAAACGTGAAACAAAAATATTAAACATTTAGTTTCCAAATAAAGGTTTGTTCATTTTCTCAGTTTAACATTCATACAATTACATTAATTCCTTTTACAATTGTTACAATTTTACAAAAGTTCTCATAAACTATATTAGAAATCATCAGCTATTGTGGCAGCCCATTTATCTGAAATTTTGCATTGCACAGTATTCATTTTGAACTGATTTACATTTCCTGAATAATTCAAAGTCAAGAAATCAAACAAATCAAATTAATTTTACCATTAGATAAAAAAAAGCTTTTTATTTATTTTATATCATGTCAGCTGCTAGAAGAACTATGCTTAAACTTTAAAATATGTTATTTATTGTAGTGCTGTGCACAAAAATTCAGTACAGCAAACCACTAATTGCATGAAATATGTTATCTTACAGGCTTGTGCTGTCTGCTTTTCATAAACAAAGGCTGACAGATAATGCCCTAAACCAGTGACCCTGCTGTGAGCATATGCACTAATGCAAGGTCACACTGGAGACTGGCCACATGAGGAGAAAACAGCCATCCAGTTTGGCTTGTGAACCCAGCAGACACAAACTCCTGATGTAGTCATCATGTCCCACAATAAAATGTCAGCGTGTTAAACAGGACCCTTTTACATTAGCAGCTCTAATAAACAGCACTTGTACTGAACCGAGGATTCCCTTTATGTCTGGAGAAGGGAAAAAATGATAAGCAGCTATCATTGCCAAAAATCTGTTCCACACTCAGTGTCAAGGAGGCTTTGTTGGCTCCCACAGTGCTCAGCTGTGTGCAAAAGCATGGCAGCCCCTGATTTTCATGATGACAGGTGGCCATCTTTAAATCTGAGATTTACATATAATACCACTTATAACCCACATTGGCTGGCATACAGTTCTGCCCTTAAGTATTTGGGCAGTTTTATATATTTTTTTTTACTTAATACAATAACCGTGGACTAGAAATAAGGCAGATAAAGTGTTACTAATGTGTAGTCTTTGTCCTTTAATTCAATCTGTTTAAATACAATAGACTAATCACCCAGATAACTCCACTTTTGAGATGTTCTTGTGTTGCATTCAGAATATAATTTAGGTAAGTACTTGTTTTTCTTTTTTTTTATAAAGTGATATATAAATTAGTTTAGTAGCACATGTTTAAAAATGAGCATAAAGCTGGAGTTTTATGTTTTAAGTGATCTTTAACAAACTCATCTAGACTTTTTCTTGAGCTGTTTGTTTTCTTTTAATGTAAACATTTTGTTCTTTTAGTATCTCGGGTATTTGACTGTTGAATTTCAATTTTTTTTCTTTTAAAGTATTTTTCTACACTTAGATAAGAGCTCTTGTGGGCCATCAGGTGTCACAGACTGGTTGTCAATGTTTCAAGACTGCACCACTTTAGGCACTTAATGTGTTTCTATTAACCTATTTTAAATTAAAAGCTATATTTGTAACATTTAGTCAAAAACAACTTCGATTTGCAGGTGTTTCGATTGATTTATTTTGTGCATAAGCCGCAGTTCCTGTAAAATCTCATCAGCTGGAAGAGATTTTACGAGAATTGCGGGTCACGCAAGGTAACTACATAGCATTATTTCAAATATTTCTACTTACTGTGGAAAATTTTAGACAGCTTTTGGAAGCCACTCCCCTCCTTTTCTCTTTCTAACTCACTTGAAAACTCTTTGTTTCCCCGTTGTCTGCTCCATACATACCGAGCCAGTTAACTCGGGTCACATGACCTAATACGTCACATCTGGGGATGTTTAATGCAGAAAAAGATAAGATTTCAATATTGAAACGTCTGAAATAACACTTCATGGTGGTCTCGTTCTGCTAATGAGAATTTGTGAGAACTGCGTCTTATGGGGTAAATACAATGGGTAAATACTGTTTTATTGGATACACCTGGACATCGAAAATATTGTTTTCGAAACATAACAAATATTGCCTTTAATGCGAGAGAAACACATGGAACACAGCTTTTGAATTTCCCCTATTCTTGTGGTGGGTCTGTTTTTGATTTTTCTGCAAAACAATAAAACTCCTTTACTTACACCTTTCAAATATTATGTTTATTCAATATATTGTATTTATATAAATTTTGCCACTGTGTAAGGTTCTGATAACCGAAGCAACATAAATGTGCACTGTGTTGCAACAGATGTAATGTCTAAAGATATCCCACTGGTTGGGTCAAAAGAGTGGGTGGATGGTTTGTAGTTGACTCGCTATTAATAGGGGCAACAGAGGTTGTGAAGGGGGTTATGGATAGTGAAGGCAAAAAATTCTGCCAGACATACATACAGACCTATAGGTCTGACATCTCCAACCATCCTCTGCTTGCCCTTTGTCATGCATCCTCACCTCCAGAGCTGTCACTGGCTTGTCAGAACCAATCACAGGAGGCCATGCTGTCTGCCACCCATGTACCAGTTTGGACAAGATGACATCAAATATCTGGTTCTATGTGTCAAGAACCATATGAAAACAGATGTCCTCATTACTCCTCATTACTACTTCATCCCATACTTTAGAAATACTGCATACATACTAAACTTTTCATTTATTAGGCGGTAAAGATGTATCTTATGTTTTTTCTGTTCATTTGTCTACATTCATCCTATAATAGCTTTAGCTAAAATGTCTCTAAAAGGCTTAAACGGCTTAAAGAAGCAGTTGCACTGTCCTATTCATAATTAATTTTCTTTTCTTTGTTTTGGACAGTGACATAGATATGCAAATGAAATAAACAGCAAACTAAAATCCACTCATAGCCCACTCATGGTGTGATAAAACAGTGACATGCCCAATCCTAGTGTTATGAATATATAAGGCCCTGTGAGATGCAGCATGACAAAAGTAACTTTATTGAATGGGACAGATCGCTGCTTGTCTGACTGACTTAATCTGTTTGATTGAGCAACGGGACGCCTTCGGCCTCACAAGTCCTTCAAAGGCCGCAGATTCTGCAAGTGTGAAAAAAGAGGGAGGGAAAAAAAGACAAGAGAAAAATCCCTCACACCCATTCCTCTCCAGAAGCCACCCTCACAGACCTTATATCAGCTTTTAGAAGGTTTATTTATCAGCTTTAAACATTTTATTCATTGCCCTACCACCCAAGCCCATTCAGGTCATCAGCTTCTGACAAAGACTGGAGAATCTGTCAGCTGTCAGAGTTATTGGTCAGGAGCAGAACTCTGGGCGGAGGATGTGGCTTCATTGAGGAGAATCACTGTGGAGCAATAAAGGGCAGAGTATGAAGAATTTGTTTCTAACAATAATACTGCTGCGGTTTCCTTTAGTCTAAAAAGCGTGCACCATTACGGAGCTATACATTCATTTGCTCATGCTTCACGATCTTATTATGGAGATCTAACTTTCCACCCCACCCCCTTTTTTCACCAGGCTGTCCAAACACAAAGCAGACCTCTGCAATCATTGTGCTTGATCTGAATTTTATTTAGAGCTCCATATGCTTCTGCAGTCTCTTCTCAAAAGCTGGTGTTGATGCTTGGCCTCTCTTGGCCCTGTTAAGCATTAAAAGAGAGGCCATTCTGTCGCCACACTGCCTATTGTCAGCACTTGAAGTTACCAGACAAAAGTGTGAGATCATAAATGAGTGCATGGCAGTCTATCGAAGGTTTCAACACAACTAAATCTGTACCTGATGCATTTCAACCATACACACAGAGAGAGAAAATGGGATTAACATTATGTCATTCAATGACATTATTTTGTCATTTTTAAGTACTTGGTTCACTGAAACGAAATATCTCCATAGTAGAAGGACTTATCCGTTGGATGATAATGGCATGAGGGATTTGCTTATTGTTATTGTTTACTTACCTTACTTTAATGTATCAAATACTACTAAACACCCAACCAGATCTCCTGGGAGCTTTGAGACTCCATTCACTGCATGAGATCACAGAGGAGCTGCATGAAACCCAAGAAATACTCCACACCTCACAGTGGGTACAAGACAGAATAATTCATTTTCTATTTCCTACTCTGAACACAAATTTCTCTTCAAAATACCCAAAGCTAAGTCTCTCAGTCTCCAGGTCCCCCCGTAGTGACAATTTGTCCACATCAGAGAGCCGTCATGCCTAACAAGATCTGACTTGTGACACACAGATGGGGAGGGGCTGGACACAGGCAGTGCTAGCGCTGGGTGCACGCCTGCCCCGGGGCTACTGAAAAACGCCATGCTCAGACTGTTGTGTGAGAGAACACAACTGCTTCCTGCTAAAATCTGCTTTACCACCATAAGCTCTACCAGCCCACAGCATGCATCACCGGGCCACTGCAAATCAATGAGATTTAATAAGAGACTAAATGCAATGCTGCTTATATTTGTGTACGTAGTGCAGAGGTCAAGCATTCAGGTCTGTACTAGGTTTCCCATTTATGATGAAGGATGACTCATCTGGCCATATCAACTTTTCCCTCAACCTTGTAGATCACATGGGTTTTACATCGCTGAGCTCACAAAAGTACAAATACCTCAATGAAGGCTTAAGGCTGTATAAATCTAGCATGATATAATATCTTTTGTGACTTGAGGCAGAGTTGCTTCATTTTTTTCTCAACAGATAATATAAATACTGGTCATCACATTTACTGATGTCTCTTTTGTGCAATTAACAAGAATGATTTATATTTTTGACGAAGTACCATTTATTTCAAAGAGTCTTCACTTTTTGTGTTTCCCCATTCTTACTTCGGGTTCTCACTTTAATTTGTCACCAATCTTTATGCTGAACTACTGTCAGGTTACATAAGACGCAGACACTGCACAATGTTTACTCCCCCAACATGGATTAATCCTGTATACTGAAAAATCACAGCCTCTCTGTTCCGGTCAAGTGCACCAGCAAGGCCTATATATGCAATTAGGTCATGCTGGCCACACAAGGGGGATAACAGTCATTGTCAATTTTAAGTAAAAGTTAAATTCTATCAGGGTGGAAGGGAAACATTGCTTGGGAGAAAAGTCTTCATAAAGCAAAAGTGGGGGCATGACATGAAGGAAATTGTTCTCCAATAATTTGTAATTACCCAGTGATGGGCCTTAATTTAGGTTTATGCAACAAACTCTTTAAAAAGCTTCCCCTTATAGGCCATACATAATGCAGCTGCCATATCAAACCTTGTCATGTCATGTTTCAAGACCCCCATAGTTATTTACGCTCTGTCTTTCCCATACTGCTCTATTACATTTCTTAAAGTGTGTGTGTTTATAAGTAATGCACTACAGTTCATGATTCACCCCATGATTCAAGCACTGGGTGCTTATTAAATTTAAACAACAAACAAAAAAACAAAATATTAGTTTGGCATTAAATACACCATTTTAAAAACTTCTATTGTTACAGGGGGAAATAAAAGTGACACTAAAGCCTTTTGGCTGGTATTTTTCTATTCCTTATAGTTGTACATCTCACATTTTCTTGTCTTTTCATGCTTGCACTTTCTCCTGCATTATCTTCAGCTCTGCTGGTTGCTCTCACCTCTCTCTCCTGGCCCTCTGGCCCTCATCCTTGGCTCAGATTCATGACAACCTCACCCACTGAGCTACACATTGGCCGGCACACAATGCCCCAGATCCCCATCCGCCAACAGAATGCACACACTGGCCATACACCTTTTCTTCTTTTTAATTTTCCCACCACATCCTATTTGGCCATTTCCTTATTTTTTCTTTCCCAGTCAGTCATTCTTTTTGTTAAATGTCCTAATGCTCTCTCTCTCTCTCTCTCTCTCTCCAAATCCAACTCCTTGCTCTGACTGTGTCTTCCTGGCAGCTTGGTTATGACTGGTGGGGCAACAACAGAAACTGTCTCCCGCCTTGTTCCGTAGCAGGGCAGCATACACGAGACAAGCCAGAGCTCACAAAGCCGCTGCCGAGCGAAACAAAGGTTGTGTGCTCCATCATTCAAACCGGGGCCACTCCGACAGCTGCCTCCGCCACGCTCACACTGACAAACGGCCAGAAAAACAGATGGTTTGTGCATTCATGACCAGTTTAGTGGAAGCCCAGGAGTCACCCCCATTCAAGGGGAGGGTTTTTGTCATCTATTCCATGATAAAGCTTTTCAGTCTGGTAGAAAATTAGAAATGCATTTTAAAATTGTCCCTTAATTATTGAGGTCATCCCAGCCCCATGGAGGAAAGAGGAAAGGGCTGAAGCTCTGGCTCGTGACACATGACTGATCTGAAAAGATGGGCTGCCTCATTTCACTTTTTAAGTCTTGCCAACACATTAACATACATTTGTCAGTTACTTCTGAAAAGCAGATGCATTGAATTTTGGAAGCCAACAATCCTCCTAGGAGAGAAAGTTCATCTTCTCAGCATCTGATCAATATTGGCATTGAAATTGTACACTACATCGAAAAAGTGGCTGAATGAAGATAGTCTGTGGATATTCCACACTAACAATATCCCTTTTTACTCTATTTAGAAATTCGTACATGCAACTTGCATCTGAAATGCATTTATATATGCATTTGCTTACTGTTCCCTATTCTGGACTTCCTCAATCCTCTCACTCACAAGACATCAACATATCTGCACTAATCGATACCAGAAAGGTGTGATCCCACTCTGAGTTCTTCAGCTCTGCTTTCACAAACCAGGATATTGGGGAAAATGAACACTAGGCCCTGTCTCTTCTGCCTGGGTAAATAAATCTTTCTTTCTCTATTCTGAAAGCTTGTCTGAAGTTACACATTTAGACCAACATCTGCAGTTTGTGCAAATTTCATTCCCTCTAGAAGGTCTTCCAAACTCTGTCAAGATAAATCCAATGCTTAAAATATTTTATACCCTGGTATTTTATCATTTTCAGTGCATAAGTGTTATTTAAAGTGACTTAATAAGACATAAACAGGTATATGAAATTAAATCAACCACAATAATAGTGTCTGTCGTGTAATTAAAAAGAGCTTAACAATTGGTTTGAAGCAGTGAGGCGTGAACCATACTGGGCTTCTGTGCATCATCATCAAGCTGTTGGCAACATGTCCAAAAAAGTCATTTCCAATTGTAAGAGAAAACATTCACCACGTTGCACTATATCATACACAGTACCGTTTACACAAATTAGCTGAAATGCCACCAAAAGTGACACTGACGAAACTTAGTTTGTTTGTTCCTCCATATTAAATTAGTTGCACATCTCTCAGTGCCCAGAGACAGGGCCTAACAGCGCAGGGAAAAATGGCTGAGCAGATATGAATTAAAGATAATGCCAAGCCACCGCACGTCTGTCCCTGCCTGGAAACCATCTGGACGTTCAATATTACATCCTTGTCTACACTTTTCACACTGATCGGGATCACAGTTTTTTGACATGCCTTCATGATGCATCGCACCCAGATGTGGTTGCTGACTGAACACATTTGTTTGCTTATCACTCAGTAGTCATGCTAGGTCCTTAAAAAGTTGCATACATGAGAAGTTAGAGCTTCAGCAAGGATTGCAGTGATTCACCTCTTAAGACACACATAAAAACACATAATTATATGATTCATATTAGCAGCTTAATCTTGTTAAGTCATTTATAACAAAGCTTATGTTTGCAAAAAGGATGAATCTAATTGTTATTGAAAATCCTAAATTGTGAGACAACAATGCTGTTTTTAAAATTATATAATTATCACATTTTGATGTTATTGACTATTCAAATGACGACCACAAGCATATCTTAACCAATTTGTGATCTAACATGTTGTGATCATATTAATAATCATGGAGGCTCAGCATCATTGCACTAGACTGGTAGAGTCAAATTAGCATAATTATTGTCATCATTAGCATAATTTCTGTGCTAGTTTGTCTGTATTACTTATTGTAATGTATAGAACAACAGAGACACCCAACAGCATGTTACACACTGCAGATAATAGAAACCGCACACTCTTCCTGACCTGTAGGAGCCCACATGACTTGCAAAATATAATCAAGGATGTACATGACACCTTTGAATAAACCCACACTGCTTCACACATGAGGTTGATGGTACCCAAACAGCTTCTGCTTTGTTTCCACCTAAGCACTGCCCTCCACTGACAGCCCAAGGAAGTGCAAACAGTCAGCACAGCAACAAAAATATAAGTCATTACAATCTCCAAAGCACAGAGGCCTTTCAGACTAATTTAATTGCTCAAGCAATGAGTGCAGTAGGTGGATGAGATGACCCCTCCCCATTCTAGCCCTCCTATCCAGTGCCATTTTGTTGCTGGACTGCACCCCTTTGGCACCAGACAGGAATCACTTCCTCAGAACATGATGTGGGAGGTGTTCAAAGATAGACGCTGACAGAAATCCACTGACGTTGCCAAAAGCGCTGGCATTACAATGACACAAGCGATGACTCTCAGATGGACGAGATTTGATCAAATAAATGTGACAAATGAGTGAATTTGGACAAAAAATAGTGTTGTGATTAAAAATAACTGTAATCTAGAGGTGGGTATAAGCAACTTGGAAAATAGTCACAGTATGTTGCTATGAAACAGACAAATTTATCCTTCAACAGTGAAAGAAAAAAATATATATATGTGTGTGTGTGTGTTGCCAGCTTAGCTTTTTGGTTTGGTTTTTATTTGTGTTGTTGTAATTTTAAGCTCAACCATCTGGTTACTTGACGATTCTTAAAGTTGTTTTCAGACCAAAAAAAGATGAATTTTCCTTCTTTTTTTTCATAAACTGCACAAACTGCTCTTCAGTACTTTGAACAGCACATATTTAAACTCCCAGCAGTCTAATCAGCATTCATGAGCTGCATTAGTGCAAAGTATGATATACAGTACAATCATTGTCAAGGTGATTTCTCATTGCTCGGCATGGCCATTTTTTTCACATGCATTTAAACACACAAGCATGCACAAGCACACTCGGGCACACAGCTGCTGTTTGCCCGTCCCTCCCAAATTAAAACCAACAAGTTAAACCATGACCTGCAGAAGGCAGCCCCGACCTGTCATAGTAGAGAGTCTGGCTGGATCCACCCACTGATCCACTCCTCCGTCTCACAACCTCAAGACTGAACAAGGACATGAGCTTGACGGAATGGCATCAGCAGTCCCTGAAACTGTATTTTATGGTGTGAAAACAAAGAAAAACAACCAAAACAGATAATTCTCTCAAAATTTGGGACAAAAGACATCAATATAACAAAAATATTTGAAAATGAATCCAAATTTTTTACGTCATATTAACATCACTAATCCTTTTTTTTTTGTTTTGTTGTTTTGTTTTTTTGCACTGCATGATCTGTTAATCATTAGAAGGATGCTGC
The DNA here is from genome assembly GCA_037177515.1 of Pseudomugil tenellus. Lineage (NCBI taxonomy): Eukaryota > Metazoa > Chordata > Actinopteri > Atheriniformes > Pseudomugilidae > Pseudomugil > Pseudomugil tenellus. Next base: position 12,039,977 of record JBAMHX010000020.1, read on the forward strand.
GGTGATACAACGGATCAAATTGTAGCAGGACCGCAGAAAATGAGGAGACTCAAGGCCATAGAGACAATAATGGTCCTCGTATATAGCCACCAAATGGCTGCTGCTTGGTTAGCTGTAAGCTCCATTTTGGGACCTTTGGTTCCCACATTTAATTAAAAATCCATTATCACCTCTCAGCATTGTGAGCAGCACTTCAGCCCATACTATACAGATCTGCATTCCTGATTGGTCTTAAATGGCTAAATAGCTCATTCATTCACCACTCTTCCAGTTTTCTAAAAGGAAAAGTTAAAGTGCTGCAAGTCATTTGAGCTCTTATTAAAAAATCACCTACCTGTCTCCAAAAATCTGAAAAACTTTAAAAGTATTCAAAGTTACAACCAATGACTGTCAGACATTAGCTTTTGCACCACACAGTGTGGCAAAGCCACTGACAGATCTTGCAGGCAAACTGTTGTTTGGGTGGTAAATTAATTTTCAAAAGTAGATGCTGCCAAAGCACCTTGAGCAAATGCACATTGGCACTCATCGATGGCCTTAGTATGGGGATGCAGAAAGAGAAAATGGCTGACATGAAAGAAAGCTGGAGATTCAAAGAAACAACTAAACAAAGTACAAAAAAGACGATAAAAAGCAATTCTTAAACTAATGCGAAAGGAATAGTGAGAAAAATAAAGTCTCCTTCACGTCCCAGCTCCCCCCTCTTTCATTGTTACCTCAAAGTGTGCGGCCAGGCCTCACCTCCCCTGGCAGAAACTAAGTGGCTTGCTGGCATATGGTGTAGCCTCCATTTGAGTGCTAAAAGCTGGATATTGTTTTTGTGGAGCAGATGTTGGCGAGCATGGCAAAAGCCACAGCTGACTGGGCTACGCAGCTGGGAACGGTGTGTGTGACCCACATACAGGGGGAGCAGTAGTCAACTGAGAGCCACAATCTTAATGAAGAATGGCGAAACATAATATGGAGTTTGTCTCTCTATTGTCTTTACAAGCATGAAGTCGACAATGAAGTCTGTTTTGGTTGTTTTTATCTTACATTCAATTGCTTTTTCTCCTGTCGTAACGACTTAGGGACAGCCGGAATTCTACCCACGAGGCTTAATGGTGTCAATGCTCTTATCTAATTATAATTAAAAGGACTTGGTGGTGTAGGGAATTGATTTTAATCTAATATCTCACGATGATACACTAAATACCCTAAAAATGTGTCAGGAAGTAGCTTCGGTTAGAGCAGCTGCAATTACTGATCAGCCTTACAGATTGATGAGGCTTTATTTCTGTGACCTCTTTAATTAGAACAGGTTTATTTGGGGTAATCACAGCATGATGGAAAACGACCTCACTTCTCTGTGTGCCCCTAAAAAAGCCAAGAACCAGCATGTTTTAAATTGGAATTAAACAAGCTTTCATGCCAAGATTGGAGCTAATGGAAACGGAATGAGGACACTTAAGAGTCCTGACCAATTTTCCTAAACCCAGAAGTGTCCCGACGCCAAAAGTGGACAAATGAAGATTATACTGAGATTATAATAAGGATGCCAAAGCCATTATCCAGTCTACTTTGACAAATGTTGTGCCTCTCCGTGAGCAGATGGGACCTAGAGTTTGGGTGTGGAAATAGGCAGAGTATCCTTCACCCAGTTGGCTAGCAAACACTTGGATAAACAGCAAGCCGAAGCTCTGTCAAGAATCACCAACATTACAAATAATTTTGTGTGATAGCTCTCACAATTTTGTTTATTTTTCTCTGATTAAGATTGATCTGCTGGTACAAAAAAACAATACAAGAGTATAATGAAGAGTTTTCTATATTTAATTCACTTTATTTCTCCAAATAACTTAAAATAAATCAACTACATTTGTGCATTTAAAAGACGTCAACTACCTCCTGCTTCAACCTCAGTGCCAACATATAGCCTAGTGTTTGGCACTTTGGCCTCAGCTACTTAATAATGAGAGTGTTAAATGCCATATGTTGTGGCCAGAGGCTGACCAGAGGCTGACTAGAGGCTGCTACAATGGTTGTTTTCCTCTTGTGAGAAAGGATTAGACTGGCCTGTCACTCAGCAGGGTCATGCAGAGCAGGGGCACTACTTAAACAATCATTTAGAGAATTAAGATACTCCCAGTTGGCCTACAAACTGGAGAAAAAATAAACACTCAATAAAAAAATAAAACACAAATAAATACCTAGCAAAGCCTTAAGGAATCCACTGTTGATCTGTCTCCTGCAAAGCATTTTTATGTTCTCATTCTGCAAGGCTTCTGTGTGTTGAGGTCTTAATTAACATGAGGTTCCTTGACTGTAGGCTGATTGAATGCTTCCCCCCAGAGTGAAAAGGTAAATCTGGCTAAGATTTACTATACACTGAGTCCAGAATATTTCATATCAGAGTTTAAATGCATCTGCTAGCTGACTGCTACTGAATTCAATTTAATTCAATTCAGCTTTATTTGTATAGCCCAATTTCACGATAATGTCGTCTCAGGGCGCTTCACAGATATCAATCTGAACTAATTTATATAAAATAACCTATGTAAGGGAACTAAAAAGATTGCATTGAACCTTGACTTTGATCCAATCTCCCACCCTGAGCTGCATGAGGCAGCAGTGGGAAGAAAAACTCCAGCAGAACCCGACTCAGGGAGGGCAGTCATCTGCCTCGACTGGCTGGGGTTGGAAAGGACAGGAAAGACAGTGTCAGGCAGGAACATGGACTGGACTGGACTCAGACGCAGGGTTAGAAAGTCATGAGTGGGATTTTATTCTTCACCAAAAACTGTAACCAACAAAAAAGGCTATAACCGAAATAAAAATAGAAACAAAAACTCACTCCAAGGAGGCAAAACCAAAAGACTACTAAACTAAGGATTACTACTAAGTGAAGTCAAACAACGAAAAACCACTCTGACGAGGGAAATAACAAAATGAGCTAGAATAACTTACACGACGGAGACTTGACTGACAGCTGGTGATAACGCATGTTGACAACACACTGGCACAAGACAAGGGAAAAGCAGACTATTTAAACACAGGAGGGTAATGGGAAGCAGGTGGACACAATCAGGTAATCAGGGAAGACCAGACTGGTGACACAGGAGGAAGGGCAAGTGACCTGAAACAAGAGGAGAGTTAACCTTTAAAATAAAAACAGGAAATTGAGACAAAACCTTCCGGTGGTGTGACAGACAGATCAATATACACTCCAGTGTTATCCAGGAAGACCTGCAGAAAATGTTACAAAGTAAGACCTCCAGAAAAGGACAAACAAGAAATAAGACCTGCAGAAAAATGAGAAATATGTTATTGATTTATGTTAACCACAGGTAGACCTGCAGTCTGAGAGCGAAGTGCTCTGTTTGGAATATATGAAACTATGAGATCTCTGATACACAATGGAGCTTGGTCATGAAAAGCTTTATATTTTAGGAGAAGGGTTTTAAACTTTATCCTAATTTTAACAGGGAGCCAATGAAGAGATGCTAAAACTGGAGAAATATGATCTCTTCTGCTAGTTCTCATCGGAAGCCTCACTTCAGCATTTTGGATCATCTGGAGACTTTTCAGGGCATATTTGGGACAGCCTATAAATAAAGAATTGCAGTAATCCAGTCTAGAAGTAACAAAAG
>JBAMHX010000020.1:12080353-12090500 GCA_037177515.1 Pseudomugil tenellus
TGTGTGTGTGTGTGTGTGTGTGTGTGTGTGTGTGTGTGTGTGTGTGTGTGTGTGTGTGTGTGAGAGAGAGAGAGAGGGTTAGAGTTTGGGGGGGCAGGAAGGGCAGCGAGTCAGAAAACAAGAGCAAAACAAATCTGTGAACTGGAACTCCGAGAGCAGCCACTCAGGAGGGATTAATGAGAAGTAGGAGGCTGTGAAATTATGTGGCCTTTGAGTGGGGAGAATGGCCCTACCAGAGCATGGCCCTGAAATGAGGTGAGACAAACTTCACCTGATCCACAATTAATGGCATCATGCGGATGGGTGACACAGAGTCACAGCAGGGGTGGGAAGGTGGAGGGAGGGGGAAAAGAAAAAGAAAGAAAGAAAAAGCATTCATTCACTTTGTGGAAATCATCCTCCCCTTATCCCTTCCTCCAAAAGAAGCAGCCATCAGGAACTGGGACTCAATGAGGATAAGAAAAGGATTTTACACACCTGTCCTTCTAAAACGTTTTCAGGAGGGAAGAGTGGAAAGATTTACGTTTAACAAGCACAGATAGTAGCTGACAATTAACAGAGAGGAAAACATAAATAAAAAGTAAAAAGAGTTAAAGACGCGGAAGGAAAGCAGGGTAGAGTTGATTGCACACGGGGTGAGGAGCAATAACAGGAGCACAACTGATTAAGTGGTGTTAGGGACTGGGAACACTTGTTTGCAAGGACAATCTTTGTGTGCTTTTGTTGTCTGCCGGCCGCCTTTATCTTTGTGTAATTCTCCGTCTGATGAAATGTGTTTAAAGAGATGAATTGGGATCGGAGGAGCCGTCCTGACATGATTATGAGGGATTCATCTGCAGCCATCTGCCACCCTTATGAAGGGGGTTGGGGAGGGGGGGTTTGCAGAGAGATAGAAAGGGAGGGAGGGAACTGTAGACCTTCTGTTCAGCAGGCCTGTCACAGACCCACTTTTACACAGGCCTCTGGCTTTCAGTTTAACATGGAGACTTGCTTCTGTCCGTGTATGTAAAGGATGTAAAAACGGCAAAAATGGGTCATAAAAATAGTTCTTTTACGTGATTAAGCAGCAAAATAAACCACAAATGTTGACATGGGAAGGCTTAAAAAAGACTTACAGTCAAGTATTATAAAATCAAATGTTATCCTCTTTGTAATATTTCAGGTAGCACATGTATTACTTATATTCAGGCTTAGAAACAGCACCTCCAGACTACATCACGCTAACACACCAGTTGGAGAAGAGGGCACAGCAGATGGGTCTATTGCTCATCACAACGTCCACTTGTTCTAAAGGGGAAAGCGGGGGATTTAGATAGCATGTCTTAAGTTGTGTAATAAGCTTTTAGTGTCACAAATGAAAATCACACATTTTTTTTTTTTTTTTTTTTCTCAGGTTGCTTGTTTCTCTGAAATATTTGCTCACACTGCTAAACAATGTGATGGGAATGTAATCTGATCATATAACAACATGATCGCCTACAGAAGAGGAGAATTAAAGAAAAAAAACTCAGATTGAACAGTTCTTTTAATGTCTCAATCTCTTATGTGTGACCACAGTTGCCACGGCATCTGGCACACAGTTGCTTCTTGGATCACACTCTGCTATTTACCTCTATAACTGACAGATTTTCTGTTTTACTTAGGAAAGGAAAAAAAAATCAACCAGTTCTGACGTGTTTAACAATCTCATCAACTATATAACTGAGTCACAATTCATATTACAGGTCAGCGTTACGGTGTTTAATTATGTGCCGGCTGCTTGGGGGCCTCTAATAACCTGTCATTGAGGGGAATTTGAATGTCACACCACTTTGTTGGACCCTAATGGCAGCAGGCAGATCCACTGATGAGCCGTTTTGGGACAATTACAGCAGATATTCAAATCACAGGTTCGGGTGTACCCAGAGAAACCTGACAGAGGTTTGACCAAAGGTGCACGTGCACACGCACGTCCATACTTGTTGTATCTTAACCCTGCAGTCCACCTCTTCTGACACACAAAGAATCTGTCCCACCCCCTCACACACACACACACCACCCACCCAGGCTGCTCCAACAGTTTCACTGTAGCCTGAAAGCTTTTATTATCCATCCAATCCAGATATCAGCGATTTCATCAAGTCAGGAAGATATGCATATCATGAATTATTTTGACACTGGGACCTTTTAATTTTCGCCGGCAATATTTCATCCCACCAATCTGTGCCTGGAGTGGCGGCCGCAGCGGTGTCAGAGGATGAGACTCCCTTTGGTGGATTCAAATCATCCGGGGGGTGGGTGGGTGGGTGTATGGGGGGGGCAATAATGAGCTACGGCCACAATTATGAGCAGCCTGTGTGTGCATGCATTTCATCAAAGGTCTGGTGCAAGCTGCAAAGCAAAACAAGACATACAGCCTACATCAGATTTAGAGTTTAAATAACAGATTGTTTTTGCAGTTCTGTAAAGTCAGATGAGATAATAATAGATGAAAAGTGGAGTCAGTTTACTGCCTGCATGTTACTTAGGATTAGGGTCATTTATTTGCTACTGAGAGTATCCATTTAAACGTAACAGTTTAATTAAATCAATCTCATTGTTATTGAATAATCCATAAAACGCCCATTTTCACAAAATAATACATTAGATTGTATTTCAAATAAACAAGCGCATATTTTTATATTTTACATTTAAGTATTTTTCATTGTTTTATTATGCGTTTTGCATTCTTTTCTTTAGATTTAGAGAAAAATAAGTGATGTTGGATCTGTTTGCATACTATTTCTTCACAGTTTAGTGTGATCAGTCAATTTATTTGTCCCCAGTTTGCTTTTATCAGTTCTTCATCAGCAATAATTGACAGGTGTCATTCTGTATCATGTCTTACTTTTTATTTAAGCACATTATTTTTATTACTGTATGTTATTGACTTTTGATTTTATTTCATTAGAGGGCAAGTGCACATTGAGGTAGCACTTATCCTAATGAGGCATCATCATAAGGGAATTGACAGCTTACTTAATGCTTATTAAAGCTGTTATTGTGAGTGAGGCGGGTTGCCAGGTTTTAGTAATTGCAAGCGTAATGACTTATTGCAAAGTGAGAAACTAGTGTTTTATCTGATTGCTGGAGAGATTATAAAGCAGCAAAATATAATCACTTTATCTTAAAACATCCCGCTGCTTCTAGATTCAGCCACCCAATTGCAAACTTTTTTATTCTCTTAGAAAGTCTATGAGCCCAGACATCCATCACATTCCTGTATAGCACTGAGCCTCCAGATCTGCCTGCTTTGTGTGCAGTGTGTAACTTAATACTCTTCAGCTCCTTGTAGAGTGGGTATTACGTGAGCAAATTGGATGCTCAAACAGTCAGTCCGTGACCTTCCCTCATCCTGGATGTTGACCCCCGTATAAAGAGAGACATTACATCTCGTTGCACAACAACACGGCTCCGGCACTTCGCTCCAGATAAAGAAAAATGTCTCAATTAAATCTTCACCGGGGCCCCCTGCCGAAGAGTTATCGCTGCCCTGGTAGCACTGATCGCTACACTCACACATCCTCAAAAGTTATTTGACATAAATTGCTGGAGTCACATCATTTCCTGCCACACTGTGAGCGGGATTTACGGCTGATCCCATTGACTGGGAGCTGAACCTCCAATAAAACTCCTCAAGAGCCTGCCGGGCCGCATGAGACGCAAATATCTGTACTTGTCCCCATCAGATCCCCCTTCTGCACTCACAGATTAGCCATGCAAATACGCACAGGTGGGAGGGCGATACCGGCAAAACATTTACGCACATGTATGCAGCTGGGCTGATATGAGGAAGGGGAATATGCACACGAGGGTCTGATTGTGTTTTATCAGATGGTGGGAGGTGAGAAAAGGAGGCTTGTGTGATGGTTTAGCAAAGAACGGATGAGGAGTGCAAATGATTTGTTTTAATATGAAGTGAGTGCTGCCTGTATTCTTTGGAGGTTACAGGTGCAAAAACTTCTAAGTGAAGTAATATTACAAAAACCTAAAGTAAAAACTGCTGAACATTTAAGTAAGGAGAAAGGTGGACCCCATCTCAACCACTAAAAACAACTTAAGACTGTTACTCCGTTAGGTCTCGCTGAGGTGAATAAAACCTTTCAATGGTGGCAGTCGGTTAATAATTATTTCTTTCTCAAACCCACCAGAAGTTTGGGTTCCTAATAATCATCGCAGGTCATCTGATCACAAATAATTGTTGTCACTTGGTGTGGACAACAATCATGCTTTCTATTTTGGATTCTCTTTTTAAGCTTGCTGTCTCTCTCTAGTGGTGATACGTGAGTAACATTATGCTGGAACGTAATTTTTTTTATTGGATAATCTGATCTACACACACTCTGTGTTTAATCAAGATTGCAGAAGTGGCCAGTGAGGTACAGTCAGTAAAGCGCAGTAATGATTCTTGACCAACAGCTGACTTAAAAGTCTACATATCTTCATTTAGATCATCTTATTATAACCATTTCATAGTTCATTTCACATTATTGTTGCAAACATCCTTAATTGTTATGCATCCTCATCAATGTTTGCCTGGGGCCAATGTGCTGATAGTAAATACCAAGCATCCGCAAAAATGCTAATAAACTTCAATGTATTTAAAAAAAAAAACTAAAAGTGAGTAAAAGACTTGAAATATAAAAAGGGAAAAGCTTTTTTAAAAAAATCAATTTTGCTTAATTCAATATGAAAACAAAGCTTAAAATAGAGATCCTTCATTTTTACGTTTTTTTAAGATAAATTCCTGGCAAACTAAGGGATTCATCTAAAAATGGCCTCAGGAAGTTTTGAAGTGTTTTGTCAGCATTAGCATTAAATGGTCTTTCTAGTCACCATCCATCCGGATGATATGGCAGATAAGTGAAGCCCTTCTGCACAGCTTGGCACCTTTTTCATTGGAGGCTCAGCAGCAGCATCAGCAGCATCAGTGGCTCCAGGGCTTCCAGCTGGGGGTGGCTGCTGCCTCTGCCTGCTTACCAGCACCGGAGCTGGGGAAAGTGGTGTGCACACCAAAGGATAGCCTCAAGGAATCTCATTTATGCGCCAGTAAAGAAAACTGAATTTTGCCTCTCTGTGTTAGAAATGTTTGCCGCCCTCAGCAATATGATTTCATAAAGTGATGGTTGGAGAAGTGATGTTCGGATGCTGCACGTTATCCACAATAGCCTGAAATGAGAGGTCACCGCAAGACAAAAACAGACAGAAATACCCCAAAAATAAAAAACACACAACCAGTTTTGTTGTTTATGTTTATCATTGTTTGCATTACCAGTGGATGGGAATCTACAGTTTTAATTATATTACATCTTCTTACAGTGGAAGTCTGTACATTGAGAAGTTACATCTTTTGAGGACTTTGTAATTCTGTCTAAACAATTTTCAAGTATTTCTTTGCAGTATGAGCTTAAAACACTTCATAAAAAGAAACTACACAATGCAACAAAGACAAACTGCAAATAATGGACAAATTACTAAGATGTAATACTGAGGACAATTCTTACTTTCAACTACAACCGTTCTGTCCAATAACATGATTTTTATGGTGTTGTTGAGCTACGATGAATACATAACATACAAAGAAAATATTGCTTTTCCAGAGTATAGCCACAAACAGTTAAGGCTATTCAGTGCCTTTCCCCTCTTTGACTTCAACCAAGTGTGACGTCTATGCATCATCAAACAATAAAAAGGGACCTGGTCAGCACTGGCTGTAATAACCATTAACGACACACGTCAGAATAACTAAACCTGGATTGAGTCACAAGGTTGTAACAGATAAAAATCAGCTAAATCCTCACTAAAAAATATCAGCTGCTGTAACCTCTTGTGATGAATTATTACCTAAAATCCCAATCAGTTATACTAAAACTGAAAAAAATCATTCACATATCAGGTCTGAAAATTTTAGGGAATGAGGCACCATTTACAAAATTGTACATATATCTCCCCTCTGATGCTCATATATCAGCATTACTGAGTCCTCTGAATGTGTGAGAGTGCGCACCGAAGTGATTTGCTTTAAGGACACTATTGGCTGAACTGCAATTTATAATAAAGCGCTTAAAATACTGCAAAAATGTCAGCGGAATTTAATTTAATAATGGTTTTTTTCCAAGCAGGTAGACAACATGACCATGCTTACTTATGGGATTGTTCCTTTAAAAATGGCAAAACACCACAATGCTGATGTGAGATTAGAGGTTGTGAAAGCAGAGGTAGCCCAAATTCTGTGCAATAACACAATCAGTCAATTCACCGCCAACCACGGAGATCACATTTGATTTCTCCTGCATCATCATTATTACCATCACAGGAGCCTGGACTTTTCACACACACACACACACACACACATACATCGACAGGTTTGTGCACTTATCAACCAACAAGTCCACAAGTTGCCTTTAAAGAGCAAAACTCATGTGAGCAAGTGGGTGAATGAGCTGTGATCGCTTGCTGGTGTCTAGTATTCCTACAGTGAGCTAAGTTGTGGCTAAGAAAGCACAAATATTACACATGCTCGGAGCTCTCAAATCATTTAAATGAATGATGAATAAATAATTACATGGAAATGTCAAAAAGGCACACACACGACAATCACGGATGTAGGCATCAGGCAAGATTGGCACGAAAGAGTAATAACAGCATGCTAAAAACTGATGAGATGAAAAAAAAGCAACACAGTTAGGAAATTATAGGATAAAATATATGTTGACTAAAAGAGATGATTGTGAATATATGTAGGCAACCAAAAATCATGCACACGCACACAAAGAAAACTAAACTCCCAATGTAAGCCTCAGAACAGTTATACACACTTCTCCCGACTCTGTCAATGTTGTATGAAACATTTCCACAAAGCTATTTGGTTCTGTTCAATATCAAGTCCTTGGGCTACGTCTTTTAATAACATATGCAGTTAGTAGATAGTTGTGCACTTACAGCCAGTACTGGGATTTGTAGCTCAATATATACACAAGTTTAAGTTACTGCAGGTTCCATTTGGCAGTCCACTTGTTGCACACATGACCGGGCTCTGTGTGTTCTGGAAAAAGGGGGGGGGTAGACTAGTGTTGTCCAATACTAGACAGAGATGTGAAGGCTGTAGCTGGATGGTACCTTTGACTTTGACATTACAGAGAGCAAAGATGGAAATGTAGGAAGCCGTCACCAGTAGAAAGAGCGCGAGAGGAAGTTGGCGGCTGTGCTGAGCCACCCCATGCCATCTGTAATAGATCCTACACGTGTAACAGCCTTGTCCTGCTCATTTGCCGGACTCTCATCCTCAGGCAGGTAGTCTGGGATGTCAGTGTTCTCCTCTACCAGCACTGCAGAGTCCTCCTGGAATGGCACCATCAGCTGCAGAGGAGTGAGCAGTATTTTTCAGTAACCATAATTATTACAATTTGTCAAAGAAAAACATCTTTACTTAACATGAAGCACACAGTCGAATATGAACATCTGAAATTAATCTACATGAGTGGGACAGGTCTGACCCCTGCTGGACATATGATATATTGCAGCTAAAGTTACATTTGTTCCTGTTATTTAGATAAAATTCATTCAGTTCTTCTCTGTTTAGCATTTTGTTCAACTGAGGTTTCTGACCCTTGTAATGCTTTAAAAAAGGTGGCTGTGACTCCAGTAAAAAGCAACTAGTCAACAGGCTGAGGCAGAGATTTGACCATCATATCACTGTGAATAAGTCTTAGCCAGAGGCAAGGTGGGGGGGCTACACTTCCTGTACACAAATGCATACAACAGACAGCAAACACATTGACCCATCATCCCACTTCCTCCAAGTGGAAATTAATGTAAAGCAGTTTAAGGGAAACAATTCAAGTGTTCACCTCGTCTCCATCCTCTGTCTTCACCACCTGCTGGGCCGTCATTACTTTGGTGGAGTTAATTGCTGTTCCCAGTGCCTGCAGAAAGGATTTGTTTCCATTTGCATTAATCAGCACATGCATCCTCTTGAAACATATTGAGAAGTACAGGTGAGACAACAATGACAGCTGTGTTCTTATCACACATACAGTGCATAACACTGCATATGTCCTGTCAGTGTTATATAATATAAAAAAAGTTATATTTGTTATTTATTCTAGATTAGCCACTTTTAAAGAAGACTAATATTTTGTATTAGTCTTTCAGCATTAATTAAAGGGACAATACATATTTTTAACTTAAAACACATAAGTCATCTATGAGTACAGCTTTATAAGAAGCCCTGTGTAGCCAATAAACTGAAAATACGCTCAAGTTTTCATCTGTCTGGACAGGCGCTGTACTTACCTCAGCTTTAAGGTCAGAACGGATCCTGACAACACATCGTTTAACAGCCATCTGGAAGGTGAAACTGATGACTCCTCGAATCTTTAACAAAGCTTCCTCGCACAGGCTCCTTCGAGTCTGACACAGGGAGGGTGCAGATGAATGTTGGGAGCAGATGTGCAGAACAAAAGTCTTTAAGGAGTTCAGAAATAACTGCTTCTCAAAGGCATACTATAAAAAGTTGCGAGTTTGAAACTATAAAATGTTACATTTGTAGTTAAAACATTGAACATTCAGCTGTGACTTGCAAACATGGTTTATAAATCTGTAGCTTCCAGCTGTCACAGTGTTGTGTGCTCCTGCTGCCCAGCAGAGGCTGTCTGTCTGCTGTAATGTAATCTGGCTAGGTGCAGGCGTCCTGCAGAGCAACACTCAGGTTCAATCTTAACATCCTGCTGTTCAATGGCTGACATTTACAACCTGAACCCTGCGCCTCCTATGAGATGCCAGATAGACACCCCCTAAGACACTGTGACAACATTGTGATAATGGCAGCAGTAAGCGAGGTGATCTAAAGGGAGACTTTTGCGCATCAATAGTGTGTGAGGGGGACATGCGCGTCTCAATATAGTGCTTAAAGTCATGTTTTCACACTGAAGACTCACAGAATCGTCTAGCCCATCAATGTGCAGCACCACAGTTTTGGCCCTCTTGTTGTTGGAGCCCAAGAAGAAATGGGCTTTACGTCGACAGGAGGCAGCAGCAGCCTCGGCCTGTTCAGCCTGCTCGACACCAGCTGATTGCAAAATCTCATAGATCTCAGAGGCCAGCAGTTTGGTCTCTCCAGGTGATGTACTCCTTTGGTGTGAGAGAACAGAAAGTACATGAGAAACACAGATGAGACAAAAAGAGACATCTTCATTTAGTATTTGCACATGTGGCTTGTTTAAAATTACTCTGTGGCACAACTGTGCTCAAATTTGATTCAGATTAGTCAAAGTCACGCTATGAATTCCATTTCCTTTTTTTTTCCCGACAGAGACATCAGACATTCCTATAATCTTTTAAAGTGGTCATAACCAAGAGTTCTGCCTTACAAGCCTCTCTTTGGACTATGGGAGGCCAGTGACAGCAGTCATGCAACAATTGAAACATTATGAGGGACAGTGGCACAACCCTGCAGGGTACACTGCAGCGTCTGTCAACAAGTCATCACTCTTTCTACTGTAACCTCATACAACACTGGTTGTCAAGCAGAGCTGCCCTCCAGGAGCCTATACAATACATACCCACTGCAGCTCTACAGAATCCTCTCAGCTTTAGGGCAAAACTTGTACTCTGTTCAGTTGTTTGTCTAATTCAAACTTTCTTCCCAGAAAAGACAATAAATTCTCAAACTTTAGATGTGATGTAGTTGAGGAACTAACAATTATATTTATACGGGTTTGTGCACATATGCCAGACTTTACCCTGCAGTTATATGTTGCCACTATGTGGCCATATTTGAGCAACCTCTATCTAAAGACAAACAGACAGGACAGTGAACATGAAGCAAGACACTTCTTAAGGCTGTTACATACTCCACGAGAAGCGAGAAATTTGTTCTTGTTCTCGGGGCTGCGAGAAGTATTCTGTGATTCGTCAGAAAATTGAAGGATAAAGGGCCGGTACTGCTGGTTTTAAACCAGGGTCCCCACTCTTCCCCGTTGAATTCGGCATTTAGCTTTGGCAAATTTGTCGCAAAGGTAGCGTCACTTCCTTCTGCAGGCACTTTTGTCGCCTGATAAAGTTTTGGCTATTTCTTTCCACGAGTTGCTAGCCATGAGCGTATCTTTATAAGTTTTTAGAGACGTAT
>JBAMHX010000020.1:12105229-12116937 GCA_037177515.1 Pseudomugil tenellus
TATATAAAAAGCGTGATTATTATCACATTTATTATCACACATTTCTTTCCAGAGCAATGTGTTGTTCATGACAGGAACAGAGACTGAGGCTACTGCAAGTACACAATGTGCAGTTATAGCCACAATATGCTGTACTTCAAGCGTACACGTAGCAGGTTAAACATGTAAAATGAACCTGCAACTCTGTATGATGGAAGCTTTTACCTCTTAGTTATAGATGGACTAAATGTTACACCAAATATAGTTAGGCTCCACACTTGTGAAAAAGTCACATAACATAGTCCATAATAACTTTAATTCTACATACACATTTCTGCTGTTTCAGTTGTTATATTGTATAACTAGTGTGGTTGTACTTATCCTCAGCCCGACCCCGTCATTGAATGCATCAATATAGTGTGTTGCATAAGTTTATTTCTGTTAGATTATAATCATCTAATAATCTTGTTATGTTAAAAATAGCTTTTCATCTTTAATCTTAGGCCAGATAAGGCCTAACTCTTTTCGTCTAGAGTTGCTGTCCTGCATGTTTTGGAGGTTTCCCCACTCCAACACACTTTATTCAAATAAATTGCTGTACTGCACAACGATTCAATTATTTTATTCAGATGTGTTAACCTCAGGAAACACCCAAGAACTGTAAGACGACAGCTTTTATAGAACATGTCATCCATCCCTGCCCTTAGATTTCATCCTCTTTTTACTTAACTACAGACCACTTACCATTTTTGTTAAATTTCACATTAGATTTGGTTTAATCTAAAACAAGAGTATTAAGTCACTGATCTTGTGAACTTCTTGTTTCTTCCTGTTTTGTAATGTTTGCTTCTATTTGTTATGATTTTGTTGTGACAACTAATAAATGTTGAGTGACAACTAATAAATGTTGAATAATAAATGTTGCTGATACAATGCAAGATGCAGTGACTGATTCCTGCTGCACATTGATCCAATAGATGGCACCAGTGGCAATTTTTTTAACCTAAACCAGAGCTTTACTGTTATCAGTATTTTGACTTGAAAGAACATCTAAATAGTATTTCGGATCATTTTTTACCTACCATTTGTGAACTTATCAAAGAGGAAAATGTCAAAATTCCAGTTGCCCACTTTTTCCAGCATGCACTACAACAGAAAGAACACAAAGAAGCAGAATTACAAATGTGAAATATAAAAAAAAAGACAAGACATCTTGGTGATTATGCTTTGTGTTACTGTATAAAGGGCTGCTGTCTTACTCTGGCCTGTCCAGTGTAGTCTTCATCGAGGATGTGAAGGGGAATCTGCTGGGGTATTCCACGCAGAAGGCGGGATGAATGCAGGTATCTCTGGAAGCTGAGCAGTCTGTGGACCCTCCTTTCAGTACCAGAACCAGCAGATGAGGACCCACGGCTCAGCCGTGCTGTGCACACAGAGGAGTATGAATATTTTACAAAAGATGGAAACATGTGAAACAGAAAGGGGTTGCAGGACGATTATTTCACAGGCTTTTATATGTTTAAAGCATCATTTGGCTCCAACAAGCTTGGTGGGGGTCTGACACCAAGAGAGGGGTATACAAACAGTCGGTGCTGACACAGCCACCCACTCATAAGCCTTTCGTCTGGAATCACACGGCAGACATGCTTTGTCAGTGGTCTCTCTCACTCACACACACACTACAAAAGGCACTGTGTTTGTATAAACTATAGCTGCAATCCGGAAATACGTCAGCATGAGGTAGGATTACTTTTGGGTCAAATTCACAGTACTTCTCTGTAACTGTAAACTCACACATGAAACTCGAAGTTGCAGAAATACACAGCTAAAAAACACATAAAAGTAAACATAAAGTGTGTTTTTCAGATAAGGAAACTGTGTGGTGTTAATAGTTTGATTACTTGAAAAGATTTTTTAAAGATTAACTTAACTTTTTTTTTATAAAGCTGTGTTTTACAGAGTGAAAAATAAAATCCAAGAGTGGGAAAAAAAATCTGTATCGGGTCTTAAAAAGCTAATAACGCTGCCATTCATACTCACTGTGAAGTGTTCGGAAATCGATGCAAAGGTATGGGTGGGAGCTTCTTCGTTCCGGTTCAAATCCAACCTGACTTCTCACTCTCACATCTCCTAGAAGAAATCAACACTTATTTCCTCCAGATTCATACAACATGACAAAACAAAAAGTGTGTGAATGTTCACAAACCAGCCGTACTTTGAATTTTTTCTCATATAGCCTACATTGATATTCATCTCGCTTTAAGTGCCATTAGAATGGGTCTTATCACACAGCAAAGAACAGAACAGGACATAAAGACAAATGCAGTTTAAGTGCAGCCAAAACAGCTTTCAAGCTGACACAACCTTTATAAGAAATCTTCTTTTTCAAGTTTCTGTTGGACAGAAGCTTATAAATGTTATGGTTTTCTGGAAAAACTCAAAAGACAGATTAAAAATTAAAAATAATTGATTATTTTCTTAAACATTTGAGATCCTGTTTTTATTCTTCCACCATTTTTCGTCCACTAATAAGTTCAGCTAGGTTCAACCGATTTCAACAAGTTTGGTATCAAAACATTCAGCTCATTCAGGGCTTCTATTCATATTTTTGATAACTTGTATACTTTTTAAAATATTAAACTTTAAAACTTTATTTTTTGCCATTGAAATGAATGGATGAAGCTTTTTCTAGTTCAAAAACTTGTACTCCTTCCAGATCTAACAACTTCTGCATACTTTCAGCTAAAAACACCTATCCAACTTTAAACAAGTCAGAAGGCTTTCAGTTATAGATTTACCATTCAGATTTCTGATATCTTCTACCATTTTTTAAATCATGGCAGTTTTAAAATCTTCAAATTTTGAGCTATGTGCATCCAAGCGACATGTAGGCCCCTATTCCGACCATAGGAACCCATTATAAGTGAGCGCAGCACTTCAGAGCAGCTTTGTTTCATCTTGTTTAGCTCGTCAGCGTTTAAATTTCTTTCCCAGTAGGAAAAAATAATTCATATCCCTGTGTAGCTGAACGTCTTCTGCTCATCACAGTGAAAGAATGATCTTGATTCGTCTCACGGTTTTCTCACAGCGGTGAGTAGTTTAGAGGTTAGCACTTTCAGATTTCAACTCACTCTGCTCTTTGAAGTTTCACTGACTGCCTTGATTGTCGACAACTGCTGCTGTTGTCATGGCGACGCTGTCCTGTGAGTCTAGGGGAAAGGTCTGCACAGCTGACCTCCTTCATAAGTCAAGCAAGATTCTGTCTCTTTCTTTCTATCTACCTATCCTTCCTTTCATCTGTCTATCGATCCATCCTTCCTTCTCTCTATTCCATCTGTCTATCCATCCATCCATTTATCACTCTCTCTCCATTTCTTTATCCATCCACCCAACCATCTCTTTTTTTGTATATATCCAACCATCTTTCTCTCAATCTATCCACCCATCTAACCATCTTTCTCCATCTGTCATCCAACCATATTTCTCTTCATCTATCCACCCATCCAACCATCTTTCTCTCATCTATCCATTCACCATCTTTCTCTCCATCTATCTATCCATTTACCATCTTTCTCTCCATCTACCTGACCATTCAACCATCTTTCTTTCCATCTAATAACCAATCCAACCTTCTTCCTTTCCATCAATTTATCTATCCAACCAACCATCTCTTTCCTTCCATTTATTCATCCATTCATTCAACCATGTCTTTTTTTTCATCTATCCATCCATCACTCTATTTCCATTTATCTATTGATCTATCAATCCATATTCTTTCTCCATTCTTTCTTCTAAACTTCTATTTTTCCCTATTTTAGTTAAACTTACACCAATTTTTACTGAATTTGCACCTGATCTAGATCTTCCAAGACTTCTGTTACAACCATTTTATTTATTTCGGTGTATCTTTCAACTTTTTTACTCAAATTGAAACACTTTTGATCTAAAAATTACAAACTCAAATTACATTCTGCTTTATAATTATTTCAGCTAATGGTTCAGAAAGCACATTTAAATCCATTTCACCTATTTTATGCTCATTTCAAGTAAGCTTTCCACCATTTTCACCACCTTCCAACATGAATTTGTGCTTTCATCTATTCAGATAATTCACCTGGTGTTTTAAGCTTTATTTTGCATTGCAGTTGAACTGATTCTGCATGACAGCATTCACACTGCTGTTCTGGAAGAACAGCAAATCTAGTTTGTAATTTGTTGCTTGCATGTTGCCTTCAGGTGTGTTTGATAAATAGTGTTTGATTTTATAAAGTATTAAAAATCAAACCTTATGTTGTAAATTCCTGCAGCAACTCTAGTCACATTCTCCTTTGGTTTCAGCACTCCTAAAAAAAGGGTTCCTCCTCAGAAAAAGGACCAATCTGCCCCGACCGGTCCAAAGAACAGCAGTGAGAAAAACTGCCATTTATTCTTTGATCATATGCCATACGAGAAATTTGCAAGCCGTTTCAACTATAGACGATCTTTTTCCTATCTATGTGGATTTTAGGCTTTCATTACTTTCATGAAAAAGCTATTTAAACTGGCATGGCCTCTGTAATGCTGTACAATTTTGTACAAATTGAGTGTATTCATATTAATACAAAAGTTTTCACACAGGGGGGCAAATTCATCAAACTACCAGATTGCTTTGTGGAATAGCGTGGGAGGAATTGTCTCCTCTTTAATACGCATAGGATAAAAAGGAGATTACTGGAGAATTATACGAGAAATAGAAAAAAGCTAAACACTATTTTTTTCTTGGGAAACGATGCGAGGAAGGGGCAAAGGACAGTGCTGGTCTTCAAGAAAGGACAGAGGCTGAGGTTCTTTAATGTTAGAAGCAAAATGCTGCACATCCACAGTCTGTGTTGGAAAGCATGGTTTCCCTTGCAGTCAAACGTTGGAAGAGCAGGATTAGTGAGCTAATAAAGAAATTAGCCTATGTGCTGGGGACTGGTTCTGGATTTTTGGAAAGAAAATTTTCCATGCATCGATCCATTTTCTGTCTCTTTTCCAGGGTCGGGTCACGGGGGCAGTAGCCCAAGAAAAGAAGCCCAAATTTCCCCTTACTCCAGCCACATCTGCCAGCTCATTGGAGGGGATCCCCAGGCGTTCCCAGGCCAATCGAGATATATAATTACTCTGGTGTGACTGTAACCCAAGTCTCCTCATCTGGCTCTTGATTCAGAGGAGCAGCGGCTCTACTCTGAGCCCCTCCCAGATGATCCCAGATCAAGCTTCTCACCCTATCCCAGGAAACTATTTTCAGCCAAATGTATTCTCAATCTTGTTCTTCCGGTCACTACATACAGCTCATGACCATAGGTGAGGGTAAATCTTCAACAAGAAAGACTGGTGCAGAGTCCGCCTTACAGCAGACGCCTCACTTGTAAACAAGTCCCCGAGATTGATGTCTATCAAACTCTGAGCTCCCTGTAGCTAAGAGGTAACTGAGCAAATTCGGATGTAATGGAAGCTAACTGGCAAAGGAAAGGTGGGGTAAAGCTAAGTCACGCTGTTAGTCACATTTGTACTACACTCTGCCATCGAATACCAGTCAGTGAAAAGGACACATCCAAAATTATGATGAACTTCAAAATGAATTAACATCTAAACAAATGAGTTATATAAAAAAAGAAATCTCCCCTCAGTTCTCAAAAAAGGTAAACTGGATCAATCAAACCTAAAATGTGTTGGGTTTTTTTTAAACCAGGCTGTAAACATGTTTATTCCTGCAGTGAAATTGCTCTTTTTAAACATGGGAATTATGGGGGTTTGTTCTGTTTCAGAGCCCCTAGTGGATGAGGGGAGAACTGCAGTTTTTGGCACTGAAGTCCAAATGCTTCACTTTTTTTCCAACAGAAATCCAAATCAGGGGACAATGAGTGTTCTGCACCTCTCACCAGGAGCAACTCCAGAGTGGAAGAAGGTCCAGCATCCCTTCTCAAATATACTGGTTCCACAATCCAAGCCAAGTGCTGAGGTGAATCCAACTATAGATAGCTGGAACCGCTCGACCTCGTCCACTACATCAGACTCCTTCCCTGCCAGCGACATGACGTTCCACATTGCTAGTTCGAAGCTAAATGTTGAAAAGCTACGTAGGGCTTAATCGATTTAATCAAATTTATTGTTTATGAAGATGTACGTTTATGAAAAATCAAGATTTTTTTTTTGTCTCCCCAACACATTTTGGGCCTCATATCATATTGACGTCAGCATACTACTGCTGATTTCCCACAAATCCGCATGAACACATCAACGTGGCAGCTAGCAAAGAAGAGCTTGTTCCCATAAAAGGCCAGTTTCCTTTTTTAATTCGAATTGGAATTTATTTGAAACAATAAATGCCACATTGCAAAATCTGTTTAAGGGCTGTTGCTACCAAAGGTGGGAGCACAACACATTTATTTCACACCTGAAACAGAGGCACTCAGCAGAGTGAGAGAAATTGTGCAATCTGCGATATGCTCAAAACAGAAACAGCCTACAAAATCCCACCAATAGACAATCCATGGAAGTCATTTCATACTGTTTCCCCTATGA
Organism: Pseudomugil tenellus; assembly: GCA_037177515.1. Taxonomy (NCBI): domain Eukaryota; kingdom Metazoa; phylum Chordata; class Actinopteri; order Atheriniformes; family Pseudomugilidae; genus Pseudomugil; species Pseudomugil tenellus. The sequence goes on from JBAMHX010000020.1 coordinate 12,111,755, forward strand.
GAAGATAGGGGCACGATGGAAAGCCATCACGGACGTGGTCTAAAACTAAAAAGCTTTTTTGAAAAAAAAAAATATTTTTGTCATTAGTCAATTTTTTTTTTAACAGTAGATAAAAAAAAAAATCGATTAAAATCGGAAATCTGATTTGGCATATATAAAAAAAATTAAATATTTAACTTTTAGGCCTTATCACCAAGCCCTATCGTTACGGTCTCCGTCTTTAACCACTGCTGCCCCCCAGGGTAATGACATAGTAGCAGGGGGAAGAAAATTGTTACTGCTAATATTAATAGACATTAAAGTCATTAAACAGCAGAGAATGTTCAGACAGAGGTTTCTTCACCTCTGATCCAATAAGAACCAACACAAGAAGTCATTCCTGCCCTGAACAAGGAATGTTAATGCTTTTAGATGAAATGCATCAACTGCATTTTATTATTGTTCCATTGGAAACTTATTACTCCTTTCATTAACAGAGCAACAACATGATTTCCTTTTGAAATGATTAATAATAACTATAATTCAACTAAAAAAATACAAAGTAAGGTTTTGTTTATTGTTCATAATAATCAGAAATAAATGATATTGTACATAAATTCAAATTATTACTAAACTTTGGCTAGTTTTAAAGAAAATGTACACAAAATACTTAACCTTTTGAAAATAGATCTCTTTTTTCCCCTGGTTAAAAACTGATTGATAATTATTTAATTTTGACTGTTATTTGGATTGTTAACAGAAAACCCCAAAAAATGTACCTTTGGTTGTCAAAAGAAATAGGAAATTATCCATCACATCACATTACAATGATGAAGTTGAAGCAGAGCATAATGTGGTAAACCCAATCAATGTGGCACTTACAGCAAACTACAAGCAAAAATATATATATAAATAAAGCCCCGGTGTGTACTATTACTGTGTGGGAACAGTCACACACAAACATCACACTCCCATGTCCCCAGAAGAGGAAACAGAAAGAGAAGTGAACAGCTGACCATGCAATGCCATGTCAGGAGTTTGCTCTACCATTAGAACTTAGAGCTACTAACAGCAATAAAGAGTCTAGCTATGGCTTGTTTTAGTAGTCAAGCAGAGGAACAGGCTCCAGACTTGGACCCTGCAGATGGAGGCCGGCTTGCTTGTAAACTGCAGTTGGAAGGGTTGAGTGCATAGTGAGACAACCGGATGGTGCTGTGACAGTGATGCAGCAAAATGCTAGAGTATTATTCCAGGCAAGAATACCAATCAAGGCGTTTAACAGTGCAGTGGTTCGTTTCCAGCATGGCACTTCAGATTGTGTCATGTGCATCAGAATTAAAGTCACAAGAGTGTGTTCCCACAACCAGCATGTTACTTACTTGCAAACAGCTGTTTGAATACTACACAAGCTCCTATCAAAATACCAAAAACTAAGAATTAAAATTCAAGGCATTACACTTAACATTTAGCTGTTTGTAAAGTTGTTTTTATGAATGTTGGATGTAAAACCATGCAAAAAACACATGACCAACATATGCATTCATGGGAAGTCTGTGAGTTTGTGCCCACGTGTATATACATCTATCACATTTGCAGATACATGTGCTGGTGCTTAGCACATGCGTGCGCGCGCGGGTGTTTCTGAGTGTCACAGGGTCCATGTTTTGCCTGCAGTGCATTAGAGCTGGTGCTCTGGGGTGGATGTAGGTCATGTCATTATAACTGATGTGGCAAAAGCTCTGAGTCCTGCTATTTGAAAGCACATCAGCATTAAGTTAGCAGACAGAAGCCTGGCCCTGGCAAACACCAGTCTGCATTAGCATGGCTGCCCTCCTCACTCTCAATTAAATACAAAATCTACAGACACATGGTGATGTATGACATCATACTTCGCAAAGTAAAATGATTAAAAGGATAAAGCCTCTTCAGTGAGCTCAACGAAGTGCTGTTATTGCGACTAGATACACGTGGCAGCTTGGATTAAGCTTGGGAGAAAAATGGATAGCTGTAGTTTACCAAGATGCCTGTTAATGACTATAATTCACAAAATCTGATACCAGACAGAAAAACAAACCTGGTGAAAATGGCAAATGGACTTTCCCAGTCATGCGGACCACTCAAAGTGCTTTAAACTACATGTCAGAGTCACCTATTCACACACACACACTCATACTAGTCGCAGGCCCATCATGGGCCAATCCAGGGTTGAGTGACTTGCACAAGGACATTTAGGCATGTCCTTACAGGAACCCAAGAAGTGAGCCACCAACCTCGCCTTGTTATTGCAGAACTATTGCTCCTTCATCTGAGCTACAACTTATCTATTCTTCCTACCTCGAAATAAAGGAACAGAACTGCTTAAAGTGACAAAAACTACACACAAAGGAACATCCGTATTAAGTAGACATATCACACGGCCATAATCAGGCACTAATCGCATCCATGCCAAATTACTTATTGATCAGGAAGCCACAGCTGATCTGGATGCTTCCCACATACATTCTTTGACTGGCAGCGCTACAAACTGACCATGCCATCATCCATTTTCTAAACAGCTTACTCTGGAGTTGCTTAGGTCAAATGGAGACCTGCACACAAGCAGTATGTTTACAAACCCACATGTACACAAATATTTAAGCACAATCTGCACACCCTGTACTTCTAGCAAATCTGATCAAACCTCCAAGACTCAACAGTACAGATACACACAGTTTAAGCCTGCTGTGATTGAGAGATTTGAAAAAGGCCATGGATTGAGAGGATTGAAAACATGCACTTTGGAGCGCGTTCTCTTCTTCATAATCTCTCCAGCTTTTAATCCATTTCCCATCTCACGGATTTTTTTCTTTTTCAGAGCCACTGCATATTAAGAAAGGGATGTGATTTATGGGAAGATAAACCTTCAGCTGTCTTGATAAGTGTGTGCATGTCTGTTTACTTATGGTGGATGTGAATATGCGCTGGGAGCAGGGAGACACTTACCTAGCATGCGAATATACAGCGCTGTCTGGTCGGAACTGTCGTAGGAAATAGCCCCTCGCCTCTGAAAAGAAAGAGAAAGCACAAAGATACCATTACAGCGCTGTAGTGAGAGCCTGCCACAGGTTGTTAATTGCACTTAATTGTATGATTGCATGTGTATTTTATAATCCCTGCTCCCTCCAACACACACATAAGCAAGCCTTATTTTAAGAGTTTCATGTATACACACAGTTTTAAAAGTTGAGGCTGGCATAACACTGCTGCTGTGGGATCTAATCTTAAGTGTGAGTGTGTGTGTACGCATATGCATAAAGTCCTGTTACACTGATAAACATGTTCCAGCTCAAAATCGTTGGCCTGATATGACACTACTATCAGTCTTGTGATAAAACATGTGCTATGTAGACACAAACACGACACAAGCAGCGTAATAGAAATGTGTTTAGTCCAATCCAAGTCTGACCCAGCTCTATCGTACCCTAACTTCTAAGTCAAAATGCATTTTTGGAGATGCAGAAAGATTCAAAGTACAGATAAGAAACAAACAAAAAGGAAATTCCAGAGAGATGTCAGCAGGTGATTACTTGAATGCATACAAATGAAAATGAAGGAAGTGACAACTAAAATATATTCAAACCATCTACGAGTCAACAATACCCCTTTAATGTGTGTTTGACGTTTCCTTTAAAAAATAGATAAATGTTTAAAAATTATTAATTTCCTAAAGAAAACTCTCATAATCTGATCAAAATGTATCTGCATCACAAAAGACAACCGGCAGCTACAGTGAACGTCGACTCAAACGAGTTTACTGACCATCTCTGAACTGTTAATTTAATAAAAGCAGATCTAAATCTAGATTTGAACATTTGATTTAGATTTTTTGCCCCCTCTGACCGTGTACACTAGAGCTAAACAAAAAGATGAACAACTTCCTGAAAAGGAGGCAAACACTCAACGAGCACTGTGAGTAAATAATATCATAAACAGCTTTTTTAATGATACAATTGTGCAGGGATTCAACTTATGGCTTGAATATCCTGAAAGCTGTCACAGACCAAAACCAAGGTGCCTTTGTAAGCAGCAGATCACCAAGTAGAATATGTAAGAAAGCAACAGGAAAATCCGGTCAATGCTCTCTTAAGCATTGAGCGTGGTCCATAGCCATGTGGCATTATAGAGGAATAAAATTAGAGGATTTATGACTTTTTTGGGAAAAAAAACTCTCATTCAAGACAGGAAAACCAAACCTGTCAAACAGCATCAGTGCATTCTGAGAAAAGATGCTCAATAAAATACACAGGATGTGCCTGCTTTGAATAAACATAAGGCTCAACACTAACTGATTATGGACCAATGTCCTACAATGTTGCATTGAACCTTTTAAAAATAAAATAAAATACTTTAGGTTTCTGGAACCAAATTTATTTTCTTTGTACCTAAACTAAAAAAAGTTGGTGTACTAGGCTTTTCTCAGAACTGCTCGTGTCCTCTCTAAGAGTTTCTATTTGAGCATCTGAAATTTGTAAAAAGGTCCTGCTGTCGTCAATAGCTTCTTATCAGGCAATCGTATAAGCAGAACTCGTCACTCATGTTAGAAAGAAAATGTTGAAGAGGCAGTTCTTGTTCTTTTCTTATTCCCGACCTGTATCCATAATAATTTTCAGATAGAGATCTCTCTGCAACAAAGTTTGCATCTGGGAGCCGATCAACCCAGAAACTGAAGTTGGCATTAGTGTGATACCTACATATGTGTGCATGCATACAAGCAGCATCTTGATGAATCTCTGAGTTTGAATTTTTCTGCTTCAGAAAAATAATTCAAGGATTATTTTGTTCTCTTTAAAAAAAGAAGAGACAACCTCAGATGGGAAGGGCCTTACTAAAACATATAGAGGAATTCCAACTAAATTATTAGACTGTGCCTGGGAAAATACCCAGTGCCAACTAGAATCCCTCTGCATGAGGAAATTAATCGTCACCAACGCTGAGGCAGCTGTAGGATATTTGACTGTGGTGAATGCATATTTGTTCTGTCGACAGACAGCTGCTCAGGGCTACGCTGAGGTGTTGGCACACCTCACTGTGCACTCTAAATCCCCCCCCCCCTCCCCCTTATTTTACAGATCTTGTTAGTGTTCTGCATAGATTGTATCCCTAAATAGTATAACACCTGTACAGAAGACGGCACTAACACAGTTACCACTCTTTACACAATTGCA
>JBAMHX010000020.1:12117037-12127093 GCA_037177515.1 Pseudomugil tenellus
CTCGGAGGCAGCTGTAGGAAAGTTGACTGTGGTGAAGGCAGATTTGTTCTGTCGACAGAAAGCTGCTCAGGGCTACGCTGGGGTGTTGGAAAACCTAACTGGGCACTCTAAATCCCCCCCCCCCCCCCCCTGCTTACTCCTCTCTCCCTACTGGGGCTTCCCTTGTCTCGGGTTACCCATTCCACAGGGACCATGAATAACTGGCAGGCTGACTCACTGACCGACTTACTGCCAGACTGATGGCTGTCTAACAGGACAGATTTCAGAAGATGCATTTTCCCTGCTGAAGATGAACCTGCTGTTTAAGATGCACTTTGTTAAAACAACAAGTGTCTGGGAATATAATAACACCTGTAGTTGATGCTGGCTACCTTGCATCTGTCTGGGAAGAACAAAATAAAATTATGGACTCATTTAATTATAAATGTCCAGCCGCATAAAAAAAACAACTTGCAAACATAAATGGACTCGTTCATGTGCTCATTACTTCTAACAATTACTGTGGATCTACTTCAAACTTGATAATGGCAGCCCTCTAAGCTCATGACAGCCACCAATCTAAAGGATAATATTTTACCAGCTAGCAAACAGCTCAACTTGGGCCGGCTAATGTGCAAAGCTGTATTTTAGTGTCAACAGCCCTCTGTGTTTACACACAGCACCGGTGTTTAGTGTGACTATTATAGATTGTGTGTATGTATGCATGGACTGCACGTATCTGTGTGAGTGAGCGTGTGTAAGGGGGCGGTATTAGCAGTCACATGCGTGGGAACTGTATATTGCTGGCTCTGGTGCTGGGAATTAAGAGCGACCAGCTCTGCAAACAGTTGCCCAAAGCAAACCTATTGGATAGATTAAGCAGAAATCAAACCTTATGAACAACATGTAGGACCAGTCGACATTCGGCTTGTGCTCCCTTGTGAACTGTGCAACCATAATGTTGCATTTCCAGTGTGAACAGATAAGAAAGTCATGCTTTATCCTTCAAATCTGCATCAGTCAGAACACGCCCCTTCTACATTTTGCAGCACAAAATGACTCACGCATAGTCCCAACATGGTCATGCTGCACGGCTTAAAGATAAATCAAGGACATTGCTCAGTGTCACAGATGCACAAACCCCAATACATTTGATAGATTTAATCTGTTGATATCCTCTGCAAACACTTATCAGAGATAGAAATCATCTGAAAGATTGGAAATGAAGTCCAGAAATAGCGGTTTACGTCTATGTAACATGCATTTGTGTGGATTGCCTATATGGAAAAATATATTTTACACATTAGCACAACTTAGCAGATAAAATTATGTTTATCTGCAAAAATAATATCTGTGGTTATGTGCATGTGTCTTGGAGACTTCCATATTTAATGAAAGTAACTCATGTGAGCTAAAAAATTTGTCCAGGTAAGTAGCAGCTAAACTTTTTTATGGGGTATTCTTAAATAGAAAACAGCTGCAAGACTTTTTTCTTCTTTTGGAAATCTTTAATAAAAGTGGTTTCAATGGAGGACTTTAACCTTTCTTGACATCTTTTCAACTTTCCTTTTGTAGTCGTGCATTCATATGCAAGCATCTGATCAATTATGTCCTGTTTTATGGGAACTTGACCCAATTAAAGACACAGCATCAGTGTTTTATTAAGGGAATTCATGAAAAAAAGTGCCTGAAATGACTACCAAGACCAAACAAAACCAATGTCACTTTGTTTGGGGTTACCTACGGTTAAAAATATGACATTGTGTGAGCCATTCAGAGGCTTTTAACCTAATGTCACGTCACACTTCCATGCTTATAATAATTCATCTTCATCTAAATTCCCCTCAAATCATGTTGAAGATGATAAAAGGATCAACAGATCAATAAAAAGGTATCAGCAAATCTTTAACTTTGAAATAAAATTTCTGAGTTACAGCAGACCTGCAGTTTTTGGGATTTTGTTTCACATGTAAGGACAGTAAAACCTAAACGCTGCCTCTTCATGTTTAGCTCCGACTCTGGGAATAGATAGTCGGCTTGACCCTGATGACCTGAGGGATCTGCTTGATTCATAACAAACTAGAAATACAAACCAGAATGTATCTAGGTCCTAAATCACTGAGTGCCTTGTAAACTAAAAACAGGATTTTTAAGTAAATTCTTTGAAAAACAGGAAGCCAGTGTAAAGATCTGAGAACTGGATTCATATGATGATTTTAATACAGTAACATTTGGTAGTGATGCAAGTTTTATGAGGGAAAAAAAGTCTTAAGAATGATTTTAAGGACGATAATATACAATCATTTATGTAAATGTAATTTACTAAGAAAAAACTCAAACTGTACACGTTGCTTAACAGCATATATAATTCAAATTAAATATAAAAAGGTTATTCTATCATTCTAAAATATTGCAATTGTTTAACAAAATATTTTAAATATTACAAATACATTCGAACAAATATTTTACAAAGATGCTTTATTTAAATTTCACTGACTAACAATAAACCAAGTGAATTTCAGAAAAAACTGAATCTGAAACAAACTAAAAAATAATTTACAGCATCAAACTTAAAAAGAATTAAAGTTTCTTTTTTTGTTTTTTTTTTCCCACCAAGATCCTTTGCAGCTTATTTTTGTCTTTAACTGCACTCTTTCGTACCTAAAACGCTGTGGCCAAAAGCAGATGTTATTTAAATGCAAACAATTAATCAAGGATAGTGTTGGCTTTAAGCCATAACAAAAGCGTGGAAGTGAAATTAGCTTTCTGTGTAATAGCACAATTTAACAATGTTAGCAATTTATCAGTCTACAAGAAAAAATGTGCACATTTTTGCTAAGCGTGTGCACAACCTCAGTCATGAATCTGCACACAGTTTTATGCATTTTGCTTGTGAAGTTGCACTTATTTGGTGTTTGTTTGCAGTGGTCTGTTTACAACCTAAATATTGTTTCGCTTGGAGTTTGTCGCAAGAGTAACACTCTGCTCCTTGTGGTCCCCACAATTTCATGCAAGCTCGTTTACATACGGCTGTTTCTTATCTCAGCTCAGTCTCCCCGCCTGAGGTCACAAACACTCATGTTTCTGAGGTCAGGACCTAATGTCAAATTCCTGACAAAGTGCATAGCTCCAGGGCTTCAGTGTTTGTCATATCTGATTTTAAGAATAAAAAAAAAGGTGCACAAATACAGACTCAATTGACTATTTGAATCCAGTTAGGTGAAAAGTCTGCTCTATAGCCCCCATAATAGTGGTCATGGATACTCTTTGTGGCGTTTAATCTGAATACTGACGTTGTCATTTTAATATAAACTGGTAACAGAGCTGTAAAATCCCAGATAAAACAATTTAGGGACAATCTGTCATTGCTTTGAATGCTATTTAACACCACAGTGCTACATTCTTACACTTCCTTGTTTCCATCTCAGGTGTAAAACATTGTTTTAATGTTTTATCATATGTTTTAAAAAAATAGGGTTTAATTGAGGACAAGCATATTAAAGTCAGAAAGTCAAATGATTGCCAGCAGTCTTCCAATAAAGTGGCGTATCAAAATGCCAATAAAAGCACAAACACTGCATTACTTCCCAAGATAGAAGTAGCTGGACTCGGTACTGTTTAAACTAAAAACTTCCTCCTGAGTTACAACCTCGCCGCTGTGTGGGACAGCACATTCCACTAACTGAGTGCTAAGCCATAAACACAGACAGGTTTGGAGTGTTTGTGCACCATCCTCTGCATTACACACACACACACACACACACACAAAAAGCCCTAGATAGCATCTACCTGTTGGTGGAGTGTTTGAGCATGCTGCCCACTGTGACACACACCAGCTGCAGTGAATTTTAATAGATGCCTGCTGGTTGGAGGAGATGCCTGGGGGTGCATTGGCCACAACGCAGCATGCTCGTCGAGCAGAACTACATTTGCAACTTGGTTTTTTTTCTTTCCCTTTTTACTTTTATTTGACTGGCAGAGAAAGTGTTAAGCTGATTTTTACAGAGCGTTTTAAAAAGTTCACTGCATGCACATGTCCTTACATGTCCTCAATGCTCTGCAAAGCAAGCAAAGTGTCACAGTCTGTCTCCACTGTGCAGGAATCTCATTCATTTCAAACATCAACCCCAGGCTCTAATTGCTTCTCAGGGTCAGCTTAATGCACCTCCTCAAGCTCCTCCTTGGAGCCTTCTGAGGACAAACAAAGCCCAGGTCACTACCACGGGTTTAAACAATCTTTACACTGGTAAATAAATTCTCTGATCCTGTTAAGAGCCTACAAGATCAACAGTAAATGTGATTCAGGCAGATCAGTTAATGGTGTGTCTTAATTTGCATAATCACGTTCATATGGCCGATTGCACTCGACGTTACAGCGCAAAAACATTGTGGTCATGTGATAAGAGGGGCCCCTTACAGAGAGTCAGACATGCAGAACAACATGAGGAAAGCGCACATTTCAGCTGAAGTGAAGACAGGATGCAGTTTATTTACAACTGCGAATGCGAGGCATTTCCCTTAACAACAAACAGAGCCACGCATTTCAGCATACTCGCACCAAATCCGTCCTAAAAACCCACATTTTGGTCGCACAGGGGTTAAAGTTTTTTGTGAAAAGTTGTGAAACACCCAGCTCAGACTCTGAACGGCTCCTTCAGCATTCTTACCACATCCTGAAACTACGTCAATCTGATCGCAGTTTAAATCAACAAAGTAACTCCCACAGAGAGAGGCACTGTACTGTATTCCCTTATCAGTCTGTGCAAAGAAGCATCGTGGTGTGGCTGGAACTAACACCACCCTCTCCCACCCTTTTGCATGGGACTTATCATCTCCCCTTGCGTAAACATTTCAAGTTTGAAGGACCTGATCTAAGATCTCCGGCCACGATACTTTTGATTAAATGTTACGAAACAGACTGGAGCAGATTCCAGATCAGTGCATCATTGTTCGCAGTCTAAGCTGCTTAAAATTATCACCCAAAGTCACGTGACTTAGCAAGCCTCATCACTGCTCTGCTTATTTGAAATTAATTCAATTATCAAAGTTGTGCAAGTGCAACTCTGTGCAAGTGTGCTGTACTAGTAATAAATAAGATTGTGAACCACATGGTGTAGAAAAACACTCCAGCCAAGAGCATCCTCCAAAAATATGTGCAGCAATGCCGAGCTGCACAAATGCATGGTGTGCTTTATAGTTTAAATGAGAAACATACGACTCTTTACTGTGTCCCACTCCTTGTCTGCTGCTCACGGTCCTTTCAATTTGCACCAATCTAATTAGTCCCGGCCCTGTGTTTACCCTTCATATTTATAAGAGCAGCCAGATGGGACCCGCATCCTCTTACTGCATTCAAGCAAAATTCTAGTTCACCTCCCACCTTACTATGGCAGCTAAACAAGCACGCTACATGCAAAGAAGGGGGCATTGTAATGGATAAACAGGCATATCTATTTGATGCAGTTTTCAACGCCACTTCAACAGCATATTTACACCCAGTCACTATCATTCCACAACCACAGAGCGACATATTCCTCTGAGACTCGGTCGTGTCTTCAGTCTTGCTCTTTTATACTTTGTTTATAAGAGGAAATGTCTTCATCAGCGAGGGAAGAGGGAGGGAGGGTGGAGGAGAAAGAGAAGAAGAGAGGGAGCTTGTTAGGGAGCGGAACAAGATAGCTAGCAAAAGAAAAAGAGATAGAGACTCCGGCCATCTGTGAGTCTGGAAATGGGCCAAACCACTGCCCACAGAGCCAGGCACATGCCTAACTGCCTCTTTCTGCAATGGTAGTTGAGCCTTGCTTCCACAAACAACAGGCCTGTGGAACCACACACAAAAACACAGCAGCCGGCAAGGACAAATGCACCCTTATGGTCATAAATACGGCCTGAAACACAATATTTGTCGAAGTGTAATTGTTCCACAACAAAAGACTGAGTGACACTATTGTACACATGCCAGCGTATTTACCCAATCAAATCTGCATATGTTTAGATGGAAACAGGACAGATAACATCATTTGCAAGTTGTTTTGCAAATATGTTTTTACTTAAAGAGTTGTAAATATGTGATTTAATAATGTCTAAAAACAAAATCATCATCAAATCATCACTATTCAGAGCAAGAATCCAAGATTATCTTTCCTATAAGAGGAGCACAATATCAGGACATCTTATACGGACCACCTGAAAAGGAACAAAAAGCCCATTTGAGAAACTAAACCTTAAAGAGAATCACAACAGCTTCACACTTGTGTTCATATGCATTAATGAGCAGCAAAAACCCTACAGAGGTGGATTTTTTTCTGATGGTTTGAGGCCTTGCCAGGCAACCTTTCTTTAGCAGCTGACTTCCAAAACGTACCACAGCAAAAAGTCCTCATAACTAACAGATAATCATCATAGAGCGGAGAAGAACTTCAAGTATGCAAAAGGATGATGGTTAGACAGTCATAAAAGTGCTTCCCAGCCATAATCAGCCAAAAAGACAGGGGATAAGCGCTCTATTGCAAAGACTTTGCGCTGGTTTTTGAGTTGGCCTGTCTGTAAGGGTGGGTGACAGGTTCAAAGCAAACACACATGGATGGATGGTTGTAGCAGGGACCTGCACAAAATACTAATGGACAACCCCTGAAAAGGGAACACACAATGCTTCGCTCAAGGTTTAAACATGTCTTGCAACACAAGAAGAAATGTTTACCTCAGCAAATACTGCAGGAACTAATATTACACATTCATCTACAGTACATTGCAAAAACTTAGAATATTATGAACAAATGCTCAAAGTACTTAATATAGACTTTTTTTCCACAGATGCACTGCTTTCCCATTTTCTGCAGCAACAACACACAGACCACAGAACAGGTTAAATAAATATAGAGACATGCCAAAGTAGTGATATTTTCAAGAGAGAACAAGAAACAGGAAGTCAAAATATGACTCAATGATTTATGCTCTGTCAATGTGTGCAAACATTAATAACAGAGCATAGAAAACTCACCAACTTCACCATTATCCTAGTGCTGGCTAAAGTATAAGCCAAGTGGCCCTTTTACACAAATACAAAGTTAGGAGCTGTGTGTGTTTTAGACCAACTAGATAAGAACATCTTGGGTGCTTCTGTGCAAGGTAATGCTCTCTGTGCGTGTTAGGGCCTAAATATCCAACAACCACCTGCAAGATTCCTGTAGATTATTCATGTTGTTTGGAGGGAAAAAGAAAGATATTCTCATTTTATAACTTGTGCATTAACCTTAAAAGTAAAGTCTGCATTTAAACTGTGCAAGAATTGCAGGAATATTTGATAAAGTTGAATATCTTTACCTGTGACAGCTGTCTTGGATCAGGAGCCCCAAAGAGAGAAGAGCTGGAGCTGAAACTAATGGCTCCCCTCCGGCTGAGGACGTGCTTGGGAACCGGCCTGTCCAGAGGCAAAACCGGTAGCTGGTAACATACTTCCATTGAGTAATTAAGGTAAGATCCGAATAAAAATATACATATATATATATATATATATATATATATATATATATATATATATATATTTATTTGGATGTCTTTTCAAAGAGGAAAAAAAAGATAAAAGTTGCAATGCGAAAAAGATTACTGGTGAGATAGAAAATATTTTTCAACAGAGAGAAAACGATCTTCTATAAAGCTTAAAGTATTTCTGTTCATTATGAGAGACTCAAAACTTGTCCAGATTGCCTTCATCGATGCTTGCGTCTCTTCTACCTCCACCGTTTTACCTCCTTGGGTGTCATTATGTAGGGGGTGAAAAAAAATCATGCTGCTGTTGCATTTGCCCCCTTCCTTCTCATTTTGCTCAAATCCGGGCCCACGGACGACGAGACCTTGCCATTTTCTGGGTCTTTATGAACTCGCTTCCTCATTTTCACAGCAGAAAAAGCGTCTGCTCATTTGGCTTTCGTTGCGTTTGCAGATCCGCATATCCCGATACGAAAACAAAAGGCACAGCCGCTTCCAAAAAATGTCATCAACATATAATTTTCTATGCAGCTCCGGCGGATGGAGTGAGACGAGCTCCAGGATGTGAGACCTTGACAGTCGTGGCCGGAAGGTTTTCTCTCTCATTCAGGCTTCAAACCGGTGGCGGAATTTAAAAAAAATCAACATGTAGGGCTTTTCCGTCTTCATTGTGAAGCTGCATGATGAAGGAGCAGTTGTCTAATTCACCGCTGGGTCGGTAAAACACAAAATGTCTAGCTCAAAAAGGGGAACCCCGACGTTCATCTCATTCACTGCGACTCTTGGGATTTTATGGAAAACCCAATGAGCTGCAAAACAACGCTAACCCCCAAGAAACGCATAATTATTAATGTAAAGTGTGTTTGTTTCTCTACAACTACCTGCCTATCGTCCTAAATCTTAGCCTACTGTATGATTTTAAAGCACACACACCACCTGCCAGAGATGGTGCTGTTGGAGAGAGGGAAAACCGCCCTTGTCTAAGTTCAACCAATGGTGAGGAGGTAGAGGTTGTAAGTCATGCGCTAATTGGCTGATTCTGTTCAACTGGTATAAAACAGTAGATGTGATTAGCTGTGAAGTCGGGGCGATCCCTGGACCTATATGAGCAGTCATTTGCAGGCGGCGTGGACTTTCTCAAGGGTATTCCTCCACAACGGGGCTTGCCCTGCAGCGGTCCACATCATTGCCAGTGATTACCTTCCTCTCATGACTCATACTACTTGGGAGCTCATACTACCAGGAGCTTGAAATACAGCCTTTGGGAGCGTTTTGAAATGTTGCATCTTCATGCTCAAGCTATGTTAATTTGCTTCATCTGCCTTCAAGTGGCGACTCTAGTTACATGCAAATTAAGGTGTAAAAATCGGTCCTCGTTTTGTCTTACTGTCTTCAACTACATGCTTTTTAAAAAAATATTTCCCATTTTATTTTTTTGCATGATATAGAAAGAAACTGGCTTTGTGCGTCAGGTGCCACCATTTTACATTTGTATCCAGAATTTTTGCTCTGAAGATTTCTCATGCCATGCTCATGTGCTGAGGTACAATGGATGTACCATGGCAACTGTCAGGCCCAGTGCCAATGCAAGCATAATCCTCTCATTCCGCATTTCCAAGGTCTTGAACGTAGCTCCTCACCATCAACACCCCTCACCAGAAAGCTAATTCAGGCAACTAAGCTTTATAAACATAATTTTATATGTGGACCTACAAAAAAAGCTGAATGAAGATGTGAATGGTTTAGATTGATGCCCAGAATGTATACCAGAACATTCCCTCCTGACTTCTCAGTGATTATAACCTCGTGCATTGCAAACTACAAAATGTTTAGTTAGAAACAAAAAGTAATATTGAAAAAAATTGTAAAAGAAGAACTTCGAAATGCCTGCAGCTTACCATACACAACAAAGGGCGGGATACTTTCTGGAATAAACAGCATTCATAACTTTTTATTGCATGTTTTTCCTGTTTTCATTTTTCTAAGACATGTCCCTACAAACCCTACAGAGATACATGCAGCTTCCAAACCTGTTGTTGCCTGATAACTGCTTGATGAACCCTATGTCTCTGTCAGTGGTACACCAGTTCTGTGCACATAATTTACACCCACTGCTTTAAGTATTCATTTGGGAATATGACTTGGGAAGCATTTGTGTTAATTAATTTCCTCCTCAGCTTTTTTCTTTGTTTTGTTACCTTAACAGCAAACGTAAGGGGCACACACAACACGCCTGCAGAAACACCTTCTAGGCAGGTGTGTTTTAAGTGCTCTAGTATCAGTCTAAAGGGTTTTAGAAAGCAAGTGAGCTGCATATATGCTAATTCCCCTTGGGCTCACGGGTGCAGTATATGCTTGTGAGACACACTTATGCCCCAGGCACTATTGTCCTACTGGAAACTCACCGGAGACAGATTGTAGTTTCCCTAATTGATTAATCTTTTACTCTGTATACTATGTAAGCATCAAGGACTCATTATCCTTCTGTTGTTAGCTATGCAGAGGTTTTTATGACTATTTATGACAACTAGCATCGATTTGCATCACTAAGCAGTAGGACAGAGATGTGCATGTACACACTAGCATATA
>JBAMHX010000020.1:12127193-12145239 GCA_037177515.1 Pseudomugil tenellus
TATATATATAATTTGCATCTACATTGCCATTTTCATCAGATTGGGAAAATTAATACAAGATCATTTTTACATGCTCATGTGATACTTTGCTGCATGCATTTAGCGCCATCTTGTGGAGAAAAGGAGTCCTTACAATGGCCCTTTAATACCAGAATTCAAACCATATCATACATTTGCTTAAAAATACAAGCTGTTAAACTTGGTTTAGAACTTGTATAGATAAATTGTGAACCAACACAAACATCAGATTTATTGTAGGCTCAAACTTTTCAATATTTCACATCAGCCCCTTAATATTATGCCTCCCATATGCAAAGCTAAAGCAGTGTTTCATCTGTTATTTACATCCATATAGTGCACAATAAAATGTAAGGTAAATGAATAAATAAATCTAGACTGAGCTGCTTAACTATAACTGCAGTGGATCATGATGACGCATGGAATGACGTCAGAATACAGCTGCGAAATGCGGCTCACGCTTTCTGCCACTAGATGGCAGTCTTTTATTATGTTCCAGATGAGGCTATTGAAGTCCACCTGCAGAATTAAATAAAAAAAAATTAAATTAGAATTTAAAAAACATGCTTCTTTAATTTGATAAAGGTTTAAATAGTTGATAAAATTTATGTATAAACTGTAAAAATGTGTTTTTTTGGTTGTAACCTTCATAAATCTATAGACTGCTGCAGTAGCTCTTATAGGCAAAACTGAACAATGTCATTTATGTCTAATCTCGTCTGACTTTCTTGTTTTCATAGTAATGGTGCTCTTTAATAAAATGAAAATGCTGTAATAAATAACTTGTTACAAGAGATTGTAAAGATGTTTTGGGTTAGATAAGTAGTTTTCTGTGTGAATGTCCACAACTTGATGTTGAGGCATTGTGCTTGCAGTTTTCTCATAAAAGACAATCAGAATTATTTTGTGAGTAAATTTGGGGCTTTATGGTAGAGAATAAGAGAAAATGTGAGTAGTGTGTACCTATATCTAAGCCACTGTATGCTGAAATTATACAAGCAATCCATAAAGGGTTGGAAATTGCTGCACTGCAGCTGCATAAATAAACTTAGTGATGTCCTCTGCATGAAAGATAACTTCGAATTTCCATGACAACATGGATAATATCCCATTTTTATGACATGTTTTGTTTGCAAGTCTTACCTGCTTAATGCAGACACTTCTTGAAATATGTACAAGATATGAAAATCACCCTGCTTCCCCACACTCTGGAGTAAAGTACTGCACTTCTTGTGGTTTTAAGAGTGTGAGCTTTAGGCAAGGCTGAGACAAGCCCTTGAATGCTGAGTGCATCTCCGTTTCCCATAACCATGAGCTGCAGGGATGCTTGCTAAACAGACTGACGTCTCTTTTACGTCATTGTTCGAGCAATAATGTTATGTAAATTTCTATGTGGAAACCTGACTGTACGTGATTGTCGTTTTTTTTATACAAATATTTGAATATAGGTTAAATATAATTATAACAATTTACAAAGAGTCAGGGCTCAGATAAGATTCATTAAGCAGATTAATATCTGTATTTACTTGTTACATTTGGTCAAATATGGAAAAATAATGCTTTTTTAAAGAGCTTTTCTTTGTGCAACAAAATGAAAGCTTTCTTCTGTTGTTTTACTGGTTGAATGTGCTTTTTTTAACCTACTACTGTAATTACCATCAGGCTGATGTAACAAAACAGCTTTGCTGTCTGACCTCAGTAAATATATACTGGTTCATTTAGTTAAATCTGACCAACCAGCAACATGGTGGACGGACTATTGTGGAGAATATGCTTTAGTGTACCATATGTGTTAATTTCTCAGTGCAAAACTTATATTTTTTCTATATTGTGAGTACAATTTTTAAAGTTGGTTAGATGCTGCTTTGTAAAAAGTAACCAGCTAAAGATTTCTGTACTGTAATTTAAAAGTAGAAACATAGAAATAAATGCATAGATGGATGGAGCAGCATCAGTATCCAGGAGTTATCTTTCAGTGTAATCATTAACACAACATGCACTAGATTCATGCTGGATTAGAGTTCTTGATGACCCAGAAGAATTGTAATGCTGAACCCACTGCTGTTTGTAAATAAATGTTTTTCACATTCTCTCATGATATCTCTGTTTGAACATATCTCTTCTTTCCCACACCCACATATTTCCCGCACCCCCTTCAATTTGAATTGTGTGCATAAGTAATTGCAGTCTACACCATGCACACACATGGAAAAAGAAGCTGTATTATCTCTAAACGAAAGAAGAGCTGAGTTGGCAAACTTCTGCAAACTGTTTTAGCAGCTTAAAGATCCACCGGGCTGTGTGTCACATGACAAATATAATATCAGGAAGATTATTTATAAGGGAACAGATGAATGAACCTAAAACCAATAAGTAGCTGTGCTGTGAATAAACTATAAATAACATCATGTTCATGTATGTTTATGCTCTTTCTAATATTATCGTGTCCTAAAACATGATCTTAGATGAAAACATTTACTTTAGACGGTTGATTTTGGGCAAACTCTCATTTTTAGAATAGCTTACAAAGACTTTTTAAATTGCTGCTTACCATCTGACTTCCACCTAACTAAAATATTCATGCATAAGAACAGATGGCACTCTTTGCTCCGCTTCATCCTTCTTTTTTTGCATACATTTCTCTGCTGTGGTGCTGTTTGTGTGTGTTCGTACACACACAACCCTACTGAGTAAAATGTGAGTATGTGAATAAACCTACTGCTGTGCATTTTGGAAGCGCTGTAGTCTCTTTTACTATACATACCCAAAGCGCTAAGTACCACAACTTAAGCAAGGAGTTGTACATTGTGCCTCTTTAAACTGACAACTTATGCCTTCAAAGGCAATACTCTGTGGTATTCATACTGGCCTTTCATCTCCAAGAAATCTCCATACCGCTCCTAATTTTTCAATCTGTATTGGATTTTTGCCAACAGGAGCTGCAATATTACAAGTCAGATGTTAATAGCTTTAAAATTATGAATTCACTTCAGTCACGAAAACATAAGCCAGAACATCTCCTTAATTGATCTAATTTGAATTCCCTTTTTAAACGTCCCATAAATGGGGAGCATCGGAGCAGTCCTCGCTTGTTAATGAATATGTAATCATACTAGTTCAGCCTTTTTAAAGATTAATGATTAAAAGCGTCCCCAAAGCATCCTAAAATCACTAAAGACTTCATTTGTAGTGCATCACAGGAAAAGCAGAGAAACACACATGCCTATACTTAATGACAAAAATTAATAAGTCTGCCACTTTATATTTTCATTTACATGAAGCAGCAGCTTTCAACTTAAGAGCAAGATATGAAAGTGGTGACTTAAAAAATGTATCTTATTATCTTTTGTCAGCTTGAAGGCATGAGCTTAGTGCATGCTTGCAGATGTAGTTCTAAGGTTGCTTTCTGGTGCTGCTTTATGGATTAATAAAAACAAAGAGACAAATTAGAGAGGAACAGAGAGACAGTCATTATTTTCAGCAACAACATCTGTCTGAAACGTTTAAACATGACTCACTGACTCTGATGTGTGAAAGCACTGCTTGCATTTCCATGCGACCTTGCTATAAACGGAACAGAGGTGCAAGATGCAGATGTCATATTGTATGAGTCAGATGAAAGGGACATTTTTGCACAGATGGGTCAAAAACTACCTGAATTATGACATGAAATGCTCTGCAATGCAGTGAGTATATTTAATTCATCTGAAATGATTTTGTGTATAAGGTTTGGCAAAGTACTTGCAAACACATTGATTACTCGAAAACCACACAAAGCATTTGTTGAAAATAACAAAAGGCATCTCTGTAAGGGGAAAATCACTTTTATTCAGTAACTATTAGTTATAAATTACTCTGTTCTTCCGGTTTTAGACATAAACACACAATGGAGCATTTGTATAAATATTTGTAAATAGTTTATGAAACAGATTCAAGAACTTAAGCAATCCATCATGTTTTAATATGTAGCTCAAATGAAAAAAGTCACAGAATAAACAACAGCAATAAGTAAACTTAAAAAGAGATTTTAGATGCCTGCTACAGTCCTCGGTACTACTACTAATTACCATCACTTAGTCATCTATCAATATGAGTTTGCAGGGTTATAAGGCATCTCAGTGGAAAGATTATGTTTGTCTGCAGCAAGCAAATAAATCTGTGTTACATTTAAACTATATTAAAAAGAAAGGCATTGGAGGTAGATTAATTCAGCTTTTAATATGCTGAGCAACTGTTCAGACCACTCATCAAGCTTTCTGAATCAGACATTCTTATATTAATCGATATTTAGGATAGAGTAGAACAAAAATAAACTTTATTGTAATTGAAGAGACAATTAAAAATTGAGATGCAACTCTATATAAGTCCATCCCTTATAATCCCTTATTAAAGACTCTCACAATCAGCTTCTCACCACTAATACACTTTCAGTCACCATGAAGGAATGAATGAATGAATGATGGTTGTAGCAAAGTGTACAAAGAGATAATAAAATATTGATGTTCATTGTTACGCCCATCACAAAAATGTGAGTAAAAGTTGTAATTCTAAAAATTGATCAATACTATAACGCATTTGAAAAATTATGGAAATTACACACAATTTTTATAAGCGAATGAGTTAAATTCCTGTTAATGTGTATTTGGAATAGTACTCTTTCTGTCTTTAGTATTTTTCCTCTCTTGGGAAAAATGAACAGTCCTTCGAGCCGGATTTGAACCAGCGACCTAAGGATATCTAGAATCAACCTACAGTCCTCCGCTCTACCAACTGAGCTATCGAAGGTACGAGAGAAAGTAAACACAATGTGAAATTCTCTAAAATCAAGTTCGATCCCAGGACACGACGTAGTGTGAGATGTTTAATTTCTTCCTTATCAATTTAGAATACCTTCACATAAAGTATGGCAGAGCACATTGCAGTCACTATAAACCATTAAATATATAAACAGAAAATAATAAAAATGGACAAAACTGGTGAAACTGCTGCAGTGGTTTAGCATGTAAAAAAAAAAACCGTTAAAACGGTTTAAACCCACTCGCCCTGATGTATTGTAATCTCTCGTTAATTGTAACTATTTGAGCATTTTTTAAATATTACAAAAGGTCACTCTCCTTCGAGCCGGATTTGAACCAGCGACCTAAGGATTTCTGCTTACAGACCTACAGTCCTCCGCTCTACCAACTGAGCTATCGAAGGGAGATGGCGGGCAAGGCAACATGTTGATAGATGACGCAAACAATGGTGGGGCTTCACCATACATGGTTTCACATGCTTTGTCACTGAATACGCAAGCTATTATTAAAAACACGTTGAAAGTCATGTACTTTGCTTTCTGTTGAAGCGAACTAGCTCCAAACGACGAGCTTTCTAATAATGTTCATTTTACGTCAAATCCGATAATACAAACAAACCTCAAACCTAAACAGCAATCATGTCGTAAATGTGGGGAATTAGCTCAAATGGTAGAGCGCTCGCTTAGCATGCGAGAGGTAGCGGGATCGATGCCCGCATTCTCCAAAGCTTTTTCTCACCTTATGGAAGACAAGACACGAGATATAAAAATGATGCAATGAAGTGAAGAGTATTTCATAACAATGTGCATCTAAAGCATCACATCTTTAATATGTATCCATTAACTCTGGTCAATGGAAAAATGTTCTAATTCCATCAATTCTGCAATTAGTCATCCTGCTCAAGATTTTCTTAAATACATAATAATAAATAAATGTTGAGTGTCCTATTGTTTTTTCATGACCACACCTTAAAATTCAACCTATCATAAAATGTCAGAAGAGCTTTAATACAATAATAGCTAGTAGTGGTGTTTGTTTTATTTTTTAAATGAACATCATTCAACTATTTATTCCATGCTTAGTCATTTATCATACAATTAGATTTATGCTGGAATGAATTAGATCTAAGATACAAACTACAAAACCTAATCATATTTAGGTTGCTTCTTATAAAGTCTCTATTATTTTAAATAAATATGTTGCACACATAACAGCGTAGAGTCTTGTCAACAGCTGTTCTGTACTGGCCTGCTTAATTTCAAATATGGGCAAGGTAAAAATGGCAACCTTTGACGTGACAGCAGTAGCTGCTAAAAAAAGAACTGACACCAGCCAGATAGGACCCTACACCCTCTCGACCAAGAGCAGCAGGCCTTCTTCATGTAACTTTCCCCCCAACGCTTATTGTTTTAGAAACAGACTTCTTAGTGAACTTTTAATTTAACAAGTCTAATCTAATTGATTTCTGGAGGTTTTATTTAATCATTTGGCTAAAGTTGTTGTCATGGAGGACTTGGAGAAGCAGCTGATTTGTCCCATATGCTTGGAAATGTTTACAAAGCCTGTTGTCATCCTGCCCTGCCAGCATAACTTGTGCAGAAAATGTGCCAATGATGTTTTTCAGGTAAGCAAACAAATTCCACTGATTTTTGCAGTAATATGAGAGAAAATTAAAATGAAGGAATGTCACTATTATGTATTACCAAATCCTGTTAACTGTCTTTGAAATCAACAACTTTACATGTTTTTCCTTGGATTTTGTTAAATTTAGGGCCAAAATAATCATTTTGAGTTGCATATATCATTCAATTTGACAGAGGTTTGACTCAGGAAAGACTGTAATCAGAAACATTCACCATGACTGCAAAATATCAAGAGCATGAACTGTTTTTAAGTATTTGACTTCCTATATTCCTTTTCCGTGTATTTACATAACCAATTTAAGTTTAAGCAATTAGAATTAAGATTTCATAACTGTGAAGTGAAATCATTTTACTTTTTTGTGCAGCTATCCATCAAAACCCTTCCATCAGACTAAATGTTACTGAATTATTATTGCTTAAAGGCTTCAAACCCATACCTTCCAACAAGAAGTGGCTCACTGACATCTGGGGGCCGTTTCAGATGCCCGTCCTGCAGACATGAGGTGGTCCTGGACAGACACGGCGTTTACGGCCTTCAGAGGAACCTGCTGGTTGAGAATATCATTGATATGTTCAAGCAAGAGTCCAGTAGGTGAGACACACCTTACAGTTTCACATGAAGGAAACCGCTTTGTGTATCAGTGCTAGACATCCCTATGGGATGAAAATGAGCACAAAGTGTACCAGTTAATATTGTGCATTAAATGCCAGGAGCCTCTGAGTCAGATTGCTGGAGTGGATCGCAGGATGTTTCTAAGCAGCGGTCATGTGCACAGATGATTTATCCAGTGGCTTACCCAGTAGCCAAAAAGGCTTGCCTGACAGAAAATGTTAAAATACTTCAGTTGATGCACTCAGGATGGTCTACCTCCAACTCAGGAAACATTTAGTGGCCCAATTTGGCAATGAAATTAAATATTTTATCAACAATAACCTGATAACTCGAGAGAGTTTATAGGAATGAATCTGCCTGACAAGAAGGCATAATCTGTGCAGGAAGTCATAGCATAGATCTGTGCAGTGGAAAGCTGACGTATCGATTTCTATGCTGACAGTGCATATGTATGGCGAGGTAAGACGGATGGATTATCAATAAACTGCCAAAGTGTACAACTGTGGCATTTTTAAACAGACGATACATGTCACATCAGTATGCAGTGAAAAGAGAAGGAAATGCTACTGTTTTTATTCTCCCTCAACAGCAGCAAGCCAGTGCCAGAGAGAAAGGAGCAAACACCCATGTGTGATGTTCACGAGGATGAAAAGATAAACATTTATTGCGTGACCCATGGGGTGCCTACATGCTCCATGTGTAAGGTTTTTGGAGCCCATAAAGACTGTGAGGTGGCCCCCCTCAGCAGCATCTACCAGACTAAGAAGGTAAGGCCTGAAACACAGTCTGGATTAGTTATTTCTATCTTAAAACGACTATATTTGTTTGGACTGCAAACCTGAATTAGATAAAGTGATTAAGGCAAAGAAATTATTGAATATTTCATATTGATTAGTTTCAGGTACAAACGAATGATTATTACGTTTTACTTGTTTTTTTCCTGAAGACAGAGCTGAGTGACGGGATTGCCATGATGGTCGGTAACAACGACAGGATGCAAGGCATCATTAGTCAGCTAGAGGAAGCCTGTCGTGCCATAGAGGTCAGTATCCAACTGCTGCAGTGCCTTGCTGCTCACTCACACAGCATGCTTCACTCTTTGCATGCACTAATGCACCTGTATAGACTTACAAACTGGTGCAATGTGTCCTTGTCATGGCCACTCCTGTTGCTTTTATCAGTATCAGCCTAACACGATGTGAAAGAGGGAAAATGAACGTATTCGTACCACATCTTGTTCCCTCTTTCCCTTTTTTCCGTGTTACTTCCACAAACTTGATTCTCACTATACTCCAGCAACATTCATAAAGGTAGGAAAATAAGCAGCCGGATTGAAGCGTGAGGAAAACAAAGCTTTATTTTGGTTCATGTGGTGCAATTAGATGGAGTAGAGAGAAATCTGGAATTTCTCCAGTTCTGTGTGTCCCCCTCTGTGGTGTCACTCAGGACGGACATGTAGAAAAGTTAACAACCACACTGGTAGAATACATTATTTATGTAATCGTGCAATAAAAACGACACCCAAGTATTATTTTTTGTTGCTTTTGAATATTCTAAATGCTGTCAAACTCTCGAAATTTCATTTGCATGCATTTCTCAGCCAAGCTCCTTGATAAATGATTAATGTAGACATGCCTTTTGGAATTCCCTATATTTCCTCTCGTGCATGCAACTTTTCCTTTGTCTCCTGTTGTGGAATATATAGGAGAACGGACGAAGACAGAAGACACTGGTGTGCGAAAAGTTTGATCATCTCTACACCATCCTGGAGGAGAAGAAAAGGGAGATGAGTCAGAGGGTGACAGCTGAGCAGGAAGAGAAGGTGGACTATATCCGGAGCCTGACAAGGAAATACGGAGACCATCTGGAGGAGAGCTGCAAGATTGTGGAAATGGGGATTCAGACCATGGAAGAGCCAGAAATGGCTTTATTCCTCCAGGTCGGAGTTAATATCAAATGAAGTTTAAAAGTTTAATGTGGGGGTGCAAAAATAAACTGCATTAATTGGCTGAAAATGTGGATAGGCTTTCCAGAAATGAAATGAAGTCTATTTTTATCTTGTTTCTTTCAGAACACAAAGCCTCTCATCAAAAAGTGAGTACATATTGATGCGCTGAACTACAAAAACTGGCATTAAAAACAAAAAAACCCTACAAATTAGGTTAATTTCCCTTGAAATAAAATAAAATTTCTTGTAATAATTTATCTTATTTCAAAGAAAATTAACCTGTCAAGAATTCCTAAAACAAGTAAAAAATCTTTAAAAACCTACTAAGTAAGAATAATTATCTTATGTTTAAAAGAAATAAGCATATGTGTCCTTGATTTGAGATGTTTAATCTTACTTAGATTTTAGTTTTTGCAGTGTAGTCATTTCGTATACAAAGACGTAACCTCTCCGGTTTTATTCACCGTTCAAAAATCTTTCATTTCACAAATTTACATCTTGTCCTGCTCATAAAGAACACAGCATTAATGGAGCAAAGTAGCACCTTGTCTATGATGCCTGCGAAAATCACAATGTTGCAAATCACTATTTTCAACTTTAGCACCCTGAAATAACGTGTGAAATGTGTCAAACACCACAAATAGATCCATGTATTTAGGGAGTGTTACCATGACTAAGTGAGGCTTTTTCCCCCTCCATTAAAATGCACTCAGGATTGCAGAAGCATCCAACACAGCACACTTGGATAAGGTTGAGCGTGGCTATGAAAATATGGATCATTACAAAGTCAACTTCAAGAAGGAAGGCAAGGCTCTGCGCGGGATTGAGTTCATTCTAGGTAAAAAAAAAAGTATGAAGAATGAAAGACTTTCAACATACACCTCAGATGTGTCTCAGTTTTATTTTTATTTTTCTGGTTGCCTGTATCTTCACTTCCTTTGCAGATGACGAGGATGAGGATGAAGAGGATGAGGATGCAGGAGCCGAGGAGGGAGAAGCGTCACCGACTGTTTCTATGAGTGGTGCAGTCCCAGCCAGTCCTGCTCAGCCTTCCAGCTCCCAGCAGATAATATCATCCCCCAGTGCAACCAGAAGCACTGCCTCCACCTAGTATACCCACCTCAACCAGAAACACGACAACTTTTACTCCTTGATGTTGATTTCAGGTCATGAACTTCTGATCTGAGATTTAAAGGTTAAGCTAAAAACACCAACTCATACAAAAAGTTTTTTTTTATCTGATTAAATATGCATGTTTTGATTCTTCCTCTTCAGACACTATTAGGGGCAGGCCGTCTATTGGTTGTTTCCAGAATTTAGATGTACTCATGCATTTTTCATGTTGCTGACCTTTAAAGTCTTGCTGCTTAAACTTCATCGTTTGACAGGATAAAAAAGATCACTTCGGATGTTTTAGGGCGCTGTGATTAATAGTACTTTATGAATGCAGCAGCGGATTAAGGAAAGTATCACTGTGATACTGAAGTGTTATTTTCATATGTTTAGTATTACGTGTTGTATTCATGTTGTGTAATACAGGTATATAATCCTGTTACACAAAAGCATTTTTCTGGGCTTACTTTTTCCTTTTTTATGGAATATTCTGAATTTTAATGATATTAAAAAGTGCTTTTAACAAATGCTTTCTTCTTTTTCTTGAGCTTCAGGTTAATTCTTCATATGCTTCAGCATCACTTTATGAATTATTCAAGCTGAATGCATAGGTGAGTTTTCTTTACCTGGTTCAGGCAGTTATACTTGTTTGTACCTCACATAACATGAAACTTCAAGAAGACTTCATAGTCTCACCTTGCTATATATTCATTACTGAAATGGCCCATCTAATCATTCTACAGCATCACTCTGTAAGTTGGATCCTTTACAAAAGGGCTCAGTGCAGCATTAAGCCCCAAGTAGCTACATGAGCGCAGAAGAATGGGATGACTCACTCCCACTGCTCTTTTTCTGGATACCCTGACATAGAGGTCAGAGATCAGCATGCACACACAAGCAGCATATTTCACACTCATTATTGTTGGGTTTGCTGCATTAATAAGGACTGGCTCTTAAGGATTATAAAAGAAAGGATGCTTCACCTGCATGTCATAAGGCACTTCTGAAAATGGTTTCTTTGTTTCTTTCATGTGTGTTTTCCTGAAAATATTGATTTGTCACCAGAGCAATGCCATGTTTCTGTGTAGAATTCCTGTTTCCAGTTATCTGATCTGTGCGGAGACGATGCAGTGGACATTTGTGCTCTTTAGATATTATTTGCACCAGGTGTGCATTTAATCACTGGTATTCATTGGAGTTACTAGCTTCTTGTAAGGATAGTGACAGAGAAATGTAAGCATTGCTTTTAGTTTTTTATTAGAAAATATAGATATAAGACGTTCTGTTGCACAACAGAATATGACTGGTTGCACATAAGTTTATTAACAAACAAATTTCATAAATACAGTGATTCATAATCTAAAACAAAATACCAGTTTTGGTCATGGAATTAATGTCTCAACCCAAAGTATGTAATCTCAAATATGAAGAACTGCGTAACTACGGATTTGACACCAACATTAAAATGGCAAGGTACAATCGGCTCATTTCTAAGTCAAGCCTGTTTATGCTCCATAATTTGAGGTCAAAGCTATAAACAAAAAAGTGAGAAAGCAGCACTATGTTGCACAGAGCATGTTTTGTGCTGATGGTAAAAATGCAGAACAAAAAGAGAAACAAAGGGAACTGATATCTTTGGCGGACTGGAAAGGTTTTCATTTCCCAAAGAGCTCCATCATTCTTCTGTTGTTTTGCGCTTGCTGCGCCAGCTGTTCCGCCCTGGACATCTCCATCATCTCCCGAAGCAGGTGGAAGGTCAGATCCAGGGAGATGGGTGGTTCTTCGGACCTTCTTCCCCTCTCCATCGAGTCGTCCGCGCGATCTCCGAAGCCGCTTATGAGCGCCCTGATGTTTCCAACTTTCCCCTGTAAAAGACGTCGCGTCAGCTGGAGTTGTAATGCTCTGTTGTAGATGGCAGATGATCCACCGGGATACATGGATGTTGATGGGAAAGAGTTAGAGTCCCCGTTTCCCAGTCGGATGAAATACTCCTCTCCAAGGCGCTCCAGAATGGGACCAGACTGTTGTGGCAGCTGCTGTTGGGAGTTTTGGGTTTGGGGAGCTGGGACGCGCAGGGTACCGCCGGGGCTCTCAATAGCCCGACATTCGTAGCGCGGTAAGAAGGCAACAAGAAGAATCACGGTGGTACCAAATAAATTGAGCTTCATGTCAGGATATCAGCTGGAATCTGAGAATAAAAAGACATATTTCGGCTTAATTGTCTTTTCGTAATTGTATAACCTGCTGCGTAAAGAGGATTTTACGCACACGAAATACACATTACAGCAATGAAATTTCTTTCTTTTTTTCCTTTAAATCTATTGATCCAAAGTTTATTTGATCAATATAAGATATTTAACAATTCATCTTATAAATAAAGCTCTGTCCCGTGTAACTTGAGTGTGAGCAATGCACGCGCGTAACAAAAGTAGGATTTGTCCTATTTAATGGATTCAAGTTTAAATATTGCATCCGTGATCAGCTGCTCCGTTATTATTAAAAAAAAACAGCATTAAAAAATAATTTTCTCTCCTAGGCAAAATTTTACCTGCAGGTATGTAAATACATTTTTCTGAAGGTTTCCAATTAACCCAAACAAAATTCATTTAAATTGTGCCGACGATCTGAGAATGAGAAGCGCCTGTCAGACTCACAATTTGGATTAAATGCATGAAGCTTTCCATACCTCTAGTACAGGAAGTCCAGTACAGCCGCCTAGGTCGTCAGGTAGTTGGCGAGATGTCGCCCTCCTTCACTTCTTTGAGGAAACAAGTATATTGTTAGTTAAAGGGTAGATGCTGAATGGACTTATATACCCGCTCTCACTATAAGTGCCTCGCTCCAAGCTGAGATTGAGTCTGCGCGTTCTTGTATGGGTGTAACGTGAATGGACGCCTCTGACAAAATGCTTTAGTTTAGATGAGATGAGTCATATGCGAGCGTGCGCGCTCGTGCACAAGCAACGACCTCTTTCAGAATAGGCCTATAGGTGCCACACCTGCCGGCATTTTCCCCTGAAATGAGTTAGTTCGAAAGAAACGAAAGGTTCTCAGATTCTCAGAAGACTTTTCTCTGAAGTGAGAGGTGGTGTTAAGTCCAGCTTTACAGGTGTGTTGTCTGTCTGTCTATCATTTCATTCTATCAGAAATAAATGCCTGCTTCTCTGGATCAACAGTGACTGCTCTTTGCAACAAACACATTAAAAATGCAAAGCTGCAGGTACAGCAGGTCCATTTTAGTGCAATTAACAGAACTGACTTCAATTCTGTGAGTTAAAATCGTTTTAAAGGTGATCCATATTTGACCCGTGTAATATTTAGTGAATGAGCATTTGCAAACACCTCAGGCTCAGAGACTCATTGTCTTCTTGTGATTCATTGCTGCTGCTGCACACACGTCACTACCTCTGCCACTGGATGCCTTGGCCACCTTAGTTTCAGAGGGGCCCCACGCCAAGACACGCTTTCAAGATGGAAAGCTTAATCCAACATCAGAGAAGCCAGCAGAATGTTAAACAGTTTTATTCTTTCACTTCTTTGCTTCTGTCTGTTTCAACAATTACTTAGATAATGCCATGAAATAAGCACTGATTGCTGATAGGGATGGGGATTCACATATGTTGATGAAAAGCAAAAGTTGGCACTTTTCCATTTAAGCACAAACAGCATATCTGTTAAGTCCCCTCTAACAGTGTGATATAACCCTTCATATTAATCCTTAACAGTAAATCCATTTTATTTGGACGCTCGCCTTGTAGAAAAGCAAGTTCTAGACACAGTATATGCAGACGTTAAAGTGAAGCTGCAGATTCTGTAAAAGCAAGCAGTCTGTGAGGAGAAAATTTGATTTTACAGATGTAGTTATGGGATACAAGGTTTTTTCTTTTCTCAGAATAGGTGCCGTATTCACAAAGTCATTATCTATAGGCATTTTAGTGGATAAAAACATAATTTTCAGTCAGTGTGAAAATGTTTCTCCTGCAGCCTCTTCACTTTGTCGCTCCTCATCCTCTATGCTCCTCCAGGGGAGGTGTCAGGTCCCATCATGAGAAACACATGTTGCCTGACACAAATAGAAAACATCTACCAGATGAGAGTGACTGCTTGTGGTCAACTCATGTCACCTCATTTTCAAATCACTGTCCCTGAACAGATCACTGCGAGAGAATTAGTCTCCTGTGGCGCCACACCGGAAACTCTGGCTTAAAATTTGATCCATTTGTTTCCTCAATTAGAGGCAGTCTCTTAGGTGATTATATTAGATAAAGCTTCGATGATTCTCAGGAAAAGCCTGGGAAATTTGCATGTTTTGCTCTCAATGTGACCTTTTATTTTGGCACGCAGATTGAAAATTGTGTATTTCCTCAAATTGCCCACAAACAAACACACCAACTTGCAGTTGAGAAAAACGTTCACGGCGCTGATGCCTGAACAGGTTCTTTGTTGCAACAGTTTCATCAATGGATCATTTGCCTTCCCACTTACGATCTTATACAAGTGCTTTTCAGTGAAGCAAATTCCCCAGTCAGATGAGCTGTGCTTCTTCTAAAAATCTCTGACATTGTGCTTCACTTTTACTAATTCAAAATCTTAATTAAAAAAGTTCCCTTTTCTGTTGAAGTGGGTATGATCACTGCACTGCAGAGCTCAGGGCTCCACAGTGAGACCTGCCTGTCCAGTAACTCAGATGTTCCTCTGGTTTATTGTCCAGCGATGAACCACTTATAAATAAAATATTATTAGAAGTTACAGCATGGCCTTTTATTTCACACACACAGAAAAGATTTGTGGAACATTTTAAAGAAATAGCATTGGATATTTTGATATTGACCATAAACAGCTAGGAGTTTTCTAACCCACCAGTTTAAATAAGTAATTAAATGTATGATAAACTCCAGACATGTCAGTTTTAGACTAAACACATTGACTGAATAATCAAGAAGAGATAAGCTAATTGATATTCCCTCTGGGTAATTTACACTGCAGCATCCATCAGTGAACTTTCAGTATAGAAATATTCTGTTACTTCTGACATATAAGCATTCGTTGAAGTTATATCTGCAATTTGCATGCAGCTTAGTGTCAATGTCTGTCATGTAAAAGCGTAGCTTCATCCATCCCCTTTTCAACCCATACATTTTTATCTGTAATGGTTGAACTAAATTGTGCAGGTTTGAAATAATAAATGTCAAATAATCAAGCAAAAATAATATCAATCAATCAATCAATCAATCAATCATTTCTTTAGATTTGATGGAGTTGCATGTCATGCTTCCCTCATGCATGCTCAAACACAGTTCAAGTTTATCTTCCCATGAAGTAGAATTACTTGAATGAATAAAATGATTACTCTAAAACTATATTTTCCTCCTTAATAACAATATAAAACCATGATTTATGGATTTTTAGTTTGAATTCTTTCAAGTAATAAGAAAATACTTATTCGTTTCTTGGTTTAAAGGCTTCTTCTAATTGAGAGAAAACTAAGAAAGCTTCAGAAATAGGCATAAACAGTCATACTGTGCAGGAATATGAGGAGGAAAACAGTCAAGGATGTAAATCATTCCTACCAGTTACAGAGAAAATAGCTGAAATGATGAGTGATTGTTTTTCTAGACTTCAATTTCAAAAATAAGAAATTCAACTTATAAAACAACAAAAGGAAGCAAAATTATCGTAATTGACCTCAAAGCATATTTTAAAAAATTACTTAAAACCTGTTGCTACATACCACTCTGCACACATTTAAAGCACATAAGTGTGCAGATGTTTTCCTTATTTACAGCAAATCACAGAAAAAAACACAGCAGCCATGTGACGTCTGTCTGCACCGGCTGCTACCGCAACCTTTTCTTTGTCATTTGGCCCAATGCAAGCTCCTCCGTCCCTGTGGAGACATAAATCTTTTGAAACAGGTCTTAAATAGATGGTTTTCCTATCATAAAGGGCTCAATAATTTTCTGGAACAGCTGTGCTCTGTAGTTTTTACAAAAGGTTACTCAAGCAGGGCTAAATGTTGCATTTTGTTGAGGACTATATTTGCTGTTTAGGCCAGTGCAGTAAAGAAGCTACAGAGTGCAACTGTGCGTTTTGTTTTTCTAGATTTAAAAATACAATTAATGTTTGTTTGTTGGGGAATTTATTGTTGGCTTTTCAGAAAGATAGAATAAAATAGAATCATCATGTTTACTTTCAAACTTGAGTATAAAAAAATGACGCTACATTATTTTTCTATAGCACATTCAAATCTCGTTTGATCAATTAAAGCAATTCAAATGTAGTATTTGTATTGCGTTAGTGTGTGAAATATTAAATGTGATGTTTTAGTAAATATTTTTAGTCACAGGTTGTGTGAATAGTCTACAACTGAACAGTTAAAGTGCATACAGATAACATTTATTATCCAGTTCAAACCAAATTAGCACAATTCATCCTTAAACATATTCATCCATCCATCCTATACATGCTCTATACATCCGACTATACATGCTCATTCCACAGAAGAAGTAGTATTAAAAATTAGGTCATCTTTAAAGGAAACAATACCATCTCACATATAGTGCAAATTTAGATTATATTATTAAACTACTAATCGAACTAGTGATATGCAGAACACTTTGGATAGAGAAAATACTGAAGGAAGTATCTTTTACTGAATTTTCAGTGTGATTTTTTTCTTCTTTTAACTTCAACATGAGAAACAATTTTCTCTCATCCCACTCAGCACTGATGCACTTATCTCTATCACTGTTTAGTCAGGATGAAATGTTCCCAGTTGTGGGTTATTTATAGATTGTCCGTCACTATAATAATTTATATTGAAGATCTTCCGTTTGCTGTCAGAGCAAGTCAATTTTCTCAGTCTTATTCATTTTATTTAAGATTGATAAAATTAGGTCCCTTTACAGGGTTTTCTCAGTATCACGAAACACTAAAGGTTATGTTCTGGGATTCGTACACTTAAATGGTATTTCACTTCTGTGATACATGATTTACAAATATAATGTTTAACTTTAATGTACCATGTTCAGCAACAAAGTGCGACTGCTACAGCGTGATAAAAAATTTGCAGTCTTGGGAGAAATCTAGGCCAAAGCCATTCTAACAAGATTGTAACCCAGTTTTCTTCTTCCTGATAATGCATTTTTCCAGAATTGTATGTTTGAAGCTCTTTAATCTGAACAGTATTGCTGATCCTTTCTTCCCTTCTTACTTTGATCAGTCCATTTGAATGATTTGTCATTGTTTGGTCAAGCTTATAAGTATGATCAATACATGTTTGCTCCCCAGAGCAAGAATAATTGACAAGAAAATTGTGTTTATGGATACTGACAGTTGGCACATGGGTTGATGTGACTAACGAGAAAATAAACAAATCAAACCTGACTTGTCTCTGAGCCTCAAGTAACCTTAGAAACCTCCACCCTTCAGTGCAGTGACTCTCATTCCAGCTAACAGTCATATGTGCAAAGGCTGAAATGACTGAGCTGGTTTCTCATCGGTCTATCTGTATGTTTGTCACACCGTGCCTGTCTTAAAGCAACCTGGAGTTCATTCAGAAATGTTTGTATGAAGGCAAATGAAGAAAATAAGTATCTCTGCAGATCAAGTACATTTACAGAGTGCAAATGTTGCTTAATTCAATGTTTAGTTGATTCATAATGACACAGATTGTTTTGTATTTTAGCTTGTTTTTTTTTTAGACCAAAATAGAAACAACAAATTATGACTCAACATGTGGTTATCCAAAAAGAAATTAAAAATCAAAACAAACTGACTCGTTCAATCATTTGAAGTGGAGCATTTGGCATCAAGGAGTTCCTGTTTTTGTCTGTTGAGGATTAAAGTTGTGCTTTGGCAATTACTGCTTCATTGCATTTACTGCAAGCTCCTTGTGCCTATAATCTGGTTATATA
>JBAMHX010000020.1:12145339-12162230 GCA_037177515.1 Pseudomugil tenellus
GAGAGAGAGAGAGAGAGAGAGAGAGAGAGAGAGAGAGAGAGAGAGAGAGAGAGAGAGAGAGAGAGAGAGAGAGATAGAGAGAGAGAGAGAGAGAGAGAGAGAGAGAGAGAGAGAGAGAGCATTTTAACTTAAAAAAATCAAACAAGATGATTTATTCTTTTAGCTTTTATCACAGAATTAAAAAAATGTGGATAATAGCTTTATTTTCTTTTTAAAATTTGTAGAACAAAAAGTAAAATTAACTAAACCACAAACACAGAAAAACAACCCATTTTTACCATATGTTAGTATTGTGTTTTACTATATAATTTGACCTCATACTCTCTGGTATTGAGTGTTATTCATGCAGAAATGTCTGTAGATAACAGGTTAATTGCTGAGTTGCTTTCCGAGACATTTTATTATATAAAAAAATTTCTCTTAAAATAGTTAGATAGCATTTGGGACTTTTCTCTACTAAGACCAAAAGCCCTTTTTCAACCAAGAGTTTGGCTCCTCACTAAATGGTTTGGTGCAGTTTAGTTCAATAAACCCTGATTTCTGTTCCAACAGCAAACTACTTCGAATGTGAGGAATAAACTGAATAGTAATGATGTATTAAATATGTAATGCAAGTTTATTTATATAGCACAATTCAATGCTAGTGTGATTCACGTACTTTACAGAGATAAAACATTACAAAATAAAGAGCCTGATTTAAAATGAAAAAGAAGAGAGAAAAGAAAAAGGGAAAAAGAAATCCGATAAAGATAATTAAAACTTTTAAAATGAAAAAAATCAGTGCATATTTGGACATTTAAATAAACGAAATTGAAGTGGAGCTGACAACAAAGTCTTTAATCTGGATTTAAATAAATAAAGTGTTTATTTTATTTTTAACAGAGTGAAGTCATAGCGATGCAACACCCTCCACGAATTATATTAAGAAGCAAATAAGGAGAATAGAAGCATTTGACTTAAAAAAAGAAAAGAAAATCAGATCAAATTAAAAATGGACTTGTTTCCGTTTTATTATTTCCGACTCGCATACAAAGTGATGATTCTTCCAGCCAATCAGTGGAATGAACTATGTTTTTTCATCCTTTACGATAACTAGATTCGATCAGGAATTCTGGCATCTTTCACAGTTCTTTATGTGAAAGGGCAAATAAAACCGCATACCAACCTGTCCAGTACCGCGGTGGACCTTTTAAAAAACCAGAGTTGTTCTTTGTATGACAGGACAATGTACAGTATGTTCCTCCATCCATACAACCTCTCTGTGACCTGCCCTCCCAAGTCACCACTTCCTATTTAGGAAAACAGTGTCTTTTAGTAATTTGGTGAAGCCATTGTCATTTCTTTTTTCATAGTAACATTTCCAAGGGGGTGTCCTGCTTCCACTTCACGACGTGCACAAAATCCTTCTGGAGCATTTAGTCTGTAGCGCACATAATCATGGATGTCCACTGCTGCATGAGACAGGATCCAGGCCGGTGAAGATGCAGTGATTCGCGTTGTTATTTTCCAGAGAGTGCATTTCAAGCTGAATAATGAGGGTGAATGACTGAGCAACAAACTGGGTCAAACAAACCTTGTGAGACCTCTTGTGCACATATATAATAGTCTTGATTTTGGTGTTCATTACATCGGAGGAGGACTGGGTGAGGGACTGTTTAATGAAGATATGCTACACACAACGCTTCAAATGACTCATCCTTTGTCTTCTTCTTTTTTTTCTTTTATCTGGTTAAGATCAGAAGATGGCTGAGAGGTTTCTACAGTACGTTGGGAGGTGTTGCTACACTCTTAATTGTTTGTGTAGGTGTTGATGTTTCCTCTTTGGTCTTCCTCTGATCCTAAATGAGCAGCTAACAGGCGCTGATTACACAACGGCGGCAGGCCAAAATAAAAAATGATACAATCACACCAGATAAACATGCTCAGAAGAAAATGGAGCAAAATACACTTTCTTAAGAAAGCTCAAACTTCAGTTCAAGAATACAGTAAAGAAACCAGAAAACAAACCTACCAAGATATGTTTTCACCTCTGTACAATGAGTTTTTAATAAATATACTGTGGTGTTGAGAACATTAACTATGTCAGAGCATCATTGTTGGAGGGAACCTTGTTCTTTGTGATTAATTCAACTGAGTGGCTGTAATTTAAAAGCTTCCAGAGCTCAGCATCAATCTGCTGAACCAGTTGAATAAAACTAATGTAATGAATCAATCAACAGAGATACACACATTAATCTGAGGCCTCTCTGTCAGAAACCTTTCAGCATCAAGCTTTAACCCTCCAGGGAAAAGGTGGAAAGTGAGCATCCAGCGATGGAGCCGTGTGATTAGACAGAGACGAGACGCACAAGTGGGAGGCTGAGAGGGTGAAGACGTTGGTGAAGGATGGCAGCGAGATGACCACTCAGGCTTGTCCTGTCTTATAAATTCATCAGTGTGAGTGATTGGCTGATTGAAGTGTGACATCATTTCATGGGATGAGCTGCGCAAAAGACACCAGTCATATAGGGAGATGTGCCAGAAGCAAAAGTGTCCTTGACTGTCTTTCTCCACCTTTATTCAGTAATAACAGGAGGTCATCCAAGCATTTATCAGTTCAGACATAAGTGCTGCTAATATAAACAGAAACTTTCTGTGATGCTGTAAGCAAAGAGAAATAGAGAATGACACCTTGTGTAAAATGAAATTGTGACTAGAATATTTATTCTTCACAACGGGTGTTAGATCCCAGTATGAAGACTTAACTAGAACTTCACAAGCAAATTTTTCTTTATTTGTGTGCAACATTTCAAGTATTTTGGCAAATAATTCAGCAAGTTTTCAGCACACAAACCAGTCAAAAGGAATTCAGTGAGGACTCAAAATGGATCCAGTGACTCATTCATTTGAGTCAGGTGTGTTGGAGGAGGTATACAATGAAAACCTGCAGGACCGCAGCCCTCGTGGTACCGACTTAAGTAACCCTGGCTTATAGTGTGATTGTAGCTGAGTTTGGTTTGTGCTCATTTAAATCCACAGAGATCTCTGTCTGTCCTCAAGAGCAGGCGTTTAACTAAAATTCACTGCAGCAGACAGAATTAAACATGCATGTTTTGACTCAGTTATCGTCCCCAAATGTCAACGATAAGGATAATGAATGATTAAATTTGATGTTAACACAGGAAACATTCACTCACTATAACCATCACAAGGTCTAAAAGCTTGTTTTTCATTATGGTAACAGGTTGCAATCACGAGAAAACAAGGAGCAGATATCTCAAGATAATGCCATGAATTGAGTTATGACATAAAAATTAGCTTTGTTTTCACAAAGCATCAGAATAATTTGCATATGATTTCAGAATAAATACTTTATGCTTTCAGCTCCTCTACGCGTCACACATAATGAGTTTGACATGAAGATCTTTATATTGTTATTCATATTGATTATTTGGGTAATATGGAGAATTAAGGTAATTACAGCATAAACAATTTCCATTATCATTTTACTAAATAA
This sequence comes from Pseudomugil tenellus, assembly GCA_037177515.1. Taxonomy (NCBI): domain Eukaryota; kingdom Metazoa; phylum Chordata; class Actinopteri; order Atheriniformes; family Pseudomugilidae; genus Pseudomugil; species Pseudomugil tenellus. Next base: position 12,148,836 of record JBAMHX010000020.1, read on the forward strand.
AACTTATTTTGCTAATTCTTTTATTCTATTCTTTTATGTATTTATTGCTTTCCTTTTTTTTATTTTCTAACTCAGAAGCTACTCTGTTAGTAAACAACTCACAACAAGTTGCGGATATTCATATTTTTCTGAGTAAATAAAGTACCTAAGATGCAATAAAATCTTTAAAGGTGAAGTTCTATAAATTTTGAATGCACATATCCAACTTTTCATTATTTAATTTTTTTATTAGACAACTTTGGTCATCGTTCACTTCATAATAAGACGATTACACCGTTATAGGTTTTTGTGTCAGTTCATTTTATTTAATGATTGAATTACATTTGGATGATATTATATTAGTATAAATTTTTTACATTTTCTCTACATTTTAACTAAAAGTTGATTATATCTAACTTTTTATGACAAATACATTTTTGCTCGTTTCCTGTGGCAGGTTAAGTAACATTAATAACAATAATTATTTAGACTTTCATGAGGATCTAAATGATCCTACAGGAAAAGAAAGAACCAACAGCTATCGTCACATGTTCCACTTATTGATATATTGTGGTTATGTTATCCTTTTTATTAGTCTTTTTACTATGTGCTTCTTGCAACATTACCATGATTTGTCTAATAATAATGCAGAAAATGGAAAGGCTTGTAAAACTCAGCCAGCAGAGTTGCAAGCTGAGGGTGCCACCTTCCTGCTAACAGTCTTCAGGCTATATTTAATCCAGCTGTGCTGAAGAGAGGGGGAAACAACAGATACGAAACTGACAGACACACCTGAGCGGGGTCAAATTGAATCCATATTGGGAGGTGGGGCATGGCTTTTGTTTGTCAGCTCATCTTATAAAAATCATTAGTTGTGATCATCCAAAGCTTTTCTGCTCATTTTTTAAACAAACAAACAAACACAAATATTATCAGGTACTGATTTGACATGTGGGTATATGAAACTGTCACATCCCTTTGGTTGTCTTTTAGATACGTACCACACTGTGCACTCTTTCACCACAGGCATCTGTATCTAAGTAGGAAAATCTGAACTGCTGTCAACTCAAATCCCTCTGCAGGCACGATGCTGTCAAGAAATCTGAACGACAACATGTCTACGTATGTTTCAGTCGTATAAATGCATGATGTTAATATGTAACATGTTTATTATATTCAATTATTTGTCTTTGTATGAAATTCTGGTGGTTTTAACCCTAACTTACTATGATATGTTAATACCATGTTTATTGACTCTGAACATAAACTGAGTGTATTGCCGATGAATCACTGTTTGAAGCAAGCATTACTGTTTTAAATGTCACTACAGTTCACTTAGCATCACCGAGCTCCATCAGCTCCAACATGGAAGATCCAGACCTCCTAAAGAAGGCTCCTCATTAAAAATTCTCTCCCTGAGTAAAACACAATAAATGTCAAATTTCAAACATCCTCTTTGATTTCGATACACTAGCAATGATGTACTCTGGCAAAATTCTATTGCACTGTTACTATTTGTTTATAACTTTGGGGAAATACTCCAAACCTCCATGAAAAGCAGAAATAAATACAAACAAAATAGTTTACAAGAGCATGGCTATGAAAAGGAGCAGTTACTGTTGGTTAAAGAGGAATTATGTAGCCATTAATGAGAAGTTTTTATCGTGTTTTTAACTGTTGAATTGTGTGGACGAACTTTGACTTGATCACTATTGTTACATGTTGTTTTTAATTTCCTCCCATCAAATATAGAAGTAAACATGTGTACTCTGGCATATTTACATTTTTCTACACATTAATATCCATTTTCATGTTTAATAAAAAAAAAACTGGCAACTAATAAGTCCTGGTTATTGTTATTGTTATATTTCAGGCAGTATTTTATAAGAGCGTGACAAAATGAATTTTCTCATGATCTTGCAGATCTTAAAATAGTTCACCTGTTCTCAAACAAAGACAACCACTGTGACCTTTACCCACCGAAACAACTAACCACACACACAAAAATAAGTCCACAAGATCCGCAATGTCTGTTGTGGTCCTTATAGACTATAATACAAAGTGACGGCTGGAGACACATATGAGAAAAATAATATTTTCAGTGAACTAAAAAGCCTGTAAAACGTAATAGGATGGTGCAGTTGAAAAGCAAACTACAGACAATAAAGTTTATAGTATATAGTTTTAAGAGTTCATGTTTTGTTCTACGACGTCCAGTTTACAACAAGATGTGATAAAGTGAATCTATCTTTAAAAAAGTAAAGTGAAATGATGCACCTGTGTTTCTGCATGGTGGCATGAATATGAATATCATAAAATGTCTATAATAAATTACAGAATAATATCAGCTTTGATTTTAATATCTCACAGTCTTTCAGATCATTCAGCATAAAGCACCACTGTAGATAATTTGCTGAAGCAGGTATTAATAGACATATTGTACTAAAATGTTCAAACATGCTCTGTCTTCTTATGTGAACAACTGCAGGTTAAATTTCCTGTGGATGCATCATCATCTTCATTAAATCTTTAGGTCAACTTATGAAATCTTTATGCCCAAATTATTGTGTTTTCCTGAACCAAATTAAATAATTTCAGTGCCTGAACCGAAGCAAATGGCTGTGATAGGGAAAGCAAATGCAAAAGAAACTGGTGGTTAAAAAAAAGTACAAAAAAACAGCGATCATAACGCTAGCAGAGATGAAAGTTAGTTATGGTAAGGTATTGCCCTAGCCCTAATTTCTTTGTTTCTCTCTCCATAACGTCTCTAATCCTCCTCTTCTGTAAAAAAAGATCCATAAGCACACACTGTATTAAACAATTGGTGTGTAATACAACAAAACCAAATGCCTCATGTTACAAAAAAAAAATCAATATGACAATATACATTCAACATCTTTAATTAATTAACTAATTATATTTGAATTCCCAACGTAGGTAAATGTAGAGGTTTGCACACATATTGAAGGTTGTAATGTATGAACTTTCACTTTACATGTGCAAATGAGACATTACAGTACCAGCTGTGCAAAATGAAGCATCAGATTTCAGTACATACAATTCTTGTCTTTTCTACATTTTAGTATCACTACAGTCATAAATCAAATTAAATTCTTCCCCCAGTGAGAAATAAAACATATCCAAATAGGTTAAAAATGATAAAAGCATAAACTACTGGAGCAGTAGGATGAAACGTTTGCTTCCCCAGAGGACAGTTCTCACACCTATCTGTTTATGTGATGCCAAATACTCCGGTTAAAGTAATCAGTCTCTTAATTGTACAAAGTTGCTCTAAATGCATTATATAAGGGTACAACAAATGAGGTTTTTCTATATCTAAGCTTGTTGAATCAACTATAACAACCTTGAGGAAAGTTTTGCACTCTGCTGTGTTGAAACATTGTTAAAGAGCACAGTATCACCTTAACACAAATGCTGCAATAGCCCATCTGCTTCTCCTCATCAGGTGCGTTGGCAGACATGATCCTGATGATCCATCGAGGAAACAACCTGTTTTTGTTCCACACAGCAAGACTTCTGCTGCAATTTCTTCAGTCCATGTGCTGCATCCGCCTGCTCAACTGCCTCTTTCAGAGTCTATTTTTATAACCGCACACCCTACTTTTGGGTGATCTTAGGCAACTTTTGCTCTTTTTAATCCCATGTGAGAGTTGAATAACCTCTATCTTTAGATTTAGGAGTTTCAGTTTGCCTTCTAACACTGACCTCTGCATGAGGCCTAAGCTGCTTACCACATCCTGCCTCAACCTCCAAATCTGCTTTTTGTTGTAAGATTCACATTTTACATTTTCCTCTTAATCCCTGGAAAAGGCCTCTGCAGTGTTCACACAGTTGTGTCTTTGCCATGCAGTATTTTTAAGTTGGTATTAACAGTTATTCCCTCTGTAAATCTCAGTCAGGAATTGGAGCTCAGACACATCTATTTAACTTCCTGATTTTTTTTTTTACCTTTGCTCTGATGATACAGCCTTTTCTTTTGCTTTGTTTTAAATCCGAATAAAACTTAGATGCTTTTTACAAATGTGATGACCTTTAACAATGAAAGTGAGAGAGCTTTCATCTCCGCAGGAGACACTAAGTTCACCTTATTGGCTTTTTTTAACATAAAAATGAAAAAAAATACATGTCAGCTGTGTTAAAGGTTGACATTTTTTTCATTGGAGATGGCAATTACTTTAGCTTTCTTGATTTGTGAAAACACAGTGATGGGTGATTTTCTTTGACAAAAATAGTTTAATCTCATATTATCATAATCTGCAGTTTAGATAAATATCGTTTTAACATGATGCAGAGAGTTTTCAATTCATTGATCACAACTAGAAGTTTTCACTCAAGAACTTATAATGTGAACATCGCGTTGCTCTCTGACTGACTCGCTGTTTTGTAATTAGATTGTTTTTTTTCTTTTGCTTCCCTCCCGATGTGTCCAGCTCACTGGTCTGTGCACACAACTCCCACACAGGCGATTGTCAACTCATACGGGCTTCCCCAAGCTCCTTGACCCCTCTCAACATGGGCGAGCATGCATTTCATTACCTGCTGTTATGTAAACATTAATTAGATAAGGGATTTGGAAACTGGCACAAGAGCCTTTCACTCTGTGCTGAGGTGGAAGTCCTCACTCTCCATGATGCTCAAGTTAGAAAAAAGTGACGTTGGACTAACAAAATTAAGATATTGACAAAAGACAATAAGAAAAAAGTGATTTGAAAAGAGTGAAAAATGTAAACTTTATAGTTTTCTGGTTTGTTTGTTTGTTTTTGTAAGTACCAGGCTTATTCTCCATTTGAATATGATGTCTGTACCGATGGACAAAGACACCAAGAGAAGCATCTTACATCTAGTTGTTTGCCTGACAGTAAAGTGACTGATTATATAAAGAAACAACATATGGTTTATCCAGAGATGCAGTTCAAAAGCAAAAAAAGAGCTAAAAACTGTGTCTGAGCTCATGTCAGATGAACCAGAGTAAGTAGATAACTGTCCTGTAGTCTGACCATTAACTATCTGTCCGTCTCTCTACATCCACAATTAATTTAAAGTAGGGTTGCAGCTTGACTGGGTCATGTAAGTGATGATAAAACTGTCACTTTCCCAGTATGCATGTACAGGAGGGGGTTGATGAATGGATCAAGATATGAAATACCCCCTCTCAGCTTGTTCTGGTTGACCTAAATCATTGGGACATTTCATTCTAATTACTTATTTTCTCAAATAAATTCTTTTGATTATTCTGTGTTTTTGTACCAGCTAAGGAAAAATGCTGCATTAGCATAACAGGATCAGCCCATATTTGTTCTATACCAGCACATCAGGCCTGTCAAACCCAAGTGAAACATTTAGTGCACAATGAACAGACCTATGTAAGAAAACAGTCCTGTAATTGTTGAAATCCTACAAATAATCTCATTAATAAACATAGCACACTATATAGATGTTAAAAAGTGCAGCATAACCTTTGTTTTCAAATGTTTCCTCATGAAACGAGATTATTCCATTTTTATAGTTGCATTTGACACGTAATCTCAGTTTTATTTATAGGCTTTGAATAATTTACAAATCAATAACCGTTCTGTTTTTTTAAAATCACATTTTAAACAATACACCAGTTTTATCAGAAACAGTAAGTATCCCAGTTTGCATGGACTCCTGCATTTTCCCATGCCAACAATACCAACAGCAGTAAAACTGGTGCAGGATGCTAAATATATGCAGCAATCTGCGTGACGGAGTAATGCATTACAATACTGGGTGAACACAGTTTAGACTAACTTGTGTTGGGGAATTTCATATATTAGCTTAATTACCTTGCTCTTAATTAAAGTCTAGTTGAAAAGTCCGACCATAAGACTCCTAAATTAATGTCATTCTGACCTTAGTAAACCATCTGCAAGTCCGGCGTCCTTCCATCAGGAAAATGTTTAGGCAAGACCTCGGTTTTGTTGTCGTAGCTGAAGAATAGGCCTCAGATTGATGCACATGACCAAAGTCTTTAAACAAAGGTGTCCCTAGTTGACTAAGGCAGAATAGTTCCAGACTTCTGTGTGATGACAGATCTCTGGAGGGATTCTCCCCGGGTTATGATCGGGTACCTTATCTGTATGTCTTAATGTATTTTTCACTTCATGTTTTAATGTTTAATGTATGTTCAAATCCTTTTATTCTTCATTATTACATTTATATTCTTCTCAATGTAAAGAAACCAATGTCCTCATCCTTGACAGGAATAACGGTCATCTACACTTGTGTTGGCAATAACATTTTTAGAGGACAGAAGGAACAGGAGCCTAACTACCCACAAGTAGACTGCACATAGCCTGACGTGATTCACACAATACTCTATGTACAAAATGTAAAGAATCATAAATGGATCCGTTATTTGTTTTTCTTCTAAAGTGGAGAAAAGACCTTTGTGTCTAAAATACTCTCAACTGACACCATAAATACAGGCAAGAGCAAAAGAAACAGACGTGTAAATTATCCACATATTCCTGCAATACAGATGTCTTTTAGTAACAACTTCCCAAATCACTGTGAGAATAAGTACAAAGGTGGAGGTATTTGCTTTCACTTTGTGGTGCTTCACGGAGTGCAAAAGTGATTTAACTGTCATTTTGATTACAGCTCAGCTCGGTGGCTTTTTATAACTTACCTGAATCAAAAATGGCAACAAAACAGCAGGATTGCAACATTACAAACTTGCATCGTACGTCTGAGCCTGAGCAAGGAGAATAATAGAAACACCCAATAAAATCGACTAACCTGGAAGGTAGCAGCAGCACATTTGCTTCAAATAGAGATTCAAGCCCTCTTTAGGTGCTGCTTCGGTTCAGAAACGTGTTTATCTATTGGAAGATTTTCCAACTTTGAAGGATGAAGGAAGTGAAAATCTGCTTTGCACGCTATGGCAAATTCCCAAGAAAGATCCATTCATGTTCATCGCTCAGGGGTACAGATTTTGAGCTTCATATATCAGTTTTTCTTCTTTTTTTTTCCTTTGTGCACAGGCATTGAAAGGACTCATTGCATTACATTTGAGCTACGTCTGCTGAGAGTCACGACCATAAGTCATCTTTGGGATGATTGACAGAGTCAATAACCCCCAAAAAACACGTAGACAGGAAAGAGTGTCTGTCGTCCTTTTAAGTTTTATGTATCAGAGCGTGAAAAAAATGATAATATTTTGGTCCTTAGTCGGATATCTACCAGGAAGATGAACCAAAATAGCCTACATGAAATATTACACTGAGCTATTATTTATTTAATAAAAACAAAGTAAAAATACAGAAATAATAGTAAAAAAACAGTTGTTACTGCCTCCACATGAATCAAGGGAATAAGTAGCATATAGGTATTGACGATGGAGTGCATTTGTTTAATTAATCATCGCTATGAGCAAAAAAAGCAAATGTTTGCACACTTTGCTTGACCTGAATCCTCACGTGTGTTGCCAAGAAGGAAAGACATCAGTAATGTTAGTAGAAAAGTAAGTGCTGCTCTTTTTTTAAAGGTGTGTTTTAAAGCAATTTTGAGTTTATTATTTTGAATAAAAAGAGAAAAAAGAATAAAAATATATAAAATAAGATAAGAACTCAGCAGTTCTAAAACTAAAAAGAGCTCTGTTTAAAATGAATGATGCCTTCAAAGGCACATAGCAGACTGTACACTTGTATAAACATCTGAAGTAGTTACATGCTTTGCAGTTATTGCTGTATATAAGGCCAATTTATCCACTCACAAATACACATGCTTTTCAAGTCACGTATGTGAGTGATGCGCGAATACCTGGTACAAAACCGATTTGTTTTACAGTTGGACCAATGCAAAACACCTGTGACTTTCAGAAAGATTTCTAAACCTAAAATGCCATCTTGCTGTGCTGTGGGATGTACAAATAGGAGTAAATACAATCCACATCAAACTTGTTTTTTACTCCATACCAGATGGCAAATATCCATTTAAAAAATATAGACGGGTTTTATGGCGACATGCTATCAGCTGGGATAACTGGAAGGAAGCCAAAATAAAAATGCGTGACTATGCAGAGCACATTTTATTTCAAGTAGGTAGATATATTTTTTTATTTTTAACCACATCCAATGATGATTTACTGGTGGCATTATGTTATTACCCTCATATGGCCATGAACTGTGGGTAGTGACTAAAAGATTGTGAGAACTCGGCCATCCGAGAGGGGCTCAGAGTTGATATGAAATATGAAATACTGTTTTGTATTTAAATAATACTTACCCAGCAAGACAAGTACAGTCGGCGGTCAAAATGTAGCCCTTCTGTTTGCGTACATAAACCCAGACGTCGTAGAGCTCCGTTTTGTGACCCATGCCTTTGGTTCAGTAAAAATTCTGCCTTCAAAACACAAAACTCTGTTGCTTCAGACATTGGATGGTAGAGTACTTTTTGGACATGGCCACAAAAGCACATAATTAACAGCTTCCAGTGATTTGTTGGCCTTCAGATTCTCGTTTGTACACACTCAGAGTGTTGATGAGATACATGTAGGTGTCAGGCCACTTCAAGCTAGGCCATTTCTTCATGTCCATAAACCAATCCTGTAAGGAATACTGGTCCGGTAGTTGTGTACCTGTATTAAGTTAAAGTTCCTTTAAATATCGGGCATGGTCACCGGTTGAAAGGCTTTCTGTATAGTTGTTTTTAGCATTTGAGTTTGCCATTGTATAAACACGCCGTATAAACACATGTTAACTGTTAAGCATAGTGGCAAATAATTGATGACTTCAACTTGGACAGGACCTGAGCACCTTGCATTCATTGAGTTAACTACAAATGCCACTGTTTACTGAAAGGCTGCCTAAAACTTAGCTAAAATGAAAAAGGAATCAGAGATGAAGTTGTTATAGGGGACTAGTCAAAGACAAGACCTCAACATGACTGAAATCCTACGTTAGAACCACAGACTGTACAAAGCTGGACGGAGCCTCCCAGTGGGTTTCTGAAGAGCATAAGTGAAGCTTGTTAGGTAGTTTCTACTATCACCATCTTGGCAGCGTCATGAATGTTATTGCTTCCAAAAAATACAAAAATGGGCAAATAGATGGAGCTTAGAGAGGTGCTTTGTGCTTGGAGGTGGATGATTGACATCTATGAAACTCCAACCTGCCTGTAGCAAAGAGCTAACTGAGCTAGCTTTAACAGGAGCTAAGTGGCTAACGGAGGTAGGTGGGCTAAAGCTATGTCACGCTGTTAGTAGGGCTATAAGAAAATATCGATATCAATATATCACAATATTTTTAAAGAGATGATATATCAATTTGCAAAAGAACTGATATTTTTATGAGCATATTTTTATTCATGAGGCAGATTTAAATTTCTTTATTAATCTTGTACACAAAGAGTGCTTTTAAAATAAAATGGGGGAGCGGTCCATTTTAGAAAATTCGACCCCTCGTTCTTTTTCAGTAAGTTGGGCATTTACTAGGCTGTAAGTTTTCTTACTAATAAATTCTAGTAAAGAAAAATGTCAATTTATCGCCTTGTTTATAGCAACTATATATCACAATATTTTGGATCGCTACCCCTGTATTGTCATACAAATCATATCACCAGATTCTTTCTAATACACACCCCTAGCTGTTAGTCGGCTAAAAACCACCTTTGTCCTGCTCTCTACCTTTTTGTTGCTGCTATTGGTTACCTGTCACGTCCATAATTATGCTGAATTTCAATATTGAACAGTATCTAAACGGATGAGTTAAAAAAATTATCTCTCCCACACAGTTGCCATGAAGAATAGTCTGTAAAACCTCACTGGCTTTACTAGTTTTTTCCTCTTGTTTGAAACAGTAAGAACTAAGAACTAACTGTTGATGTTCAAGGATCACATTTCAGTTAAAGAACAAGGAAAGTTTCAGTGTTTTAAAATGTGACGATTTGCAAAATTCTTTTAAATTATACACTTACGCTCACTTTCATTCACTCTGGAGGAAAAGTTGGACATAAAATTTGCATATCAAAGCAAGAAGCCATAAATAAAGGTGATTCATAATATTCATCGCTCAGGAGGGTCTCTTGGGATCATGTTTCTGTTCACCTGCTGCCACGCTACAACAGAGGACAGTTGCATTTATAAGCTGTTGCATCATAATAAACCAAACTGTTAAAAGAAGCATGACCAACATTTAATGAAGCCATTGATCTAACAGCTTTTTGGAGAACAAAGCAAAAGAGGCTGGCGAGAGTCAAATATTTCATACTGCCATAACTGACTTTCTGCTCCAACATCATTCTGATCCTACAGGGATGTTTAGCATGCACACAGACACTGTGGAAGCAGTAAGTGACAGTGTCCCTGAGGGTCTGTAAAGCAAGGTTACTTCTGCCCTTTAGCTAATGAGCATCTCTCGTCTGGCTCATCCAACAGCATCGAAGGATTATAAGTTGAATGGAGCAGGAAAGAAAAAGTACAGCTCCCTGTTGGATCTGTTGGGATCTACGCAGGGTGCGATGCTCTGCTCTGAATAAATCAATCAAATGGTGGTTTCCAATTCTGTATCACTTTCATTCTTTTGTCTGCAGATGCAGATGTTTGTGTAATAAACAGCAAAACCGAGGATTGTCTATTTGGAAAGCCAGAAATGTTCAACAATCTGTAAAAGCGACACAACAAAAAAAAAATCCTAAGAAAATCCTCACCCACAACCCCTTCCAGCTGTATTCATGAATGATTAAGAATTTTCAAAGTTCAATATGCAGAAACAAGTCTTATAAAGTGATTATGACTTGCAGCCAATGAGGAAGAAAACAGCACATCCACTGTAGCTTCATGCATTTTTAAAAAAATGGTTCTCTACAATTATCTTTACGACACTGCATTTATGTTTATTAAGTTACATTAAAATATTGTTTTTGCACATAATGCTAAATAATGTTTCATATGTCAACATGCCTCATCTTTTGAGGAAAAAATTCCCCCACAGGGTCAGTGGTTGGCTGCATTCATTAAGCTCAGGATCAGTGTAATTATGCGCCAATGTGCACATATGGACTAATTAACAGGGGATCAATAAGGGCCCTGGATGCCCCTCACGTAGGGTCCCAGTGCTCTGCCCCCTCATTATTGGAGCTGCACTGAGGCTTCAAAGAGGACTTCTCAGGCTTCACTTGAAGGGCTTGATGATACAAGCCAGGAGTTTGGCAAAACTTGGTAAATCTGTTAATCTCTCCTTTTTTTATTTTCTTTTAGCATGTGTTGAGGAGGCTGCTTACATTATAAACATGACAAAAAGCCACAGGCTGTATCAGAAAACAACACGCTATTTAAAGGCACCCTACAAGTCATGAAGCCCAGTGGAGCCTTAACATGATTATGACGTGAAAGAGTAAAAAGGACCAGTGACAGCATAGATTTAGCCATAATGTGCCTGGATCCGGATAACACGCTGGTGATATAAAGGAATACATCAGCCTTAAGGAACAGCCTTATTTGTTCACTTGTGACGATAACATATCAGCATATAGATATAATTAAAAAAATTAATGACAGTCAGATAGCAAATACTCCATTACACAGAGGGCCACATGATTACTGACTTTCAGGTATAGAGTTTAACTAGTTTAGAGATCGGTCAGGTGCTGTCCAATATGTCGATAGACAAAAGTCAGGTGACTGGGTGGCGTCAGCTGCACATCCTCTGTATTAGGGGTGTCAGAATCCAGTCCTTAGTGCCGGTGTCCCAGCAGGTTTTTGTTGTCTCCATGCTCTAACACAGCTGAATGAAATGAATGAAAAGTTTGACAAGAACCTGTTGGATCCATTTAATTTGCATCAGGTGTGTTAATGTAGGAAACAACAAAACCTGTTGGATACTGGATATACTGGATACCTCGAGGACCTGACTTTGGCACATGTGATCTATATAGTAGATACTGCATCTCTATTGTTAAAGATCCTGATCAGACCTGCTGCTGGTCTTCTGGCACAATGCACATGTGGACACACCCAGGATGGACAGATGGACTGAGGTAGATCTGCCAGCAGCAATTGTACGTGTTTTCGCATGTTTTTATTGTAAGCGTTTTTGCTGAAAAAGTGTGCTGCCATTCTAAATGCAGAATAAATGTCCTGACATCTCTCAGTCCTCAAGATGTTTCTTCTTCCAGGTTTAATGTCCAAACTAGCAAGTACATATTTACTGAACTTAATCAATTTTTGTCATTTCCTGTTTAGTTTTCAGCTGTTAGTTTGCTTAGAGTTGGAAAACGAAGCTACTCACTTGGGGCTGAATGACATTGTTTTCACTTTGCAACTCTCACGGATCCCAGTTTTACCATTTGTACTATCACAATCAGTAAAGGTGCACTTTCTTCAGTGTTCAAAAACACAACGAAAACACTAAAAAATTATTCATTGCAGCTTCTGCATCCAACACACAATAAAATACTTTTGACTACGTGTTGTAGGCACAGTCATATTCTCTTAGTATCTTCATTAGCCCTGACAAATTCTCCTTTCTGACCTCATGATGATGTTGTTTATTGAGGTCAATGAAAGGTGTTAAGCAAATACATTTTTAAAAACCTTTCATCCATTTGCAACCAGAGATGTAGAGACTAATTAAACATGGGTGAAACTAATGAGTCCACAGGATACAATCACAAAAGAGGAATGAAACCAAAAACCCACATCAACACTCAAGGAAAATACATTTTCTCCCTTTAAGAGTGATGCATAGTAAGGTTGCTAATACAAAGTCTGAAGGACATGCTTAATTAATTGGACCAAAAATAATTCAGTTGCAGACCTGTCAATAACATTTTCAAATGACAAGCAGATAGTCTGCATCTGTTACCGCTGCAGCCTCCATCAGGAGCCATCTCTGTCAGTTCAGCATTGTTCGAGTGAGTTTTGTGAGGTACTCGGCACACATGGATTAGGAACACATCAGGCAAAAGATGTCACCCGAGGAGAGATTTGAGACGACAACTCCCTAAAGCTGTTCAACTAAAAAAGGATGAAAAAGGAAACAAAATAGACTTTTCATAAAAATCCTTATTTAGAAAATAAGTTATTGTTTAGTATTGATGTGTGGACAGGGGTTCTGTCTGAACTGCATTGTTTCCCAAACCGAGGCCAAATCGTAATCGTATTAGCAATAATTGGTTGTTTTGGAGCCTCCTGTGGGAAGCTGGGAGTAAATTATAGAGAGCAATGAGCTTTGTGAGGACAATACCTCAGCAGGAGTGTCTGAGCAGCTGTGAGAGGGTTTACTGGTGACCCCTTTAGCTAGTTTTATTTCTAGTAGTAGCAAAGAAATGTAGAGGAAATTCATGTATTAGCTTGATTACCTTGCTCTTAATGTCTAGCTGAAAGGTTTGACTATAAGGCTCCTAAACTGATGTCATTCTGAACTTTAGTAA
>JBAMHX010000020.1:12184742-12200536 GCA_037177515.1 Pseudomugil tenellus
CTAATTGTTTTGCCCATTTTCTGTGGAAAATAAAATATTTCATCTTTAAACTCAGCAACACATCTATGTATCTGTGTGGGCAGAAAAAGATTTAAACTGGGATCAAAGGAAGAAGAAAGGATCGAAGCCTGTTTGCCGATTATTTCAGGACATCAGTGATATATTTCTAATCCAAACACACCTTGTTTGCATTTACAGGCAAATCTGCATCCAAAAGTCCGACGAAGGAGTTCGTCTTTCAGGACGTCAGGCGACAGTGAGCACATTAGATATGGAAAGTAAGTATGCATGCACCCCCCTCTCAAAGCTTGCCATCATAGATACAATCACAGCACCCGGCAGATGTTCCTCACCCCCCCCCATTTCTAAATCCCATCCCACTGCACCCCCACCACCTCCAGCAGGTGGCCCCTCTCATCCCTCATTAGATAACAAAGCACACTGATTATCAAGGCCTCTAAACACACACACACACACACACACACACACCAGCATACAAGCCAATCCTTTCTTTCTGCATTGCATCTCATTAGAGACAAAAAAGGAGTAAATGGAAAATATATCAGTTAAATAAAATAATTGCAATTTAATTATAATTGTTGGATATTTAGGATCTTTTAACCACAGCAGCCAGTTTTAATATTAATTATGCTCGTGCCAGAGTAAGGGGGCATGTGCAGACAATATTTATATAGATTTCACTGGATGTAAGGAAATAAGCACAAACTGTACAGCTCGCTGTACCGCTCTGTGCCCGTCCTGTCATCCAGCAGTGGAATTCAGGTCATGAGGAATAAACAGAGCCTTTGTGTTTGTTATTTCCTCTTTGTCCCCCAGTGGACACATTCTGCAGGGTTTCAAGAGGGGGAGCAAAGGAGGTGGAGGAGCGGGGTTGGACGAGGGCCAGGTTGAGCCTGAGGGCCCCTTCGTGGCACGAAGGCCCCAGATTTCTCTGCCCCTGCCTGTGGCCTCCCACCCTCAGACACACAGATCTCCTGGTTTGCTCCACAGGATCTTGTCCAAGTGCCGGAAAAAGAGCGAATGCCAGGGAGCCACCAACGGGGCCTTCGAGGCCGACTAAAAGCAGCGCTTTTCCTTGTGCCACTGACAGCAGAGTCCACTTTCTTGGCGCAGCGCTAGGGGATTAGGAGGGTAAGGAGCTTAGCGTATGAATCTAAATAGACTATCTAGATGTCCTGGACTTGTGCTGCATCAGGTGCTCTTGACTTGGCAAGCAAATGGTTTAAAAAAATGCTGAATGTCAACATCCCAATTAGGGATGTCACAGAGGTCCTTCTGCACATTACATCTGATGCTGTGACATCACTGATGAGGTTAAATGTTGTTTCAGCAAGACATGAGCTTGGAAAATATACCATCACAGCAACTATATGTGTGACAACACAGCAGTAGCAGCAACCGATGAAATTGTCTTTATTCCTCTTCATTATTATATGCAGTTTTTTCTATAGTGTTGATGGTGTTCTACATGATACTGTTTCTTGATTCTTGTACATACTGTACATATGTGGTTGAATATGAGTTATTATGCTGATGATAAAAAAGGGAACCCTTCCTGGCTTTGTTCTGTTTATTTACCGCCACACATAAACTCATGTTCATTTTCCTTTCAACACTTTGTTCCCCCCCTTTCTATTTAAGAATCCTGGAGGACAAAATCCTCTCTGAAGCGAAAGGTAGTGTGATTGAGGCCTGCCTAAAGCTTCACTAAAAAGGAGCAGGGATTGTGCCGGTTGTCCAGGCAACACCAAAGCAGCTCTCAGAAGTTGCATGTCATCATCTCTTGTGCCTCCCAACATGCCTCAATGGCTACGCCTCCTTCTAGTCACAGAGCATGCAAACAGCAAAAAATCCAACCCTAACTTTGGCCTTGACACCCAGAGGGAAACCCTCCTCCTTCCTTCGGCTGTTTGATATTCACTGTTGTATAATCCTTTGTTAGGAAGGCAGTAGGAGGCAGTCACTCTGGGGCCAGTGATTGGAAGGCAAGACTTGTACAGGAAAGGGTGTAACTGTTACAGAGGGAGAAGGCTCCACTTGCTCCTCTGAGAACAAGCGCAACTTATAGCACAACTGGTTTGAGACTTTAAAATAGCACGTTGACCTGTAAAATATTACAAAATACTAAACAGAAAATAAATATTTCTACTTTCTTTTGTGGTTTACTGGGTATTTGAGTGCGAATACATATCTCATGCTTCCTTTTCCACTTTTCAGAAAATGCCACATGAAGTGCAGGTAAAACTGATGGCGGTAAAACCGAATAAATGTGAGTCTGACTTGCCTCACAGGGGCTGACACATGCAACAGTGGAAACAGTGACCTATTCAGGACGGAAAGGCCAGTGTCCAATTTTAACACACACACACACACTTTTCAGGGTTGTGTATTCTCCCGCCTAAAAGACCTCATCCCTGCTGCGCTGTTTTAGGTGTTTTCTTTGGGGTGGGGGAGGTTTGATGGGGAGTAGGAGGGGTAACGGGGTGCCTACCAGATGACTGCTCCGTCAGCCCTATAATGGGTTGCCATCTGCTGTCTAGCATACACAAAAGCAAACAGTGTGTGTGAGAGTGTGTGTGTGGAAAAGACAGGCCGGGGAGGTTTTTGGCATATGCCTGCAGGCGCTGTTTCATGTCTTCAACTGCATAAAGTATAAATAACACACTTTATTTGGTCTGATCAGACTCATTGACTTGAAGCATGAAATCTTTAAAATGTTGACATAAAACATCTTCATTCTAACAATTATGGTCATTTTTAGTTCAAAACGAGTGTTTTTACAGCATGTATCAATACAATATTACAGTCAAGATGATTTTTTCCCTTAAAATGAGCTTAAAGAGCTGCAGCCAATAACCAATAAAGATGCAAAAGGTCCCTGACGTCTTCAACTCCATGTGTCTGTCACCCGAAAACAAAAGGCCTTCTTGCATGAATAATAGCAAAGATCGGACAGATTGATTAAGTGGACATAGCGTGCTGGTGGTGCCTGTGTGTTTATATGCACATTGTTTAAATGCACGCGGCCTAATTCATAAGGCAGGTCGTCATGTCCCTTGCCTTCCCCATTTAGGGGGGCAATTGAGTGAATGGGCCTGTAAAACCAAACAGCCTAAAGGACAAAGGAGCGCAGGGGCATTAAGTCATGGGTGAGTGGGTCCCTTTAGGGCCAGCAGCTGACCCTGTGGAGAGGCCTCTTGTTATGATGGAGGGGGCTCGTGTCCGAGGACCCCAGGCCAAGTTGACACTGTGCCCAACATATACATTAGTTTATGACATGGAAGTCAGGTTAAACTGGTCTATGGGCTGTAAATCCCAGCTTTGCTTGATCTGATTGCCAACTCCACCTGGGATGACGCGCCGACGACAGATGGATCAAAGATGGAAGATTTTATAATATATATAATAAACAGCATAGCGGAAAAGGGTTTTTGGCAAGGACCTCTGGTTGCTGTAATGCCTGCTGTGATGTGTTAAAAAAAACTAAAGATCGTCAGAAATCTTTATTGTGCCGGCGAGGCAATGCACTAATTTGTACAAAGGAATTTGGCAGAGGAAGAAAGACCAGGAAAAATGCCAACTCAGGAAAGTCAACCCATCACAGAAGTCATGTAAGAGATGCATTTATTTTTCCATATTAGGTACATGGTTACAACGATAGTTGGCAGGATTCCTATAGTACCTTGGTTATGACTTCAACTGAAAATACTACATAAAATAGCACTAGTTAGATGTGATTCACCCTGTAAATGAAAGCAAACTCCAGCAGAATATTGCTCATGCATAACTTGAGAAGTATATGACAGCTGCTACTATCCTGTATATGTACTTAATTCCTTCAAAACCTACTTTTACATGCCAAAGTGTAGTTAACGTACAAACATATCTTGAACTCAAATGGAATGTACAAACACAACTCAAACCAACAAACATGACACAAATATATACAGAGTAGACACGTCTCAGCCACCAGATACACATAGAAATGACTTTTATGGATGTTTTTCTACTGTATGTACCAGATGCTCCTGATTCTTCCCAGTTCATCTCCCTGACAAGATTCCCTTCTTATTCTCACTCAAAGGCTTAATGCAGGATAATCCAGGATGTAACTAATACTGGATCAACCAATGCAAATACTACAAGATGATCACATACAGCTGATGTGCAGATTATACTAAGTTTGTTTCCAAATGTTTAAAATCAGGCTGAATCGGGATATTTACATGGAAGACAGTGCAATTTCCTTCTCAGTCGCACCAAAGCTCACATGAATTACATTATACTGCAAGCATTTTGCAGATTCAAACAAACAGGGTCTTGTTAAAGAGACTCAGCAGGACACAAGTTATTTTCTGCTTTAACCTGTATAGAAAAGGGTTATTGCAAGGTTTTTATGTAGAAAATTATTAAACACATATTTCTGCAGCATGTCAGGAGAAATATCAAGATTTTAAAAAAAAATCAAGCAGCATGGTGTTTGTGTCAGCACTCAAAACAAGGTAAAATGCTCATCTACAACACACTCGCACATAAGAGCTACATCATGAGAACGAACAAAGAAATGCTTAAGTTCAAATGAGGAAAAGTGCAATTTGTCTATGATTAGAGGTCAGAGATTAAGTTCTGCTACCTAATAGCGAAGGATTCATTTGATTGAAATGAATAAAAAAGTCCTATCTATATGTTACAAGATCTTGCATTTTCAGGAAGAGTAATTAATATGAAATTAGTGGCAGTGCATGTTCTTCTAACTTGGAGAAATGAAGCTAAATGTTGTCTAATCCTGATGTTGACAAAGAAAAGACAATAAAATTCTTTCAATAATTTCTCTTAAAGGTTTTCTTTTTAAACGAATAAATAAATTAGTAGAAATTAAATAAATAAAACCTAAAGCCTTTATATAAAAGCTAAACCCTTCTTGAACAAATGCTTTTGTTTGTGATATTTAAAAAAAATAGAGATAAAAATGCTTTTGAGCTTGTGAAAATTTTTAGGCTGTTGTATCAGAAAAGTTAAAACTTGAAAATAAAAAAAAGAAAAATAACTCCTGTTACCCAATTTATATTAAAATATAAGCTTTTGAGCTGTCAGAAAATAAATAAAACAAACAAACATTAATGTACCCTTCCACTTTTGAGGTTCCTTCACATGTACATTGCAATGAAATACATTCAACTGATGTCTCCATGGACTCTATGGCCTTGGAAAGGAAAACGCTGTGTTAAAAGAGATACCATTTCTAATGCTATCCAGTTTGCCCTTAAAAACACTGCTCCTTTTCTCAGCAGCAAAATCAACTCAGTAGTGCAATACTGACAGCGACTTAATTCCAACTTCAAAACTTCACAGCAACATACAGACATGGACAAAATACTTGGCATCTCTCTATTAATGAAAGAAAAACCCGCAACTGTCTTGGAAATAAGTAGAAAATAACAAAAGTGATAATAAGTAAAAATTACTTAAAATTAACCAGTTAAAATCTGCAGTGCTTTTGGTTTTTATTAAACAAAATTAGTAAAAAAAAAAAACCCCAAAAAACAAATTAATGAGACAGGCCTGGGCAAAAATCACGGTACACAGAGAAAACATTCAAAATAGTCTCATGTTAAGTTAAGAAGTTTCTTTAAACTTTAATCAGTCAGTCCGACTATTTAAAGGCTGACAAGGAGTCACTGTGCTGCATGGATCACATTAAACATTACCAAAGAAAGCCAAGTTGTTTCAAGAGATCAATAAGAAAATCATAAGCAGCTTCTGGTATAAGGTTCTTTGGACAGATGAGACTAAACTGGAGCTTTTTGACAAAGCACATCAGCTCTTTGTTCACAGACTGCCCCTTCTGTGGCACACAGAGGAGGCTCGGTTACGTTTTGAGGCTTTACTGCATCTGGAACAGGGTGAATCTGTGCAGAACTCAGCAAAATTTCAAGGCTCAAGCTGCCTGGTGTCAGAAAGCTCAGTCGCAGTTGGAGGACAATGACTCAAAACTCACAGCTTAAAACATCCATTAATGGCTAAGAAACATTCCAGAGTATAAACTCTGCTCTAAATCTGACTGAACATCCATGAAAGGATCTGAACTATATCATCTGGAGAAGACATCCTTCAAACCTGAGACAACTGGAACAGTAACGAGAAGTGGACCAGAATACCTGTTAACAGGTGCACAAGTCTCACTGACAGTTGCAGATTGCAGCAATTGCATCATAAGGTTCTGCAATAAAATCTTGAATAAAAGCTGCCATTATTTCTCTCCAGGCCTGTTTCATTAGGATTTTTTTATGACTTTGCTGAAGCAATGTCAGATTTTCACTGGTTACATTTATATTTTCGTCACTTTCAAGTTATTTCAGTGAACATTGTGAGTTGTTCTTTCATTAACAGAGGGAATCCAGTTTCGTGCATTCTGCATAACTACTGTCATTAAAACCATATAGCTGCATTTTGAGCTATTATTTAATAATAGTAATGCCTAACATTCGATTCTTTACTGGATGTGTTTTGCTAAAAACAAAAAAAAAAAAAAAAAAAAAAACAATTGTGTGATATTAAAAACATGAGTGTTGTTAAAAATGCTACAAACGCAGCATGTGTGACTCTTATTGGGGCAGTTTAGTAAAACAAGCTGGTGGAAATACAAAACTAGTAGCATCTTTCATTTAAACAATATATTAACAATATAACACTGCAGAGGTGCCCCTGCCTGTGCTACACTCTCTATATGTACAGCTGCTGTGTGTGCACATTGATTGTAGTGACTGGCTAAAAATAAAATTAGCTAAAGTAGCTGTATTGTGTGGTCAAGATAAATCACTGGCCAAATAGACAACTCTGAGCAAACCACCAAGCCTCTATGTGGACGTCCTTGGCATTTTGTCTGTGGGTCACCGGATTGTCTCTGACAGGACTCAGTGGATGTTTGGCAGATGTAGTGCTGCTTACAATGCAGGGGGGACGGCTTTAAAGCATGAGGGCTCTTGTGGTAGAGCTAGATGACGGATACGGGTTCAGGTACTGACGAGCCTGTTCTGTCATGATCAGCTGGTCCTCAGTCTTCCCATAAACCACTGCTTCCCACTCACTCACCTGCAAAGAAGGACCAGGACATTGTTGGACAAAACCAGACTATTGGATCTATTCGTTGCTTTATTCTGTATACTTAAATTCACATTTAATTATGAACTTGATAAGTTTGTTTACTGACTCGTTCATATAATAAATGACACAATGCAAGATAAAACGATGCTTCATGCAGGTTTTGCTGTCACGTACCTGTGATGTAGCAGGTTTTGGTACATTGTGGGAAGAATTCATCTTCTTCATGTGGGGGCTCGTGAAGCGCTGGGGATGAATGTGGACTCCTAACGAGGGCTTCTCTTCCTCAGAAATCAGAGGGTGGCTGCCTTCTTCTTGGTCAGGAGTCGGAGTGACCAGTGAAGAGCTTGTCAGTATACTCTCTTCTGGCACCTGCAAATGACATTAAAAGAAAATGTAGCTTCCTATTAGGGTTGGATTGGTTTTAAAAGCAAGATGCCATTATTTTTCTATTATTCTTAGAGTAAGTGTTAAGAAGCTGTAGAAGTCTGACGGTAGATGGAAATAAACCACAATAAACCAGATGGTGAAATACTACATACATGTTTTGTTTTCTTCTTAGTGCAGAAGGGCGGATGGATGGATGGATGGATGGATGGATGGATGGATGTTTTAAAATGTTGGGAGGGTGTATTTTTAACAGTTGCATCAATCATTTCATTTTAAAACGTGACTATTCTCCCAATGGTGGACATGTTTTGGACACCCAGGTTCCTTCACAACAGAATCATGATGTCTTATCATGTCATTAGTCTCATAACATAATTGGCTGAGTCATATTTTATGGCTTCACGGGTGATGGTGCAACCTGTCAGCTACTGTAAGAGATCTGTTAAACAGATAACACAATGTGGTCAGAATGTGACTTGGACAAATATGCTATGAGGCTAACGATGTGGAAAACATGACGCAGCATTATCTTGATAAAAGAAGAAATTTATCAGAATTTTTAAAGATATTATTTATTTAAATGATGAAATTCCTTAATAGTGGTTTTCATTTTTATCATTATTCTTTATGGTTCATATATGGTTGAAGTATCTGTCCACACAACTAGTTTTACGTCTGAAACTTTCTGACATGCAGACAACTAACCAAATTAGTAGACTTTGTCTTTCATTACGTTGTACAAATTTAAATTAAAAACGTTATATATTTTAAAAAATATATTCAAATGTATTAAACTTCTTAGTTTCTTAAATATGGCAGCACTGACATGTTAAACCTTCATGTATTATTAACCACTTACTTTCCAGGTACAAGCGAACCACAGTACTGTTTGCCACTGTACAGCTTTTTGAAACACATTTTAGACTAAGTTACAGGATGTGAAGCTGCAATTTGATTTACCTGTGCATTGTTGAGCTGCTCGTGGAAAACTTGAACATCAATGTTGTCTTTACCCCAAAGGTCTAACACTAGAGATTTGCGCACTTTTCTAGCAGGACCGTCCATCTATAATAAAATAAAAGATTTTTTCATTCATGTCATATCAACAAAATTCCGTCTTTTTTTAAATGACCATCATCAATCATAATTTCCTACAAATAGCAGGACAGAATTTTGTAGGTTTGGAGTTCTACATACATTATGTTTCCAGGCTCTGAGTTCTGGATGGAAATATGCTTTGTTGAAGATGTCAGTTCCGGTTTCCTGCTTCAGAACCTCTCGGATGTCCTCTTCTAGAAATGCTAAGGGCTGTGGCTTCAAAAGCACGGCATGATAAGTACAAATATGAGCACAAAAATTCAATTGCGCATATAAAAAAAAAGAAGAGAGAAAACTACCTCCATCTTTAGTGGACCATGCATTTTCTCCTGGGCTGCCAGAGCATTTTTGAAGGGAGTGGGTGTTCTCGGGGTTAGGATTGCAACGTTTTTATGGAATTTAGGGGTCCTGGAACTGGACAGATGATAACATCATTACACTACTTTTCTCCAAACGGTGACATTTTCTAGCTAACTTTTCACTGAACCTTTTTGTTTCATGTATTTACCCATCATTCTCTTTCTGGTGCTTAGGTGTGGTTTCTTTGTGGAGGGGTGTGTTGAGGAGGCACCTTTGACCACACACAGGAGTTGAGGTGAGAGTAGGATCATCTAGATTCAGATGCTCTGCTCCAGATATGCTGCAAAACTGGGAAGACAGACATTTTGTATTAGCCATACAACCAATACAACAATAGTTAAATCAGTTTGTGAAAAGTAATAGGTTTTATTTACTCTGGACGGGGTGAATGCCTGGGACTTTTTGGGTGTTTTCTTGGCTGAATTTGAGATATTCTCCAGGAAGGAAGAGCAGGTCCTATCAGACAAAGGCTCTCCTCGCTTATTTCTTCTCCTCCTCCCTGTGGACACTTGTGAAGGTTTAGATGAACTGATGGGTGTCAGGGTGGTGTCACTTCCCAAACCGTATGGATCACAGCTCCTGTCCTGGGCTGAATTTGCAGTGGGAGTGTTGACTGTGTAGCTCATCGTGTTGTAAACTGTCCTCTCTTGAAGGAGAGTGGTGTAGCCTGCCTGGTTGTGCCTGGGAGGAGTCGCTGTCTCTGACATATCAAAACTGGTCACATCGCTCCATGCAACAGGATCCTGCAGACCAAAAGACATCTACAGTAGATCTTTAATAAATTCATATGTGCTTGATAATTTCATACTGATTTGCTTCTGTTACTCACGGAGTCAATGAGCTCCATGGTTTCTGCAAACTCTGGGATGGTTTGCAGGTTGGACAGCACAGTGTTGGCTTCAACAGCCAGCAACTTGTTTGGAGAAACAGGAAGCTGCGCCGGAGGCCCTGCAGGGATCTCAACACCCCTCCAGGGTCCTCTCTCCGCTTGTTCCTCCAGGTTGTTGTTACTTGTAGTTAATGTGTCATCCGACACACTGACACTGTCTGACCAGGGTTGATACGGCTTCATGCTCTGAGAAAATACAAAGAGAACACTCAAATTAAAGGGTGTCTGAGTTTGGTGGATTATTTGGATCATCTTTATTATCTGTGGCTAACTTGTGAATGATCCTATGGTAAGAGAATTATAAAAACAAATTAATGCAATGAATATAGTGTGAAAATGTTATCAGCGGGGACAGAATGATGACAGAGATGGAACGTGGAGTCGAAACCACTGAATGTGAGGGTATGTGGAGGTGGAGACTGGGGAGGATGAAGCAGCAGCTTCACGTTTAAAACCACGTTATCTGTTGGAGATGGGATGACTACCAAGCACAGCTTCAGGCCAGACTGAGTAAGTAGCGAGATGGGAAAAGTAGTTACTATAGCAACACTTCAGCAAATCAGGCTACAGGTACGGAACCATGTGCAGCATTCAAGTTTTCATGTACATCCACTGCAAAAAGTCCATTAAGGAAAGTTATATTTTTTCACCAAGATAACTTGATTTATTTGCTTATTTTCAAACCAGATAAAGAAAGAAAAAATAATTTTTTTATTTTACTTATTTTTTTATTTCTGATTTGATTTAAATCTTAAATTAAAACCTTTTTACAGTGTATGTAAGCTACAACTCACACAGGCTATGCTGGCTAATTACACTAACACACATTCGGAGTGTGTTCTTACACATGAACCTCTGTACTGCGCTTGTCGTTGGACTTCACCCTCTGCTGACATAAGCAGCAGCTCAAGCTCCTTAATTCTTTGCTCTCTGTCAGGATCATCCAGGCAGGATGGCTGGAATAAACAAACGTCAGGGAGGAGAAGTCGGGAGAAAAAGAGGAAAGGAAAGAGTTTGGAGAGTTAAGAAAATCAGCAAAAGGGGACAAAACCACAACAAATTTACACTTATTTATTACTTAATGTTAGGTGAAAATAATAGGACAGTCAGGTACTTGATTTGCTTGATTTGTTAGCGATCACACACATAAATGCAGAAAGTTAAGGAAACAAAGAATGTGAAAAGTTTTCTGAATTTGCATGCATAGAAATACACTGACAAGGACTCACTGATATGAAGCTTGAATTTTCAGAAAGACTCTCCATCATGTGTACACTGTTAGAATCATACGGATAAGCGACCATCTACAAGGCAGAGCATCACAAAGGTAAAAGAGAGAGAGGCATTTTGAATTTGCATTAGTGTGAAGCAAAATCTAAAAATGGAACCTGGTTTGGTCCTGTTACGGGCAGAGGGCTGTGGTCTCTGTGCGGAGGTTTTGTTGGAGTAGAGGGGCATGTTTTGCTGTGACGTCTCTTCACACCAGTAGAGGAAGTGAAAGATTTGCAGCCATCTTGCAGGTAACCCTCGTGCTCCACCTTTCTTCTCATGGTTGAATTCCAGTGGTTCTTGATAGAGTTGTCTGTCCTTTTGGGGAAGAAATGGATCATTTCAAACACAGTGCTTGTATCATCTCCCAAACAGCAGAAATATATGCGGGACATCACATCACCGTCCGGGAAGAAGCTTAGAGATCTCTGCCCAGCGGTTGCCGAGGCGTTTGTGAGCTTCATAGATGATTCGATCTTCCTCTTGAGTCCATGAGGACTTCTTCACCTCTGGGTTCAGGTGGTTGTGCCAACGTTCACGGCACTGCTTTCCGATTCTTCCCTGGAGGTGTTTTGCAATCACTGACCAACGTTTGGGACCATATTTGTGTACAAGGTCGATCACCTGCAAAAACACAAATATGGATGTATCTAAAGCTGGTGAGATGTTTCACTTCTTTATGTAAATAATAACAAGATACTAATCCATGCACCGCTACAAGAATATAATGTAGTCATTGGCACTATTTGCATGGGAATTTATTAACTCAAAAGGAACAACAGTGTTCAGAAAACACTGAGTGTGGCAGCAGAGGAGCTTTGTCGGCTTCTGTCAAGGCTAAAAAATGCTGTGATGTCATTGCTGGCAGGCCAAGCTACTATTGGTAACTGCGTTTCTGAAATAATGGCAAAGTACTAAAAGCAAAGAGACATCATTGTGGACATTTTTCAGAAGTAGTGATCCATTTAAGGAAAGCAACACTCATCTATGAGCTAAGAAAAACCTTATAGCTTCAGCCTGCCTAATACATGGCTGGGCACTAAAATACTGGCTTGGAAAGTTTTATTAGGACTGATGTAATGGAACATTTGATTCAAAGACATTAAAATAGCAGGAAAAAAAGCTGAGGAAATGAAAATCTCTGTGCGGGAAGAAACATTGCACATGTGTTTGTCTATGTAAGTGTAAAAAGTGCAATACATACTGTGGAATTTGTGTTTCTTATGAACACCCAACAGCTTTCCGTTTCCTTCCCTATCATTTTGCTCTTTAGTCACCTCTCTTTCTACCCAGAACAGAAACTCCCAGCTCCTCTTACCTTCTGATCCTCCTCTTTTGTCCAAGGTCCTTTCACTAGCTCTGGATTGAGCACCTTCTGCCAGCGGTGCTGACACTGACCATCTGTCCTCCCCTGTGGCAGAGACACACAAAGTGCAACACCTGCTTACACTACAGCACCAGCTGAACTGACTCCTGACAGCTTTGAATATGTGTAACCTTCTAGCTGTAGCACTTATGACTTGACAGAGATCATCTAATGAGGCACGATTACGATTAGATTCTTAATTTGAAAAACTAAATTTTGTTTTTTACTGAAATGTACAAACATTCTTACTGGGAAAAAGTTGGCAATTGATTTCCATGATTCAGTCCCATGCTGCTCAACAAGCTTTTTCAGCTTTTCATCCTTAAGAAAATGAGGTGGCATGGGAAAAGAAGGATGAAGAAGGAGAAAATAAAAGTGGTTACAAAGGAAAAAACACAAGCTTTGTGTTAAGTTATGCCAATCACAACTATATAGCCACTGTGCAGTCCATTTTAATCTATCACGTAGATTACAGCTTCTTTAACTAGATTGAACCTTCATCTCCAAAAGAACTTACCTCGTCTCGTGACCATTTTACTTTGCACAGTATCTTTTTATCTTTGCCCTTTTCTTTAGTCTCTGGATCTGTGGAGTGCAGCTCTTCATCCTCATCAGTGCTAGAAGTACAGAGGAAAATGCAAATAATAAATAAGAAGAGGAAATGTTCACATGTCGCCACTCACACTTTCACTTTGCTTTTTCTTCCATGCAAAACATGGACATTGCTTTATAGCTATGCTGTATAATAGACATATATAAGCACACTTCTGTGCTTGGATATAATTACTGACTTTAAGAACTCCATAAAGTGGCACGAAGCTTACATGTAGCTCCAATTTCAAGTGAAAGAACCCTAATTCGTCCCAACAGTATTAGCTGCTGATAAACTGATCTCACTAGCTTATAGGGATAAAATATGGAAACGTCACAAATACTGCATGTATCAGGTAAGTTTATTGGATGCTTTTGACTGCTAATCTGCTTGTATTACATAAAAAACCAGACAAAGGAGTTAAAGAAAAACAGAAACATCACTTACAAGATTCTGTCATTTGTATAATTAAGACTTTTAAGAGATTTACAGATTATAGCCACACTAAATAAATTGAGACCTACAAATATAATGCAGCACACACTCTACACCACAGTAATAATACAGAGTTCAGAAGGTAATGTTTTGCATTTAATACTTAGCAAACAAACACTACACACAAGTTGGAACAATATATACAATAAATTACCTTAGACTGACAAGTTTGAATAAATATATGTGTAACAAATTAAATCAAAGGTTTATTGCAAAGTTGGTAGAATTTGTTGTATTCTTTGATCGCATAAAAATATGCTGCACTGCAACATTGCCTTTGGGTTGTGAAGCAAATATCAACGCAGAGAAGGTCAACTGAATCCCAAAACTTTCCCCAAAAGCTGTTACAGACTGTTGACCTCAGCTAAGGTGTAGTTTGATTAACTTACTTACAGCTAAGAGAAATGGGCCTATGGGTGAGCAGGACAGAGGGGTGTAAGGTGAATGAAAAAAAAAGGCGAGCTCACATCAACAGACTCTTTCATTTGCTGAGGTGTGTGACTGTGAGAGTGTGCTTCTGTCTGGGTGTGTTTTTTGAGGTGCGGGAGGTGGACTGGGGGTGTGGTGAAGGGGATGGAAAAACTCTAACGGTCCAGTTGTTCAAAAAGTAAAAAAACAAAAAACACTTTACATTACAACTTCCTGTTCAATTCAGCGTGTAAACCTGAGTTTACTTAAGACATATACGCAAAAATAAAAAGACTGGATGTTTCATGACGAGTAAAGAAGCAAATGTCAGCAGCTCACATTCAGTGGAGCTGCAGTCCAAAGATATCAATCATAAGTCAATATGACAATAGAAGATATAGATTTCTCTGGTTAAAAACCTACGTTATTCTCATGAAAAATAACCCAATTACCCCTCACAAGTAAGTATATGTGTTTGAGATATGAAGTACTTATTTAAACTGAAAAAACACAATAAAACGTTACATGTAAGAGTTAATTGGTGCTTAAATTGACAGCTTTGACACAATAAAAACAAAATACATCTCAAGCTATACTTATATGGGTATAGCTTGTTCACTGTTATGTACAAGCTATACCCATTAGCCGAAAATAACACACTAATTGTCCTTTTATTCATACAACTCATTACTCAGCAGCTATAAATGTTTATTTACTGTATTCTTCTCTACCACGCTCGCGCACACGTCATTGTCGTAACTTTGCAGGTGCACGTGTACTGTTTTAAATTGTGTTCTAATTAACACCTTTCCTGTACATAGGATTTTATTACAGAGCTCATCTCAGGCCATTGTTTTATATGTACACAGAAGCACGTATAAGCAAACAGATGGCAAACAACTCAGACTCAAGTGTTGTCATTACAAGGCTCCTACCTGCGGGATTTCACCTTGTCCATAGCAGCCGGAGGGAAGACTGTGCCTTGTCAAAGACGAACCTGTGTTTGTCAGCTCTCTAAAGTTGCAAATTAACAGATGTATATCCATAGAAATCGTTTCTTGTCATTGCCAATTTCTTCTGAGAGGCGGCAGCATCCAGCTGGTAGCGTTCGGCTAGCCAGCAAGCTAACTTTAGCATATACTCCTAATATAACACTCTGCGATTAATAAAGGTATTTACTATGAGTAACATCTTTGAAAATTAGTGCGTTTGTTCTCTTCAGTTAAGTGTCTATTGTAATGGAATACTACCATTTAAAGAACTCAATTTCAGAAAGTCTTAACACCCTATTTTAGCTACTCGCCTTCAGGCTGTTTCTAACATTATCTATCCTCTCTGTACTTCTGTATGGCGTTATGATTTTTGTCCATCCCGCCGATTCTCGCGCCCAGCCCTCTGCACAGGCGGCCTCGATTCTGATTGGTTAGAATAGGGGCCGTATGAAAAGATAAATCAATACTCGAAACTGATAGGTTGCTGTTAAGGGAAATCTGCTAGCTGATTGGTTTATTTACAGAGGAGCTTTTCTGTTATTGGTTGATATGTAAGGAGGCGGGTGTTAAAGTACACTAATATACTGTCACCCTCTGCAGTAGAATGGCTCCTTTCATCAAGATCAGTCATTGATCAAGATCGTAGTGGGTCAAAGTGTATTTCTGGGACGATCAAATTGCCTAGAAATTTTTGTATTTTCCAACAAATCTCACGGACAGTACAAGTCATGTTCAGTTTTGTCCGTGAAACACAAATTGTGTGCACATAATTCTAATAATCACTTCATACATAAAACAATTTAAACTAATACA
>JBAMHX010000020.1:12211538-12224775 GCA_037177515.1 Pseudomugil tenellus
GGAAGGTTTTAAGTTTGATTTTAAAGGCAGAGAGGGTGTCCGCCTCTCGTACCCACAGTGGGAGCTGGTTCCATAAGCGCAGTGTAGTTAGCTTTCAAGAAGTGGAAGTGCTAATTATTTGACAAGTAGGAATACATTTTAACTTGCCATTCTGCCATTGCTGCTCTAAAACCGAGGCTTACTAAAACTAAATCTGAGGCGTGGTTGGATGAAACCACTCACGCTGTCAGTGTAGAAAACCAGAACAAAAATGAAAGGATGATCTCCAGGTATTTGTCCAAATATTAAAGGACTTCTGACATTAGTATAAAAAAAAAAACTGTGAGAGGCGCAAAAAGAAAATATGATTATATCATCACGTGAAACTACCATAAGTCCTGGATTTTACTTAAAACAATAGATGAGGCATTTCGTGCTCCCCAGACTTGGTACTGATCTGTCGCTTGAGGGATGTATAAGCTTTTAATATTTCTTTGTAGACAAAGTGTTAGGGCTCTGATACCACCCCCCCCCCCCCCTCTGTCTTTCACCGATTACTCTGTGTCCCATGTTCTTCTGCTTTCTACTAGTTTAAACCTGTCTCTCTCTTCACTTTATGAGATTATTGGTGATCTAAAGTTCCCCTACAGATGTTCTGCCACCAAGATTATTCAGGGACCTTATTTCCATTTTAGGATCATCGTTTCTTGCAGTTATTAACAGAAGCCTGTCCTCAGGTCTGGTTCTTAAAGATTACTAACATTGCTCAAAATACCTAGAATGGATCCTACCATTCTGTGTAATTTCCGACCAGTATCCAAACTTTAGGTTTGTTTTTACACAGATAAGAGTTTTTAGAAGTGAACAGTGTTTTTGAAGTCTTTTAATCTTGTTATAAGTCTCTTCATAGCACGGAGTCTACTGAGGGGTTTTTATTGATCTTAGCTACTGATTGTGGTGACTTTATCATTTTGGTTTCACTGGATCTGATAACAGCCTTTGATAATGTGGATCACAACAATTTATTGACGCCTTTGTTGCATTGTGTTGGTATTTGTGCGTTGCTCTGGAATGGTGCAAGTCCAACCTGTCTGATGGGACATTTTCCTGTTAAACTGGGCCGTTTCCCTTTCTCCTCTGTGCTCCGTGCTCTTCTTTTATGTGGGATCCCCCAAGGGTCCATTCTTGGGCCTTTGCTTTTCTCATTATACCTCCTTCTGCCACGGTCGGTCAGTAGGAAGCACAATTGTGCATTCCATCTACACGTGGAGTATAGTCAGGTTTATGTCCCCCTAAAGAGTAAGCACTCCTCTCCCCCACAAAAAACTCTTAAACTGTCTCACAGAAGTTAAAACCTGGATGACCTTACATTTTTTAATATTAATAAGACAGAAATTGTAGTTTTTGGGTTCTCTCCTGTAGACTTGGGTCCTCTGGGACAATATTATAAACCAAATGTTACAAATCTGGGTGTGAAAGTGGACAGTGGTTTTAATCCAGACAGGCAGATTAGTGCCATGGTCCAGTTCAGCTTTTTACACTGAATCAACTGGTAAACTGGCAGTTATTCATGCTTTTATAACAACACGGCTGGTTTACGGCAATGCTTTATACTTTGGTGTCTCTCACAGATCAGTGTCCCGTCTGCCCGCAGCACGTCTGCTGAGGGGCAAACAAAGGAGACACCACATTCATCCTGTTTTAGCCACACTGCACTGGCTTCCTGTTTTTTTTTTTTTTTAGGATTCATTTTAAAATCCTTTTATTTGTTTTAAGTCTTTAAATGACCTTGCTCCTCTTTACTTATCTGAGCTTCTGCACATGCACTCCCCCTCCTGGGCCCTCCGGTCAGCAGATCAGCTGTTCCTGGAGGAAGCTCAGAGAGGACGGGGCCTTTTCTGTGGCGGGACCACAGTGGTGGATCTCTGCCACTGCAGATCAAACAGACATCCTCACATCCAGGTTTAAATCCCTTCTTCAGAACCATCTTTTATTGTTGTTTCACCCACTATGAGTTTGCTTTTATTGTTCTTACTGGTTTTATTGTTTTATCTTTTATTGTTTAATGTCTTAACATTTTAGTTGTTTTGTATTTAACACTTTGTCCCATAGTTGCTGTCAGAAAGTGCTTTTAGAAATAAAATTGACTTGGTTTTCTTAGTCAGGAAAATAAGGTTTATAAACTGGAATTGAAGTGAGTAAAATGTATTACGGATTTATTTTTCAGGGTTCAAGTTAAATGTCAAAACTGATGTTATATTATGTTTGTGTGCTTGTGGGCAGTATTTAGCTCCAGAGGTCCTGAAAAAGCAGCCATATGATAACACAGTGGACTGGTGGTGTCTGGGATCAGTGCTGTATGAGATGCTCTTTGGCTTGGTAAGTTTTACTTTCACTTCACTTTTGCCTAAATGACTCACATAGTACTTGTTAAAAACTGAATAATCTCTCTGTGCTGTCAAGTTCACTTGCATCTTTTTCTATTATTTATTGAATTTCTTAGCCACCATTCTACAGCAGAGATACACACGAGATGTATGACAGCATTCTCCACAAACCGCTGGCAATGCGCCCCGGTGCGTCCAGCACAGCCTGGTCTCTCCTCCGGGGCCTCCTAGAGAAAGATGGCACTCACAGACTAGGCTCCAGAGATGACTTTGTAAGCCCTTATTTAATGCTCATTCACAGCAGATACTTTACTTAGAGCTCTCTCTGGTGGCATACCTGGATATAACATGTAATTTCCTATGCATCCAGTTCTCATTTATCCTACAAATTTGCAATATTTTGTTTTAATTCTGTTTTATTTTGCATACAGAATGAGATCAGGGCACACAGCTTCTTTTCTTCCATCAACTGGGATGATCTCGAACAGAAGAAGATCCCTCCTCCATTCAAACCCACTGTGGTAAATTAAACATTTTGTCTCCTGTCCTGTCATTAGAACATCTCTATTTTCAAGATTGCATCATTTCTCTGCATTTAGAGATTAAAGCAATCAATTGTATTTAATCATATTTGTGCAATAACTAATCTATAACTTAAGTAAGCTGCTTAAGACATGTCTTAATTCTCAGACATTGTCCTTTTCATTGCTTCATGAATCTGAACATGAGGTGTTAACAATGTTATGGCTATTCTTTCCTGACAAACTTTCTAACTTTAGTTATCAAATCAGCCTCAAAGCATAGTATTTTAAGCAGCCATAGTTTAAACATAACAGGTGTCACAAAGGTGTCTCTTACTAGTTTGCATTCGTTTGTTGTAATAGTACTATTTTCTCAATTAATCATACACATTTTCCTTGTTATTTTATTCCTGTTTAAACATAATATCAACATAATATGTATAATGTTTGTCGTAATGGTAACGACTTGCATGATTTATTGTTCCTGCTCTATGAAGACTATATTGACCCTTCATTTTATTCACTTTCACTCCTTGTTTTTGCAGAGCTCTTGCTGTGATATCTCAAACTTTGATCCTGAGTTCACAGAGGAGATGGTTCCCAACTCCATCTGTTGGTCTCAAGACCATTCCATTGTCAACGCCAGTGTTATGGAGGCCGATGACGCCTTTGTGGGCTTTTCCTATGCCCCACCTTCTGATGACTCTTTCCTATGAAACGTTCCTAATGAGGTTTCCAGTTGCCTTAACCAGTGTAACCTTTTTGTTTTTGGTTGTTTTGACTAAAGGGAAAAGTTTATATGACGGATTCAGTTGTTCTATGAAGCCAAAGTAAGCAGCGGGAAAGAAACTGCACTTAAAACAAATTTAGATTGGAAGAACGCCTTTATATTTTACCTGTTTGTATTTATATAAATATATATATATATAACAGATGCTATTTTTTAGAATTTAGGACAGCTGCTCTTAATTAATGTAATATCTGGGCCTTTCTTAAATGAGCCTTTACAAAGCCTTAAAATTTAATCCTGAAACAAAATCAATAAGAGGTCTGAAAAATGTAAAACAGTTAGACTTTAAAACTCTGTTATTGGACAGTTGAAGTGAATTTTCTTTACCCATAATTAACACATGACTGTTCACTGTAACCAACCTGAATGTAGGGATTACTTTTGAGCCAGATAATAAAGTATTTTGTTTCATAGGTCACAAAGAGATACTGCCTTCGGCTTTTTCGGTTATCTTGTCTTCATGAATGATGATTGTTTGTTATTATTATTAATGTCTTATCTTCCCTGTTCATGTATAAAAAAAGGAAAAAGAAATCACTTGTTCTTTTTCTCTGGCTTGTAATGAAATAGGCGTCTACTCTTGCAAAAAATAAAAATGAGGGGAAAAAAACTTGAAATTGTGGATTACTAACGTCGTTACTACACAAGCATGTCCAATTCTGCTTCATGAAGACAACAAAGCTACAGTCTGGAAAAGGGTGTGAACAACTTTGAACTGAAAGAGATGACTGAAACTTATAACACACACTTCGAGCTGCTGCTAAACACTGGAATCAGGCAGATGTGTCTTTGTGAAGGATGCATTAAGCCACTTGCAGGATTATTATCCTAGAGACTTTGGTCTCCAACTCAGAGGATTAGAAGAGGACAATCCTGCATGCCCCACAGGAAACTCCAGGTCTGGATCCAGGATCATCCCATCGGGAGTTCAGTCACCAGATCTGAATGTTGCGGAAAACATCTGGAGTTACATAAAAAGAAAGATGGATGGTCACAAACCATTAAGTAAAGATGAGCAGTTATATTATTATTTTATAAAGACTGGTAGAAAGTTACCCAACAATTGGAATAGTGGTCTTTTTACCGACCATTGACGTACATATATGTCCGTATTACCACCTACAATGGTCGTCATGACAACAACATATTCGGAGTTTGCGCGGTGTGGGATACTGGAATAGTTCAGCTAATTTCAGCTCTTCATACTTTCTAAAGAATCATGGCTGATACTTTATCGTTGAAAGAATCGGTTTTGGTGTATTTAGATAGAAGTGGTGGCCTTACGAAACTTGTGGACGACTGCAAACCTCTGAACGGTACTGTGTACAGTTATGTTTGGCCTCACCTGACCGCGAAAACTCTGAACTTGAAGTTAACATTTGAAACCGGATAACTATTTCTCCACACTTCCAGGTCTCCAGTCGTCGGAGGCCATCTACAGGTTCTGTATAAGTGTTAATCCATCTGATGTAATCGAAGTGGATCCTTTTCTGGGTCACTGTGTTCTCCATGACCCCCTCAGAGCTACATGTCTGTTCCAGTCAGTAAGTGATAGCTGAAAGCTAACCCAGCCTAGCTAAAATATCATGTAGCAAAGTTTCACTAAGCTTAACATTTATTTCTTTTCACATTAAGGTTTGTTTCTTGGCTATAAAGACACTCTCACTAACCGAAAAAATACACACGGAAAGTCAGGTATGAATTAACCGTCTCTAGTCTTTCTGATAGGCATGTTGACTTTTTGGAGTAGAAAAGATTTAGCAAGATTAATACAAGCTCAGTACCAGTAATGCACCATGACATGACCTTTTCTATTCCTCCTCCATGTAATTCAGCATTCTTTCATAGGTCAAAGTGCATGATCTAAAATACTGAATCAACTCTCACTTAAACATTATGTGTGTTGTTCTCTTTTTGAGGTGAATGTATCTCTGAAATTTACACACCTGCCTCCATTCCCTGAGTATACAATGGATCTTCGTTGTCCACGCCTGTGTGGCCCGATGAGGCCTGTCTCGATGGAGGGGATAGTCATTGCAATGACAAGGGTCACAAAGTACACTCAAGGAGCAAGGTTCCTCTGCACAGATGATGACTGCCCCTGCTCCAAAGGTTTAATGCACAATAAATATTAAGCTGTCTTTTTATTGTACCTTTTAAAATACAATTTGTAAAATTGGTGTACAAAGAATACTTGTATGCAATCTTCATACGAGTAATATTAAGTTGGATTCACATTTAATTCAATTTCTTTTCATACATTTGCTGGCTCTAGGTTTCCACCACATCCGAGTCCATGCACCTGGAGCCACAGAGTCGGCTACCGTGAGAAACGACTTCAGCTGTATGATCTGCAGCTCTCAGCTGAAAGAGGATGTAAAGTTCAGAGTTCTGGGAGGTCAGTGCCTCAGCGTGCAGACATTTTAAGTGTAATCTTTAGTTTTGAGTATATATGAATGTGTTATTTCTGTAAATAGACAAACAATTGGTCGAGCTGATCCATGTTAACGCCCTGGATGTTCTTAAAGGCCACCAACAAAACCCAGTTAGATACCAGTCTGTCACTGTGTTCCTAAGAGGTGAGTATACAAGCCCACAAAATGTCCATCAAATATAATGAAAGATAATAACTATAATAGTAATACTAACAGAATATTTTATAGTTATTACAATACCTAAAGTATTCTAAATAACAGTTTTTTTGCTATATAAATATTAGAAAATAGTTAAAAGGTAATGCTTTATTAATCTTTATCATCAATATATCATCAACATTGATAGAAGCATAAAACAAATTATTCACTACATTATCATCAGTGACCTAATCTTAATAATAAAAGCAGATAATAACTATAATAAAAACAATTCAAAGCAAGATTTGACCTAATAAAAATCACTTCTGAAACACAAATAGAACTTTGTGTTTCTTGGCATATCACTTCAAATAGCAGCTGCATAACACATGAAAACCATATGTTCATATAAAACGTTTAAGTCAACATCACATAATCAGTTAATCTTTCTTTGAGAAATAGACATTCTTGCCACATCACAGAGTTTTTTTTTAAACTAATACTATTATAATATCAGGGACGTTGATGGTATTCTGCATAGCAGCTACAGTTTGCTGTTAAATTGTACTGACCCTGCTTTGTGGAGCAATTGAGCTTCTCTCTTTGGATGAAAATGTATTAAAGTACATACAGTACTGTAAATAATATGCCCGAACTATAAAAATGTGTTGTTTGTAAAACTAGATTCACACCCACTGTACCCCAAGACAAAATGGTGTTTAGAAGAGCTTATATTTACAGTCACGTCAACTGAAGACAGCCATTAATTTTCTGTGGTTTTCCAAATGAGACTCACTTTGCATCACAAATGTAGTTCAAGAAAGTTCAAATAAATAGATTTTTGTGCAGGCAGCTGTATGTAGTGTCTCCTGGTAGGATATTAAGTGTTTCTGTCCCCTCTAATAACATTATCCCATGAGTACTCTTGAGAGTTCTGCAAATCTTTGGACTGAAATTAACATATTCTGTTGACCCAGTCCAGTGGAGGAACTCAATACAGCAGTTCCCGTTACTAAACATATAAGTTAATAAGTGCAAGGAACACTCATTAGCCGGCTGTGCAATTCACACACAGTGGAATCTTTGTTCTTAATGCTTCACACTGTTTCTTTTGGCAGCGGTTGTTAGGGGCGTACGTGTTTCTTCAATAATCACCAGACAGCAGGGAACAACCTCTCTGAGTGTTGTTATATTTCTTTGCTCACACAGATGAGCTGTGTAACTCGATGGGAATCGGTCGCCTCTACAGGGTGTTGGGCATTCCTGCATATGTGCATCAGTGGCCGGGCATTACCTGGAGTGTAGAGGCAAACAGTGTCCAACCATATGAGCCAAAGTGTAAGACAAAGTGATCTCACATTAAATCCTGTCAAAGTTACTAATGTATAATCTGTAGGCAGATAACAGATAAAAGTATTGTTTTTTATTTAGATTTGAATGAGGTATTGTTAGAAGATATTAACATTTAGCATATTTCACAACCCTATCTACAGGCGGCTATAAAATGAGTGCCGGATTCCTTGAGTTATTGAATGGCATGGCCTCTTCTCCTTGGAGAATCTCTGCCGTTGTTGCTCACTGCTTTGCATCGGATGTGGCTCCGGCGGGCTTGTACAACTCCCTCAAGCTAGCTTTGCTTCTCAGTTTAGTGCAAACTAAAACAGATACAAATGATGCATTTCACAATTTGGATCTTCTAGTTGTCACAACGGACACTCTTATAGTTGACAGGTAAGTAATGCTCATTGATGCATCTTAATCAGATCCGCCCGATAGGAGGCTTCTAAATTACTTTCATTCTGTCATTATGTTAGACTGCTGGCATACAGCTTGAATTTGGCATGTCGTGGGGTCAGGCATCAGGCTTCAGGGGAGATGTTTGCCTCTCTGTCCCGGGATGAACACGGGGCAGGTACTGCTAACATCCATGCTGGTTCTGCTCTGCTTGCCACTGGAGGCATTTGCATGTTGGGAGATCTCAGCTCTTATAAAAAGGACAAGATGGATTACATTCAGTCAGGTATGGAACCAAAGTAGTTAGCTTAGAGAAAAGGTTTCTGTCAACTGTTATGGATATATATTTTCATTTATCTTCTTTTTTTATTTATTCCTCTTAGTTCTGGAAAGCCGCACAGTATCTGTGTTCATCCCTGGGAAAAAGTACGGTGAGGATGCTGACCAGCAGCTTTCCCTTCCAGTGCAGTGCAGCTTCTGGGCCCTTACAGAATCCTCTCAACGCCCTACAAGGGCAGACTCTATTGTACTGGGAACTGCTGTGAGTCCAGTTACAGTGCAGTGTTTATTTAACATGTAGCAGAAATGTCTGATGTGAATTGGGATTTTAATGAAAAATGTGTTAAACTTGTTTTTACTTAATATGGAAAATGTACCTTTGTTCTGCTTATTTTGTTTGTATGTAGTAGTGATCAACCTTTTAATTAATTTAGTTGGCTGCCTGAACACTATTACTTAAAGGCAGATCCCCAAAGAAAAATCAATGTACTGTTTAATTAAAAAGCAGGGACGGTGTTGACAATAAACTATTCAGTCAAAATTTAGTGTACAGTTTATCTGAGTCCGCTGATTTCACTCCTAATTTGCAAGAGTTTTGTGATTTTAAAACTGCACGATGTTCTCCCTGCCATTTACAGGAAATGGGTCCTGTGCCACTTCAGCTTGCAGAATCCTTTGGCCTTGTGATTGAGTGTAAAGACAGGATGGGACAGCAGGCCATGCTTGCACAGACTGTCTGTACCCTCCAGCGGGCAGTACAGCCGGGACCGTGCCAGTACCCATCTTCCAAGGACTTTTCTACTCAAGACTATCTGGAGGTTTATTTACAAAAAATTAGGTTATTAACTTTATTGATTCCAAATAAGTTCTCATTAAAATTTTTACTATCCCATCCCAGCTGTTAGCTCACGTCAGAGGTTTGGAAGTGGAGCTTAGCCCTGCAGCAAAAAAATTAATCCATGGTTACTACATGGCAAGTCGTCGAGCTCGAACACAAAATCAGTGTTTCAACATGTCAGCTGCATCTATCACACTACTGTGAGTACTGTCACTTTAATTCATCTTTACTTCATTCACTGCACTCCTGGACAGAGGGAGCACTTTTGTCTTAAATGTAATGTCATTAGTGTCCACTAGGTGGCAAGATATCTTAAAACCTGGACTCCATAACTGTTTCTCACTGAATTATGACAACTGT
This sequence comes from Pseudomugil tenellus, assembly GCA_037177515.1. Lineage (NCBI taxonomy): Eukaryota > Metazoa > Chordata > Actinopteri > Atheriniformes > Pseudomugilidae > Pseudomugil > Pseudomugil tenellus. The sequence goes on from JBAMHX010000020.1 coordinate 12,221,000, forward strand.
TTACAAATCTTTCATAGTGGTGACATTTTTATGTTCCATTATATCCGTTTCCAATAAGGCAGGATGAAATTAGTAAGATTAGGCTCCAAGTCCTAAATATTTATACAGCCCGTGCCAGCTTTGATTCATTCATTTCAGTCTTAATTTATTCACTAGTAGCAACTTTTACAGTAGTTTTAAAGTGTCGCCAAGCATACAGGCAGTCATTTATAGCGGTTTTGGTTTTTATGTCATTTTGTTACAGGATCTCCTTGGCTGAGGCCCACTGCAGGTTGTGTCTGAGAACTCAAGTAATGGAGGAAGACGCTGTGATTGCTGTGCTTCTTTGTGAAAATTCAGTCACTCTCAAACATGGCAAGTTTTCCGTTTCGCTTTAATAACATTTTCGAATAATTTTAATTGCAAGATACTTTAGACTTAAAATTCAAATGTATTGTGCGTTCTCTTCTTCTTGGGTATTTGCTACCAATCATACATAACTTGGGCTCAGTCGCTTTTGCAGTGTTTTTAAAGGAATACTGGTCTCCTCCCATAGGGGCATCTGCTCTCATTATTCCTCCCGATGCAGTTTTTCCTTGTGACGTAGGAGATGTGGATGGATTGCAGAGGAGAGACAACGCCCTTGATGAGCTCCACCAGAATATCTTGCGTTTCATTTATACTTACGCACCTGGAGCAGATGCATACATTACAGAGGAGTAAAACCTCTATTAAATAAAAAGGTAGGTGACAAGTTATTTAACACTTGGGATGGCATTATAGATCCAGAGTGATACATGGACTTTGAAGCTATTTAAATTCAGATAATGTTCCACTAAAATATGTACATTTGATGTCTTGTAGTTGTCTTTTTATGTCCTTCTTAATCATGTATTGTATCAAAACTTTCTAACACACACATACACAAAAAACAAAAATACTCAGACCATTGGAGAAGACTTTTTTATTACAGCAAAACTATTGCATTTGTTATTCTCATGTTGAAATGTGCATTAAAGCATGTAAACAGAGAAAAACCAACATGACCTGGGTTTAGTCCTTACCTTTTAAACAAACCCCCACTCAGCTGGCCCCATAACCTAAATATGAAATGCACAGCATTAAAAAAAATAAAGTAAAAATGTAAATACTTATCTGTAGATAATGTAAATTTCTATAAAGACATATGTGTATAAAATTTCAAGTTCAGTTAGTCACATTTTCAGCAACCCATTTTGGTCTGATGGGTAAACGGCGAAAAAGTGAACTCATCATTACAATGTCAAAAAAAAGGCTTGTGGCACTAGCAGGTCTACTGAATCATAACTACTGAATACATCAAGTTACTATGATCTTTACTTACCAGGAATTAAACTCACAATGTAGGACAAGAATGGCTCCTTCAGTCTTCCTGCAAAAAAAAAAAAAAAAAAAAAAAAGTGATTTTAGATACTGTGACTTTATCAGCAACATAAATGTGGCAGGACAACATCAAATGTAATGTTTGTTTGGATCCTCAATTAAAATAAATACAATTAAGACTGTAGCGGAACATGTTTACTAAAAATATGAAGATTACAGCTGGTAATTCAGTAGTCACATTTCACCACTCTGTTGTCTGACGGGTAAACGGCAAAAAGGTGAACTCATCACTATTCCAGCTGCATGCACTCCTACTGAGCTACGTTAAAAACAAGCCAGCTTTCTGTCAAAATAAATATTTTTTAAAAAATGTTGGGAATAAGCTTAACCACTTGTCAAAATGCCTCGCACACATTTAGTTTTAATACAGATAAGTTAAATGATTTTTAAACACAATCCTTTAAGATTTTGTTACCTATATAGGTCACTTAGTCTCACCACAAGTGAAAATATCTGTTTTCCAACCAGTACAACAAGGATAACTGAAATCGCTCACCTTCCCAGGTCAGCTGATGAAAATGATCTGAAAATGTGATCCATTAAGACACCAGCTTGAACTAAATTAGGAAAGAAAAAAGGACAGAAGTTTAGTTTCTATAAAGACCAAAAGGTAACAATATAAATCAGATTGTATAAAGTCTGTAGTGCTTGGTCTAATGCTGGCATTTCAGTTAGTCACAGGTTCACCATCTTATTGTCTGATGGGTAAACGGCAAAAAGTGAACTCATCACTATTCCAGCAACAGATCTGGATAAAAAATAAAAATAAAAAAAAACTGCTCAACTCACATTTTTACCAGCACAATGAAGACAGTCATCTGCAATTTGCAGAGGTGCCATGGCATCTGAAAATAAAGGAGAATAAACAACCTTAAAATAATTTGAAATGCGCTCTTCTCTTCCAATAACAGTGTTTGCGTCACTCCAGGTTTACTACATCTAACAGCTAATTGCTCTCAGGAGTGATATGCTATTGATTTCTCCCTTGGATGAATAAAATGTACTGAATGAATAGCCAATACAGCGAAGACAGATGAGCGATCACTCGATGGTCAAAGGGTATGGCTTAACACAGCTTGGTAGTATGGCTAACATTGTAGGTCTGAGGACAGGTTCAACAGCAGGTCACAACCTCTGCCATAACCTCTCATACTCTGTAGGGAGCACGGTGGCTTTCTCTGGTCAAATTATGGGAGAAGGGGAATTCTCTGACCACCAGCTCTTCTCTTGACCCCTGGTCAAAACTAGACGTGTATAACACTACAAGAATGACACAGAGTTTTCCTCCTTTCAACTGTCTAAACAGATGATTTATTGCTGTACTTCAGGGATGAGACCTGCCTGACAGGAAAGCATGTATATTGGGCCCGGGGTGGGGGTGGGTTGTAATAGTTTTCCCTACCTACATTTAACAACTCTGTTTTGTGTTTCTTGCCAAAATGTACTTTATGACTTCAGGGTAAAATGGCTTGTAGTTTTTAACCGATTCGAGGTTGTCGTGTGTTTGTGTTTTAAAACATTCCTTTCAACCCACGTTGGTGGCCAGACTGCAATCTGACAATAATGTTAATTTATTACATTGAAGTCTCCCATTGATAGCCCGGTTTTCAATTTGGTTAATATCTAAAGCAAAACAAAGCACTTTTAGTATTTTAACTTTGTTGTATTATGGTATTGAGAAAACCATTTGCTTCACTCGTGTAACCCACGTGGCCCAGATGCTAACTAGCTATGCTAACAAGGCATTCGGAACAAACTTGATGGAGGGGACACGGTGCCAACATGCTCAAATTTAAACTATTAAAACTCGTATAGCAATAACAAACTGCTTACCTATGCAGAAACTTGCAAAGAAGCCGATATTGACGGCAAGAGGTGGCCACTCAGCTTACCATCACCGTCTTGAGGCAAAGAGGAAGAATTTCCGGTTTGTCATTCCTTCACTGCGCACCAGAGTTGCGCAGTGAAGCTTATGATCGCGACTGATCCCCCGCCCTCGTAATATTTAGATACACGAAATCAGACTAATTGCTTAATTTCTCAGTGGCACTCTACAAGAGCACTGTTTACTAAATATTAGTACAAGAATTATTACGGTTTTGTTTTTTTTAGTTTACTGCTGAATGTCAATTTGTTTTCTAGTAACCTTCCTAAGTTTTTATCTTATGCTATTTGCTCTTATGTTGTATGTGAATACATTAACCTACACCTTAAAATCTCACTGTTCACTTCGATAAACCTCATCAAATAAGAACTACTTAAATATGGTTTCCACGTAAGCATTTAGCAGCTATTTCTGTTAAATGGACACTTTTTATTATTATTATTTTTTTTTTTTGGTTTGCTGTTGTAATGTTTTTTAGTAAAACCATAAA
>JBAMHX010000020.1:12224880-12242392 GCA_037177515.1 Pseudomugil tenellus
GCAAAAATGATCAACATCAATATCAATAACTTTCTCAATAAAAACTTAAATATATACCGAATAAATATTGTCAGTATTAAGTATTTTAATTTATTTATTTGGTTTCTCTGAGTCTATGAAGTAAAACCTCATCTTTAAAGCATTTTCGTTCAAACCGTTGGAGACATGTCTTTTTTCACTGTCAAGTAATTTATTCACAAACACATTTACAACCATGCATGTAAAAGAAGGAACATGAGATGAAGAGCCTCCATTGTCGACTCTCTGACAGACCACTTCACATGACAGATGCTAAGTTATTCACACATGCATTTAGTGGATATGTCTCAAGTCAAAGTGCACGCTGAAGCATGACGGGCTCGTTACCCCACGGAATTTCTGCAAATATCATACCTGGGACATGTGTGGAACTGCACAATGCAAACAGGACAAAATAACAACAGCGAAAAAATAATGCATGCCTGTAAATTCCAGACAATAGAGTTCAGATAATATATTAATTTACAATGTCTTTTGTTGTATGGTCTTAATGCACGTATACCGTCAGAATGGTGTTTTTTCTGCAAACATAAGGCATATTATGCACCTGAATTAAAGCATGGATTCATGCAGATGTGACATGGCCTCATTCAGCCTGACACAAGTGTGTTACTGGGAGGTGGACGACGATGGGCCTTGGTTCTCTGACTCGGAGAGATTGTTCAGGAACTGTCCACTTGCTCCGACGTACAGTCTGGATCGCATTGGCCATTTCTGAAAAAAATATTTTTTAATTTATTAATTTGATGTCTGAAAAGCACCAAAGACAAATAATTGCGATTTGAACATTTAACGCATCAACATAAACTGTGGAAAAAAGTTTTTTTTTCTTCTTTTAACGCAGCGAGAAATGTCAGAATTATTTTAACATTTATGGTAAATAATTAATATTTGACAAAATATAACCAATTGCAGATTATTATGATTATTATTGTTATTCATATTATTATTATTATTACTACTGACCTTTACTGGGTGTAGGTAACCTTCACCTTTCAGTGAGTGTAACGCCTCTGTTTGTTTTGTGCTCTCTCCCTCCTCGGTGCCTTCTTCTTGTAGTGTTCGAGTCAAATGGGCAATATAGGTGGTGGCCAGTATCAACACGTCGAGTTTGGACAGCTTGGTATCCGGCGGTACTGAAGGTAAAGTCCTTTGGAGTTCCAGGAAAGCGTTTCTCAGGGTTTGCACGCGGCTCCTCTCCCGCGCTGCGTTAGCTGCTGCCGGGCGTCCTCTGCCGCCGAGCCCGCTGGTTTGGAGCACTCTGGCCCGCTGGAGCTCGCGGCGACGACCGTCTGGACTGGGACTGGATCCTGGACTGGAAACTGGGCTGTCATCAATTACCGCCCCGGAGCAATTACCGCTGTCCATTCGGAGCGTCTGACTTCCCACCATGGAGATGCGCTTACAAACCTGAAGATTAATGTTCAATTAATTAACACTTGTTTCCAGAATGCCTGACCAGTTAAAAGTGTCTATAATCCTGCATATTTTAAAGTAAACTTACAAACTTGGATTATTTATTGTAGGACTCTACTAGTTTATAAAGTTGAACAGTTTATATTATATTTTTGTTGACATTTCTCTGGTCTGCAGTTCTTTAGTGAAATAGGCTAAAAGCAGCTCACTGTAAATGCAAAAAAAGAGAAAAAATCTAGAAAAACAGAATTGAAATGTTGATCTTAACCACTAATAAAACACAGAATGCATCCAAACGAAACAGCTGACCCACAGCAGCACTGACATCCCATTTTGAACTGTTTGCTCAGTGGCACTTCAGAAGTCCCAGCCATGCGTTTTGCCAGCTAAACAGTGATCTGATAAAGACTTTATACCTCTAGTTTTTCTCCAAGGCGCTGTGATGAAAAACGACATGAAGCTGACCCGATGAGGGCTTCTTTGGATGGAGAATTTGTTCTTGACTCGGTTCCACTTCACGTCCAGCGTAAATCCTGAATGCGTCCCCTGCACGCGGACCCAACTCCTCACCTGTGCGCGTTTATCCTGAGAGTTCTTAATTTATCGCAAATCACAAAGTGACAGACGACTATTTCCCCCCAACGCAGTTAATCATTAGTCCAATAACAGTGTGTAGCAGCCGAGAAGACGGCTCTTTGCCTGACTCCAACTTCTTGTCTGAGGCCAGCAGAGTTCTCGTTTTCAACGCCAGAGGCAGGACTCTCTTTCGCGTGAACTGCGATGGCCATATCCGTCTCCAATTGGCTGCGAACCTGACACTGCAGCCTATTTTTTGTACGAGCCTATCAAAAAGTTTCAACGAGAAGAAATTGAGTCAAAATGACCCCCGAAAAAAAAGCTGATCGTGGTCAGAAATAAAGGCAGGTAAATGGCTATTTGCAGCAGACCATGAAGGCAAACTGACAAGTGTAAAATGATATGCAAAACATTTGACGAATTGCCAGGGTGTGTTGAATTGCAAGCTCAATGGAGCAGCTAATAAATAAACCCCAGCGCTGCAATCAACAGGCAGGCATTTAGGAAATTCTTGTGAGACTCACAAATTAATCACTCTGATTTGCAAGGCTCCAAACGGAGATGTCGGGGAATTAATGAAAGGAATTGTTCATAAAATGTAGCTTTATCCTCGGACTGTTCTCAATAAACACTGTTTTTGTAAGGATGGAGTAACAGTATTGCTCCGGGCCACTAATTACAAGGCCAAGTTAAAGAAGGTTAAGTAAGCTTGTTGCTTTAATTGTCCCGCATCTTTCTGGGTTTACACGCCCACGTGGCTCCTGAAAACTCATTCAGACGCAGAAACAACGCTGACATCCGCGCTGTTCCTGCAATTTTACTGCAAAAACAGGCCCGATCATTTATCACAGTTGTTTGAATAGAAGCATGTGTTGTTAGCTTTGAGTAATATAAAGACTTGTAATAATAGGGCAGAGCGATCATTTAGATTGTGCCACTCTGTATCTTGCAACACACTTGTTTTACTCAACGCATTTAGAAGAAAAATGACATGCGGCACAGAAAATGTAGCACCCTCTGCAAAAACATGTTTGAATTATACAGATGATTTGTTTCTGCAGGAATAAAAAATCTCATCGGAGATAAATCAGCTGTGAAAATGAGGGAAAGAAATGCTGTTTTACTCATTACCTTCTGTAAATTATTCTCAGTTTAGAACTTGTTAAAATCAGATCCTTAGAGAATAAACTGTCAAATTAAATATATATATATTGTAAGGCTGTAATCCAGGTCAGAGATATTAAGATTACTCTGCAGCTTGAACATCATGATGAAGTATCACGGTGGATGTCCCACAGCAACAATAAGCAGGTTTTTAAAGAGCTACAAGCTTGATAAGGCCCAGACTGGCAAATTAGATGTGCAAAGACTTCAGCTGGCAAAAAGTTAGTTTTAATCATCCATGTGATGTCTAACATTTTAGTGTCAAACAAGATAACGAGGAAAAGAACGAGGACAAAAAGTACATTCACAGCAAGACAGTTTTACTTCTAAATGCCTTTTCTCAAATAAGACAGCACATCCTGGTATTTTTCATCTATATTAAAACAGATAGTAGTGTGGCTGTAGGTGTGGTCAGGATGTTATTTGAACATAAGCAAACCACACGATAAGAGAAATTCAAAGCAAACTTACAAATAATAAAGCAAAGAATAATCAGAAATGAGTGTGGCAGAAAAAGTCTTTTTCATGCAGACATCTCAGAGTTTTCTCCTTTACTGAAAGATGACAACATGGATTAAAGGGGAAGCAATATCAGATAGCTGTGGTTGTACAAAAGTAGCAACAAGAACAGAAACATCGTATTATGAGATAAAACAGATTCCTTAAAATATCAAATTAATTGGCTTATTTGGTAAAAGTTTTTTTGATCAGAGATGCAGGCAGCATGTTTTCCTTTTCCTTCCTGACCTCTTTGGATGCTTTCCAGTTAATAAGGAATTGCCTGCTTATCTCATGGATCTCTCTTCCATCAAGAATCTCTGAAGATTTGAAAATAAAAACAAAACACATGTAAAATGTTTATTTTTAAAACCTACAAGTGTGGTTAAAAATATAAACCTGATAAGACACAGACTTGCAGCACATTTTCAGTTCATTATAAAGATTAATAATACTTTACCGAGGTTTTTGCACGCAATTATCAAGTGGTCTCTATACTTTCGCTTTTTACAGACAGGATTTCCACTCAAATCCATTTGAAGAAGTTGCGGCCAGAGGCTGAACACATTCTCCAGCTCCTGCAAATACACAAAAAAATTAATAAAATAACCTTTAATATGTTGTTTTATAACTGCTACTAATTTAAATGACAGTTTGAAGGTCATTTTCTGAAACAACCAACTTAAGGATGAATCAACATCATACAGATATACAACATGATCACAAATCAGACACAAATGTAGGAAAAACCTTCAAAGACACGACTTAAGTGAAGGTTAATGTGAAGTACAAGGTCCAAAAGAAGGCGCATAAACAACACAGTCTGTTTTAATAAACAGTGTCGCCGGTGTCATGTAACTACAAGTTTTCTCCTGGGGCATTGGGAGGCTGGCTCCTCCAGCGAGTTGCCTGGAGTTGTATGTTTATCTAAAGGCACATTAATCCAAGCCTGGAAATATGAATACTCTCTGGACACGCTCTGATTGTTCATTGCCTTCCTGTCTTGGCCAAAGCGCTTCCACTTTTCCAGCTCGGGCTGCAATCAGTTCAGAGGGGACCCCTGAGCACCACGCGCTCCCAGGCTTTGATAAATGATCGTGTCAGGGCCGTCACTCAGAAGGCCCTCACTGAAGAGGAGCCCAGCGCCAAATTGCCCCCCACGCGGGGGCGTAGAGAGCAGCAGGGGCTGGATGCTCGATGAGCTTGGCTGGCTTTCTCGCTTGGACTAATGATGGGCCCGTTATGAACCTGTATTTGACCAGAGCTTCGATTCTTCTGTCCTCCCTGCCCTGCGTACAGCTAACAGCCTCTGAAGATGCTCCCCATTTGTCACCCTGGCTGACTGCCTGTCATAATCTATTTTAAAAATCCATAATGCTTCTTCGGGATTCTGCTCGGATGGTGCAGAAGAAGGAATTGATCCTTCAGAGAGCTGTCTTTGCAGAATCAATTTTGGCAGACGGGTTGTATAAATTATAGAGATTTTTGCTAAAAAAAATGACAAATGTACAACAATTACCTGCATCAACCATCTCAAAGGGAAATCATTTGTGTTAAGGAGGCAGCCACAGCAAAGGAGTCAGTGATGAAGTGTCTTAAATGTGATGTAAATAAAGCCATCAGTCTTTTCAGGTCATATATAAATTTCAACAAGAACATCGCTGCCTTCACCATTAGCTCTAATAATAAGGTTAGTAAGGATAAATCTAATGCCTGAAACAGATGAATCTCCCATTAAGTGTTAAACTGCTGGTTTAGGATATCAAACAGATGATTCTGAGGAGGAGAGGAAAAACCAGCCTTCTAAGGAAAGAGAGAAACTTGTGCTTGTTTAAAGCTGTCAGTGAAAAAGTCTCAGGGGTACGGCTCGCTGATTTGTTGAATAATTCTGACCCCGTGCGCGTCATGAAGACTGGGAACCTCTGGCAGGATTTGCAGGATTTGGTTCTTTACAACCCTGCTCTCCATATCATTTCACACACCACTGCAGAAAGCCACAGAACAACGTTAATGCAATGCCAGTCGGCTAATGGATGGCGTGTTGGTTTTAATATGCCGTGTCATGGATACTTCCTACGATGCGGTAGCATTTACTGTGACCACAACAGTTAGTTTATTCCACAGCGTGTCTAAAGACACATTTTTCAGTCGTAAATGAAGAAATCCTTACCTTCACATTACACAATTTGTTATTGGCGGCAGAAAAATGTTGGAGCTCCTTCAGTCCTGACAGCTTGTTGATATCATTAATGTTGTTGTTATTAATATTCAGGATACAAAGAGATTCCTGTGGAAAGAATTCATCTTAGTGAAAAGTTCGTGTTACAGCCAGTCATGGCAGAATATAACAAATATGATAAAAGACATGTGTTTTTATGGTAAAATCCAACCAACGCTAGACCTCATGGTTATTCATATTCCTGATACAAAAACAAATTAAATCAAGATGATTTTATCTGCATAATTATATTTGGCAGCACTTTCCTTTATAATAACATCTTAAAGAAAACACATCTATCAACAATTTACAGATATTTTAAGGTAATCCAGTTCGACTACACATCTAGATTTGAACCAGTGTGATCACATCCAAATCATTCTGGTGAATGATGGCACAGTGCTGGGGATTAATTTGCATTTGGAGCTTTAAATCCTATAAGGGTACTGGAACTCCTTAAATTTGCACGGCAATGTATTTAATTTATTTAAATAAACATGGAGCTGAAGCTTTTGGTGTGTTTACCCATAGCCTGGTCAGTAAACAAAGTGATTTGTTAGACCACAGAAAGCATCAGAGGACTCTTTGAACCCTGCACAATGCTGCTTTTACATCAGTCATGTCAGCAAGGCTAGTACGCCACACGCATCATTGTTTAAGAAAAAAGAAGATTACAAGTCTCTGGCGCCTTAAATTCACATCATTAAATAATTGAACACCCAATTTTCTTGGGTGTGTGTAAGGTTTTTTTTTTTTCCCTTCTATTTCGATACTGAATGGTGTGAGTATTTAGGACATACTGCGAGCGAGCAGAGAGTCCTGTTGTCAAAGCACAACTTCTCCCCTGGTTGCAACTTTTGATTCTCCAGATGAAGCTCCTTGAGCTCATGGAGCTGCTCCAAACCCTCCACCATCGTAATCCTGTTTCCACCCAAGTACCTGCAGAGTAGAAAAACCCGAAACAAATGTGCATTTATCTCAAACATCAAAGCGTTAACACAGCAACGGATTTACTTACAGTTTAGAGAGTTTCTTCAAGCTGTGCAGATTATCTATACAAGTAATGTTGTTCCACTGCAAGTACAGATCGGTGATGTTGGAGGCAAAATCAAGGTTGCAGATTTCTGAGATATGATTATCAAACAGGTAAAGAACAGAGAGGTTTCTACACATCGATATATCTCCCTGTAAATGAAGATTAGAATTGGTTTAATTAGCAAAAGCATTGGTAAATAAACATAATTAAAACGAGTGATGCTGCTGCGGACGTACAATGCTTTTAATATTACTGCTAGAAAAGTGGAGGTGGGTAAGGGTCTTGAGGTACTCAGTTAAGGAGATGTCCTTTTTCTTTTTGAAGTGCTTTTTGTATTTAGAAATCAGATCGACAGTCAGCTCAACCATGTTAGCTTGGGTTGTCTGAAAGAAATAAAACAGAAACATGTTCATTTTATATCACGTAATTGCTCTGAACAATGATTCTTTAACGCCTAATTACTTCTGCATTGGCAATCACAAACTACTTTTTACAATGTTTTATTCAAAATCAAAAATAATTGTTAAAGGGAAAACTTCAAAGTCCAAAACACTTCATTTGTGCTGTAATTAGTGACCATTTCTTCATGCAGTCTGAGCTTCATCTATTTCTTCATAGTCAGGTCCCAAAGGGATTTTATATGAGCTTGACCTGTCACAAAGGTATTACATTTTGGACCTTGAGTGCGCATTTAATTACCTTTATTATACATCATATCCTCATCTGCGAAGGAAACAGTTGTCAGTGTGTAAAGCCACTGCTAGGACTCCTGAACCTGCCTTGAGGCAAAAGCCCAAGGTCCACAAATTCAGGAAGGCTGCAGGTTAGGGATGTGTATTACTCAGACTAAATAAAGTAAATAAATAAAAGGAAATAAAGCTACAAGCAAAGGGGATGTCAAAGCAAAGAAAACAAAATGATTGCCAAAGTAATAAGGCATGAAATTATCAAAGAGATGCAAAAGAATTCACGAGACACAATAAATAAAAAGATAAAATGTGAAGAACATCTGACACAAAACAAGGAATTTAAAACCACAGTAATAAAAGAAAAATTCACAAAGTGACAAATCCTGGTAAAAGAAAAAGGTCTAGTTTTACTAAATTAAAGAAAAACATGGAGGAAAACTGACATTAAAATCCCTGGAGATATACTGTTATTGACATGTTTGATGTTGTTTTTCATTTGTGTTTTTTTTTTAATCTAGGATGCTATTCATGTGTATGACTGGAAAGTATTTTAACGTTTTTTTCTTGCTGAAACCCGTTTTCTTTACAATCATGCCAAGGGCAGGTTACGAGAGAGAAGACACATTGATCGATAACCTGTAGCAGTACTATAGACAGAAGCAATAGTTAATTTAACTCATACACCCCTGGGCCTCTGGTTTCCAGAGACATGGGGAAAGTAGGTCATCACTGTCAGCTGAAGTGCTACACTCATCACTGACCGGCTGCAAAACGTCTGAAATGCGATTTATTCAATTCACTTCAGCTTTATTTGTGTCGCGCTGCTTCACAACAATGTCATCTCAAGGCACTTAAACGCATCTATTTACACAGCTGTTACTATTAAAAAACAAAGGAAGGTGACAATAGGGTACACAGAGTGTAAAAATCCGCTAACTGAACTGAATAATGAAGTTTTTTAAAAAAGTAGTATATGTTATCTATAGGCCTTTTCTACATGCGCAGTTTACACCTAGCCTACTTTTATATCGTAATAGGATACTGACACATTTAGCGTGAAATTTTACCTTGAAAAGAAACTTGGTCGTGTGTTAGATATGAAATATTTTTCTCCTACCCTTTGTTGTCAGCAGCGAGTTTCAAGACGGCCGCACCACAAATAGTTTTAACAGAGTTGTACGGCAAAGTGTGAGCTAGGTCAATTTGTTTGAGATTATACAGAAGTCGCTATGGAAACCACGCAACGCTTGAGGGTCTGCTCCCTGAGTCATGACGAGCGGCAGAGGGGAAAACGTACGTCGGTGGAAAGAGGGTTTGCCAAAAAACTAAAGAATCATATATCTTTCAAAACGAAATTGATAACAAAATAAAAATAAAAAAAAACAAAGTTCTCTGTATATTTCTGCAAAGTGCAACAGTGGCTACTGAAAGTGGAAATATGAAGAATAAGGAGAAACTGGATTGGAACTTTGCTGCCTGGAGCAGCTGAAAAGGGTCATGAAATCAGCAGAAGCAGTTTTCAGAATAGGGCGAATCTACTGAACTTAAATAAAAGCTATGCATTGACACTCATCAAGTTGCACTACTTTCTAGTCTTATCTGCAAACCAACTCTGATTTGTGTTCCGCCATTGTAGTTAAAAGGGAAATCTCCTCCCACCCGGCTCTCCGCTGAGTCACCCGGGTGGTAAATGGTGACCACCCACTAGCACTAATGGCTAACTGAATTTGGTAGCACGCTAATATAGCATAAGTGACGACGAACAAAAGGCTAAATAAATTAGGCCTTTTTAAAATGACATTATCATACTTTTAATTCATCCAATTCCTTTCACTGAAATCACTGAAGAAACTAAGATATAAATTTATGGTTTGACAAGATGGATCGAAAACGTTTTGTACTAGTAAACATGGGAAACATGGTAACCATAGTTACAAAAGTATATTCTAATTTTAAAAATGAAGTCCGCAGTAAATCATTCACATTAACCTTCAATGTCTTTCAGTGTAACTTAAAACGTTATGCTGTTAAATTTGACTTTCCATATTATAGTAATTATCTTTCGAGACAACATACCAAGTCAGGAACCCACCTCTTCCAGTGACCCCTGCATTGTTAGTCTACATTATGTCACGACCTGGGTTTCCTGAGAGGGAGTGATTTTCCTCCACTTATGCAGGACCACATGGTGGTGAGGAAGCTTAGTACCTCCATATTTTTGAGGTGGGTCCCACATCTTCACACAGGGCAGCACACTTTGTGGGCCTTCCTTTTTTTGTTTTGTTTTAGCTGAAAAGTAACTCATGGCCAATAAACTTGAATGATGTGTTACTTCCACATCAGTCATTGCTACATCTCCCACTGTTCAGGCTTAGCAGTAACAGCAACATTTTAAAGTAATATAACTGCAAAATAATGTGCCAGAATTGGATTTGATTAAAATTTGCATATATTTCTTACAACATAGTTTTTCTTTAGTCGTGCATGCAAATGTCCATCTGGTGATAATCACAATATTTGCATATCCTACGAGTTCTGTATGTTTCACTGATTCTTAAATCACCATGAAAAAACAAACATTGGGCAAAACTATTTTAGAAGTGCATATTTTGAATACTTCCTCAGTTTTGTGACAGACATCCATATTATTCAAATATCTTGCAAAAACACGAGCTAATCGCTAGACTGTTCAAAAACCTATTCAGCAGTATAGGCTAATAGAGTAAATAGATTATAATAGGTTTTCTTGACCTCAGAAAATGGGGCAAAAAACTATAAAAACTTAAAACTTTAAAGATATAATTGGAATTATGGTAAAAGAAAAAACCATTACGAGGAAATGTTGCCAAAGCTCGTGGATATGAGAAAAAACATACGCCTCCACAGCTCCGCTGGGATTCTTTCCTCTCCAATGCATGACATTAAAAATATACATTGAACCATTACAATACCCTAAAAATAAGACATGACACAAACCCAGGTCAAAGCAGCTGTCAGTTAAAAAATAAAGGGCAGACATGGTGAGGGGCTGCTTCGACAGAGAGCAGACACGTGGTGTGAATAGACTCCTGTGTACGCGACTTCTGTCTCTGTGCTGCATCACCGTCACACCACAACCTACCGAGCTGAGCGTGCTGCCAGAATCTGGACAGCCGAGCACCAAACTGTGTGAGGAGTGACTTTGCAGACATCCCACACATGGCAGCGGAGTCCTGTTGAGCCTGTGCAGAAGCGTGAGTTTGTTGTTCCATTATGTAATGCAATGACAGGCCACACTTGGATGCCTGGCTGGTGCTAAATGTGACCTTACTGTGTTATTTTTATGAGCTGCAGAGAATTATACATGAAAACATGTTGAAATTAGCATCCAAACAAAAAAGTCTAAAGTCTGCAGCAGGTATTGAGAATATATATAGTACGTGCATAGGAAACTATAATTCTTCCAATAGAATAAAAATCAATGTACATAATTTAGTTTAAAACATAAGAAAGACCCACATACATTACTTTCTACATTTTATTTCTGTTTTTATGCCATTACTGTATTTAAGCTATTTCTTTGATAAGAAAAAAAAGACAGAAAAATTACTCTAATGTGACACTACTCTTCCTTGTTACATCTAAAACCCAAAAGTAACGGGACAAGAAGAAGAAAAAAAACAAAAATCCAGGTGAAATCCAAATTGCCTTGAGGTTTAGTTCTAATTGGCAGATGTGTTGATTTGATTGAAGAGTTTATCCTTAATCACTTGAGACATCAGGCCATGAATTGCTTCTATGGTTGTCTTGCAGCTATAATAAATCAGAGTGAAAAATCGAGATTAGCCTTTACAGCAGGAGAAGTAAAGCACACAGGGATAATAAACCGTAGTTAAACAAATAATTTTTTATAGCTTATATGAAAAAAAAACACATTATGTAATTAAAACAGAATATTGTGCTTATTTGAACACAACACTATTTAACTTTACAAAAACGTTAAAATAAGATCTTTCAGTGTGTTTGTATGTAAAAAAAAAAAAACAAAAAAAAAACCCGTATTTCAAAAATTATTTGTCACTCAACTAAATTAGCAACTGACTAATAATTTTCATTGTTACCAGAATAATCACATAATTGATAGAATAATAATAACAATAATCAGGATTACTTTGAAAGGTTAGACCAATCTGGCTCACACATAAAACAAAAAACCAAATCTATGCAGCATGTCAGGGACAGGACTGCAATGAAACCCAAATGAAGTAAACAATTAATGATAAACATACAAATACAATGCTAAGAAACCAGATTATAAAACAGTAAGCAAAAACATGCAAAAGCACATAATAACAAAATAATTATAGGTAATTATAATACACCAACCATATGTTCAATCATCTAATAGGACATGCAGGAAATATAAATGCACCGACAGGAAACGTTAGTATTATAAAAAAGAAATAATTAAAAAGGGTCCCAAAATAAATGTAATCCGTGATTAATTTCAAGTGTGCATAAAAAAAAAAAAAAAAAAAAAAAAAACATTCACCTGTCCCGTGTGGCTTTGGCCAGTTTGTCCTCAGACTTCCTATCGTGCGTGTCCAAGCCGAGCATGAAACTGCCTCTTCCCAGTTGTGCCTCCGACTGTTCCAGCTTCTCCGACAGGTCAAACACCTGGCCTGTGGTGTAGTCTGAGTTCTGACCATCCAACACACACAGACCAATTCATGCACAATTTGCCAACAAAAGCCAGTTAACAGATTTTTCACAAAGAGGCTTCTTTTTTTCTTCTTCTGTCAGGATAGCGACGAATCTGTCCAACAAGCTACAGAAACACTCGGTGAGTTGTGGTGAATGAGAAGAAGTCAGTGAAAAGTTTGCTTAAGGTGAGGCCGTGTTTATAGTAGAAAAGGTAATTAAAGCACAATGACATGGGGGGCCCCCGACTATGGTGACAGTGTAGCAACCGACAAAGCCTGTCACCCACAGATTGGGTCGTTCTTGACATCTAGTCAATTCATCTTCATCCAGAATGCCAAAAAGCTAACTGTTTGGATAAGCCCCATGTCTATTTAGACTGCTTAGTCAACCTCGGGACAGAGCAACTGTGACCACAATGCAAATTCACATGAGGAGCTTTCAATCTTTAGAGTGAACGACGCGAGAAAGGAGCATCTGACTGGAGTCGAGTCGAACTCAAATACTTCATCTTTGTTAAAAAGTTCACGTACAGCTTATTACTAAGATCAATAAACAAGGAGGTTTAGCTAATACGCGCCAATAAATCACAACATCACAGGCTGGTAACCACATGTCTAAATGAGGCATAGTGTGATAATTAACCATAAATCAAAATGTCAAACAATTGGGGAACATTCTGATTTCTGAAGTTGCTTACATACCGTAAGGAGGCTTGAGGAACTTAAAGTATTAACCCAGTATTTATTCCAAAGGAGTTCCAGGAGTTTTCTATCAAGGGAAGACTTGAAGTAAGTGACCTCCAAGGCGTAATACCTAAGTAGGGCAAATTGTGGAAAAGACAAAAACCACATTCATAAGGTGAGAACATGCATTTCAAAGTACAGCACTTGCTGTTAAAGAAGATATAAAAACATATTCCATACATATACAATGTGCTGATTAATTCATATTAATGTCTTTACTCACTGTTTACAGTGCACACCAAAGTCTTCTATCTTGTTGAGAGGGATTGTCTGATATTCAGACGGTCCCTCATCTGGAGGTTTGTAGCCCTTAAAATTCAGAGGTGAAAAATTAAATCACTAAAAATAACCCCAAACCCTTATTTTATAGCGAAAAACATTCTCATCTGAATACTAAAAGGACTAATGAGAAATTACAGGATCTAATTTAAGTTAATTGTTACCATAAAATAGCAAAAATACAACTAAAAAAATACAATACAAAAATAATTGCATAAATAAAAGCATGCACAAAATTAATGTTAAAAAAAAAAAATGCTATCACATTTCCTCAGTTCAACGCAAATAGTCGTTGTTTTTGCCAGGCTTCGCTTTACCTTTGGGTACGTTCTAAAGGCACCGAGGTTGACTTTCCCTGCAGAAATGGTCCGAGTGGGGTCGATCTGCAGGAAGAAAGATACAGTAGAACAGGAAAACAAAGTCAGAGGTCATAAAATCCTCCAGGGAATTCTCTAATCTGGCCATAGGGAGCTTTTTACTGCGGCTGTCAGTGTGCTTAAAATACACACTTAGTTAGAGGACGCCCCTGGCATCTGAGCACTGTTGGACTAAATGAAGTGTAAATAGCATATATGGCTCCAACAGCAAAATATTAATCAGAATGCCTTAGAAACATACAACTCATATATCAATACTCTTCTCTGTTGCACCCATATTAATGTGCGGCATTATATTTAGAAAGAGGAAATGTCTACTTTTATACTGTGGTAACTGAGAATAAAATACTGAACTTTGAAAAAAAATTAATAAAGAGTACATTTGTGTCTTACCACAACAGCCACAAAAGGCTCCTGAAACTGTTGGTTGAGCATCTGAGTGCTGACATCTATGCCTGAGAGCCAGCATCCATAGCCTGGGTGGCTGTGGTACCAGCCGATGGCATTCTCCAGTCGACCAACCTGACAGATGAGAGATTACACACAGCGTTTTAAATACTGCAGGTTTAAAAATCACCATGTATAAAAAAAAAAAACATTTTAAAAAATTATAGTACAAAATGTTAATGCTGTCAGTAAATGACATTTTGCTCAATTGTAAATTTTCTTGTCTATCTGTGATGGAATATTCCTGAATCTATTCTTTGAGAAAACAGCATAATTAGAAATTGTAACATAATCATTCAGAAATAAAAGATTATGGTTATCAGTACAGGAGAAGAAAATTCTGCCTTTCTTAAGTCATGATTTTTTTTCTAAACTCTTACAGGAATAAATCAGACAACTTAATAGCGATGAGTGAATCAGCATAAATGCTCATAGTGTCATATGTTGCATTTAAAATAATAATGACAAAAAAACAAAAGGTTTACAGATTAAATAACCAAATGGAAAATGTGCCTTTAAATACTCCTGCACATAATATAGCATCCACAGCCGGGTGGTTAAAATATGTATAAACTTCACAAAAGTATTCAACATGTCAATAAAGCATTGTGTGTTTGCCATATTGCCTGGAGCAGAGTTCCTTAAAACAACTAACAGTGGAAAGTAGTGGCTTTAAAGCAATTCTGTGTCTGGAGTCTAAAGAAATTTGTTTTGTTCAAAATGTTAAATTAATAAATAAATATTCCAGCTGGTCTATTTTGTCTGGAGTCGCTACTTTTCACACTGCAAAAAATACAGATTACTGCTGGTCAACTCCATGTTTCTCGCATTAACATGCACGTTATCTGACTTAACAAAAACCCGAGTTGACTGATCAAATTGATAACATGATGCTTATCAATATCCCCAATGCTAGGTTTAGTTTAGCCAGATAACTAGAGGATAATCTGGATGCTTTGTAGTACAGACCCTTGGTGAATCAGGTTAAAAACATTAGTATTGTTACAGATTTTTTTTTGCAGTTTTTTGTCGTTTCCTGCTTCAACACACCAGATTCAAATTAAGCAGATCTTCTCTAAAGGTTTGTTTTCAGGTTCTGCACAAAGCCAAAAGGTGCAAGCGGTGGGGCAAACAAAACCTGTCACCCATTGGTCTAAAGTGTACATGACTAGGTGTCAAGTGTCTCACCTGTTTGGCATTTTCAATGTAGGCAGCCATGTATTCGTATGCTGCAGCCTGGGCGTTAACTCTGGTTTCTGTCCCCTCCACGGGCAAAGCAAAGCTGTCCATTATGATCATAGTTTCACCGTCCACCTTTCCCAGCATTAGACCCATCACCTCCAGGTTTCCTCCAGACCTGGCATGCATCACCATCTTCAACAAGGCCAAGGCTGAAATTTTGCAGTACTTGAAGTAGTGGTGACTGGGATGGAGAAATAAGAAAATAGCATACATTAGTTTAGTAAACAAGCAAACATGCAGGTATTTGTAAGCAACCTGTACTTCCTACTGCAGTTAACAGACCGGTAGGCTAGTTTTTAGCTCTGCTTCAAATCAACAGTAACCGACACAACGTGCAAACACAAAATACCAGCTCATCAAAACGAAGACACTTGAAAACTCGACATGTCACCATATGTTAGAACCTACTCCTTTGTCCATGGCTTCGCGGCGAGGATTTCTTGTTGTTGTTTTTTGTCATATTTGTAAATTTCATCGATGCTCTGAACTTCCTGCATGCTATTAGATAGTTCCCACGTTTTTTGAGCCGTATTGCTTCCAGCCATGATTACCTATATGAGCTAAATCGACAAAAAATAGTTAAAACCTATATTTCAGCTCCAATAGGTAATGAAAACAGATATTTCTGTAAAGAGTGTCAGGCCCCAACGTCTACTTGCTCAGGAAGCCATGACAGTGGACGATACTAAAATGGAAACCCCAAATGTGCAATACTACGGTGTATTTGTTTCTATGTCACAGTAATATACGGATATAAACGTTTGTGTGGCACAATATATTCATAGTATTGTATTTATATTATTTATGAGAAATAATAATATTTAAAGCAATTTTCTGTGGATTTGGGACTCTATAAAGTTTAAACAACCCCCGTTAAATGGTTTCGACCAAAGAAGACGTCAACTGACTGTTTGGGACAGACTGACATCTAGTGGCGACTTTCAGAAACGCAGGCAGGTCTTTGAAACTTTCACTCTTGTTAAAGAGTATCGATTTATGAACGCTAACAAAATTTGGACAGTGCCGTCTGAATTGGAGATAATATTAATTATAGATAGTAGTAGAGTAGTAGATAGAACATACGCAGAAACGGCTGTGTGGAAGACTCGGTGGCTCAATTGACACCTGAATGCTAACGTTAACTTTCTGTAAACTTGTATTTTTCGTACTTATGTTAATAGATTTAATATTTTGTAAATTAAATATTTGCTTGATTTTTAAGATGATAATTCCCAGGTTATTTTTTAATTCTTTGTTTAGGTATACCTTTATTTTTGTAAGTTAGGCTCCTGGGACAAGGTTTGTGTCATGGTTGCCCCTAGCAACGCGTGATGCTTTGCGCCTTCCGCATTAACAAAGACCGTATGTCAAGTGTACAAATAGTAATAATTTTTATTCATAAAAATGTTATCTGTGCGTTCTGTAACACAGCTACAGCTCTGCCTTGAATGTTTGGATTATTATAATCATTTAGTACAGATGAAATGAGTATCTTGTTGGACGTTTTCGGAGGAACCTGGAGGTGAAACTTCTCAGAATATGACAACACTAAATGGTGACTAATTAGTTACACAGAGAAACACAGGTATGTAATAAGGTATGATATCACCTTTTATGTATTTGCAACATTTTTTTTTGTTTATTTGATTAATGTTCTTACATTCAAGCACTGTGACGAGCAGTAAATAACAGTGAAATATGCCTCCAGCATCAAAAGAGATGACACCTAATGAAGACATTGGTATGCTTTTAATTATGTACAAGTTGTATTCTTTGAGTCTGGTGTGTGTGTGTGGTCATGTACATTATATATTTAAGACATGTTTTGTTTTTCAGGTTCGGGGTTATCTTTAGTTTTAGGAACAGACTATAAAAAGAAGAAGCAGAAACTTCTGCAAGAGTTACAGCTGAACTATAAAGATTTTGTTGCCAAGGTCTGGAAATGTACATAATACATTTTAAAAAAGATAAATATTTAAATGTATTTCCAATTTAGTATCTAACCTTTCTTGTTGTCTCATTACTTTTTGAAATCTATCTATCTATCTATCTATCTATCTATCTATCTATCTATCTATCTATCTATCTATCTATCTATCTATCTA
>JBAMHX010000020.1:12245772-12257219 GCA_037177515.1 Pseudomugil tenellus
TATATAGTGAGATCTTTCCTCTCTTCCAGAAGAGGGCTCCCACAGCAAACTGCACATCACTATGTACCATCCTTTTCAGCTGTGGAGGGACTTACTGTGGACAAACCCAAAACAAGGAGTCAACTGAGCTACCAGGAAGCACTAAAACAGCAGGTGTATTGGTAGATTTCCATTTGGGAAAACTCTGTTTTACGTATCTTGGGACATATTTTGAAACATAATGCTTTTCTTTGCTCTAGATAAAAGAAAGAGAGATGCATAAGAAAAGGGAAAAAGAGCAGGAGGAGCAGTTTGACACCAAACTGAGGGCTGAGATGATAACATACAATCCCTGGGGGAGAAGTGGAGGAGGCGCTCCAATTAGAAATCAAGATGGACACCTTGTTAGTAAGTTTTTTTAAAATTATTTTGTTTTAAAAATCGGTTCTAAATGGGATTATTTTTTTAAGGTAATAGATTAATGATGCTATAGAAGATGCTTTAGCCAGCTGTGTTTGTTTTGCTTATTTCAGGTGACCTGAATCAAATGCACAGGATCAATAATAACAACGAGTTCAGTCCAGAAGTTACAGCCGGGGCTGCTTTCTTTAACCCACTTTCAGGTAATCTCTCTCCTACCAATAAGTTCTTTACATATTGTGTATTTTCAGCAAAATACAAATTTTTGTGTATTTTTATTTGGTGATTCTTCTTCTTTTTAATACACTATCTTACGTTTTTGTAATCCTATGCAGGTTGTGGTGATCAGTCACCTTCACAAAGGCTCCTCGCTCAAAACAGGTACAAAGAAGAGCTGAAACAGCAGGTAAGTTTGGGAGTCAAAGCAGCGTAGATGCCAAGAAAGGGAAATGCTTAAGCATGTGAATGTTTATAAAGATCAAATTAGAATACATTATTTGCTTACAGAAACTTTTCTTACCAGCAGTTTGTGTATCAATTGTAACTCAAATTGAAATAGATGGAGGAAAACATTAGAAAACAGGCAGAGGAGCGAGAACGTATCAGGATTGAAAAGGAGAATGAAGAAATGAGGCTGATGAAGGAGAGGGCTTGCATCAAACAGAAGTATGAGGAGGAGCAAAAGAGACAAATGGCAATGAGGGTGAGTGGTTTCACCAGTTTGACGAAGAGCATTTCTCCTTCCTCTCAATGTGTCTCAATACATCTTTCTTATTAACTCTGCAGAATCCTGTTCAGATCCAAGAACCCAAGACATATCCTATAGCGAAGGTCAACTGCTCAAAGGAAAACAAAGAGGTGTTGCCTCAGAGTGTCAGAGGCGAGGAAAGCTCACAGCTGTTTCATGAGGTACAGTAAACCCGGATTTCAGTTTCGGGTTTTACTGTATTGCTTCATCAAAGACTGCGACTCTGCCCATTATTTTACAGAGAGCGCCATCTCCTCCCATCCCAACTCACCAGAAGAAACAGACTAATTCTGTGACACCACGGCCTTCCTCTGTTGTGAGCCAACACCCCTCCAGAACTGTAAGTCAATGTTACCAATACTTTCACATGTCAAACCTTAACAATGTAGCTAATATTGAAGAAAAAGGTTGTGTTTTTCTAAGGAGCGCTCAGTGTCAGCACCACACAGCCAACCACTCACTGTAGGATCGCCACCTTTAAGCGGTAAGACTCTTTGGAAATGCCTCGCTTCACATAAACCGTTGCTTTCTATATTTATTAGTCCAATCAGTTTCACTTGCCCTCATTTCCCCGACTTTCTTTAGAGGGTCAGAAAGAGGTGATCAGAGAATTGTCGACCATTCGTAGATTCCTGAGAGGAAAGCAGAGACAACTGGAGCTTCAGCAGGGATTGGGAGGTCCAGGGGAAACTTATCCGTCTTCCCGTAACAGGTATCATATTGAAGCTAATAAACAGTTTGTACCCAGAAGCGTTATGAAGATGCAATGTTATTTCTGTGTAATTGAACAGGTTTTAGTAGAATCAGAGTTTGATTAGTTTACAGTAAATGTGTTTCTTTTCTACTTATCTCGTACCTATAAGACAACAGAGTTATAATTATGTCCCAAAATGTTGGCATACAAAATGATGTTACACTTTTAGGTGACAGTGTAAAAAATCCTCTGTTTGAGCTAATATTAGCTCACTGCAAATCCTTTCAGAAAAGTTTTTGAACTGGTACCAGTTTAAACGTTTCTCTGGATTCCATCATTGAAAAAGACAAATCCTTTTTGCACCATATGTGCATTTGCAGGTATTTTACCCACTCACACCAGATACAGGACAGTTTGGAGGGGTGGCTTGGTGTTATGCTTACTGTAGCACACCGAGCAGCTGGTGTATTTGGATGAAACCTGTGCTATTCTTCAAAATAATTGTTGAGTTTTTCTCCTTTTCACACAGTCGACAACCGAGAGTGGATGCCTTTAAATCTGCGAAGGAAGGGGTCCAGTCTTCAACTAGGAGTGTTTACCCCACTGCTGGACATTTTGACAAACAAAACATAAAAGACTTCAACCAGCTTAAGTCCAGAGGTACAGAAAAGCATTGTGTCTGATGAGTGTTTGTGCTGACTTGTTCTATAGATATGTATATTTATATGCTTGAAATATCAGGAGCAGCACTTTATTAGTTCTGTGTGACCCGCTGGTGGGTATAAAACATACTATTCCTACAAGCTGCCTATTCTCTTATTCAACTGTACGATTACCTTTATCAAGGTTTTGATAGAGAGTGGGAGGGATCCAGCAGGACTTTCCACAGCCTTGATGATCCTCCGTCTCCCCTCCCCGTGAGGTCATGAATTTGATGAGGTCATGGGAGGTTTCCATCGGAGACATGCCATTTGGCAACGCAAACACAGAAAGAAATGCAAGTGACCAAGCAAATGGCTTTGGATGAGTACCCAGACTGAGTTAATGCAGGAGCCTGAGGAATACTCAGGGCTGCAGATTGTAAAATGAGCAGGAAAGGCTGCTGTTGCATCAGGCAAAACCAAACCTCTATGTATAAATCATTGCATTTAAGCAAGATCACTTACTGCTCTTAGACATTGATGGGACATAGTGAAAGAGATGTAGCTGTTGCTCTGAGGATGCTGAGTCACTCAAAAAACTGCTTTTTTACAGAGGAGGGAGACTGCCAAGAAAGAGAAGAGTGAGCAATTAAAAGTTATTCGACAATTATGTGAAGGATTTCTTGATTAATGTTTACGTTTTCTTGCTTCAGGGATGTGTTTACGCTACTATTAGTCTATTAGTCTCTGAGCAGGTCATGGTCCAAGAACATGCAAAACTGTTGGAACCTTTATCTCATTGCTCCATCATCCTCTTTGGACGTTTCAGACCCTCAGTTAAGCAGATATGATCCTGTATGTTGTCTCGTTATGTATTTGTCTGACATGGTTCTCCATAGAGGCGTTTGGACATGCTACAAACACCTTCCCGCAACAGTTTGTGTTCCAAGTTAACAGAGGAAAACATGTTAGACGTCTGTGTTTGTGCTTGTACCAGTGAGGGGAGTGTAGTGGTCATGCAAGCTGCAGGGTTGTGATGGCGCAGTGCCAGATATTGTAAAAGGAGACGGCACAGCAACAACCATGGACAGAAAAAGAATAATTAAATAATTTCCAATCACTCCCTTCTTCACTGCATTCAATTTTGTTTCTTTGGTAATATCAGATCCCTTACTTCTTTCCAGCAGTAAAATACACTCATTTATGGGGCTTTGTTACAGATGCCAACAGTGATGATGAACGTGATAGGATTTACCAGCTAGGATCACCTCAGACTGCAGGGGAGCATCGAGAAAGAAAAGCATCGCGGAGACTAACCTATGAAGTACGATCCCCATCAGCAGATTGATGCTTTTGTTTCCTTGAGGTAAAAAAAAAAAAAAAAAGCTATGCTGTTAATCTTTTGTCTTTAGGAGATACGCAACTGTGGGGATCAGAGACAAATAGTCTCCGACGTAGCTGAAAGTCATGACCCCTAATTAGCACCACAGAGACTCGGACTGATCACAACAGCAGTTCAGGTAAATTGATCACTATAATCTATATGCATTTCTATCTGATCCAATAAAAAGCCGTAGTTGTGTTGCTGCACTTTAAGATTTATGTGTTTGTAGTTTTTTTTTTAATTTTACCCTTATTCTGATTAAAAGATTAAATTAGTTGCACGTCATATTTAAGTTGGCTTTCTTGACAATTCTGCAGGATGTGCATAATTACACCCCCCCTTCAACTTTAACTTAAAAAGAAATTTTTAAAAGTGAAAAAATAACATAATCCAAATGTCAAGCATGGTTTTATATCATCAAGAAATATGACAGATACTGTACTCTCCAGAAAGGTCTATCTGGTGGATTGGATGCCACGTTTCCTGCACATCTCCATGGAGACTGTTGCCAAAGAGCCCTGGCTGAAACCCAGAGCATCCAATACTGTAAAATACTTTCGCTGTGGAGAGAAGCCAAACAGCAGGATGGAGACTCCACCCTTGATGGTACACCATCTCATATACAGTAGCTCCCATGAGCTGGTCTTGTATGTTGGCAACGTTACAGCTTCTGCAGATGGTTCTCCTGAGGGCAAATGTCCTTGTGTTATATGAATCACCTAATGCTGACGTACACATTTATTGTGGTATTTAATGCACAGCCTCACTTTAGAGACATGTGTTTGATTAGATAAGACCAGTTTATCTTCACAATATTAAAAACTTCATGTGCAAATCTGAGGATGTAGCGTAACTGATTAACATTTTGATGTAGTCAAGCCAGTTAAAGACACTTGGAAACAGTTTCTATGATACATTATAATCTCATCCTCTCTGAGCATTAAGGACAAAGACTTTGTAGTGATTCTGCATTTTAAATCAATCAAGTTCAAAAACTTTATTGACCTAGAACCTCATTAGAATGCCAGATGATGTATTGTACAGAAAGTTGTAAATAATCTTTTGCAACATAGAAAACTTTACATTGCTGTATCATATACATTTTGTTTTCTACATCCATGAGCAGGAATGCAACCCATTCATACTTAAAGCACAGCTAACATTTGCCATTTTCTCTATACATATTACCTTCCCCCCAAAAAAACCAAAAGGGAAAAAAACAAACAATTAAATATATTATTAACTTTTGATTTTGTACAGAAAAGTGAAACCTAAACTCATATGATAACAGAAAACAGACTAGTGACTCAAAAGCAGCTAGCATCAGTTTGCCATCTTGTCTTCCACTTTCAGAAGTACAGCCGTCATCTACCTCTGTTAAAAACCTAAGAACATATAAAATGGAATAATTTAACTCCTTGCGTTCCATGGTCTTTAATTACAAGTCATACCGTGTAGGACAACCTGCAAAGGGGTTGCAGTCAAATAAATTATCACAAAAGTAAAATTTCCAGTGCATTCAAAAAAATGAGATCAAGTGCAGCAAATTCAGAAGAAAAACAAAATAAAATTAAAAAAAACAAAACAAATCTAGTGTTATAAGATTATATTACATAGCGGAGATCTGTACATCTAGTTTCCTCCAGGAATACTAAAGTCAGCCATCTGCAGTGCAGACAGAGAATCACGTTTATCCAGGTTTGACAGGAGTCACATTTCATTAGTACTGAATATGATGTTTTGTATGTTTCTGAAATCATTCATCCTTCACTTTTTAAATATACAGTAAGAAGCACACACGTTTGTTCTGATCAGATCAGTGATATGGGTAGCTGTCAGTTGTTGATCAGTAGTTTTATCCAGTGGAGGCAACGCTACACCTGGTACAAGACATTTTTAAGTATATCAAGTACACCTTCTGGTGATTTTGTATGTTATAAGTGGGTTTGTGTGGGGGGGGGACAGGGTGAAGTGTGTGCGTGTTGGGGGGTGTTAAAACGCACAGAGGTCCCCGAGGCAGCGCAGCACTCGGGTCTGTGATGGAGGCCTCAGTGAAGTTGTGTGTTCCAGCAGTGGTGCAGCATCACTGCGCCTCCTCCCCAGCATCTTCCCCCACCTCTGGGTCAGACTCTGGCTCAACGTGTCCCTGCTCAGAGTCTGGCTCAGGCAGTTGTGCGATGTGAAAGACCAGGCCAATGCGGAGGAAAAACCTCCTCAGAACGGCCCGGAGCTCAGGGATCAGGTCAAACTGCATTATCTCACACAGGAGAGGGTAGTACCTGGATGCATGAGCCTTGAACTAAAAGAGGGAATGAGCAAAGGGAGAAAATAGGCTGTGTGAGTAAAATGTTGCATGTCCTGCACACGTTGTTTGTAGCAAAACAGGCAGCAAAGACGTTGGTGTTTTGCAGCTCTTACCCTTTCATCGCTGATCTTTAGCACCTTGGTGAGAAAGAGCAGCAGCAGGTTGGTCCAAGCCTCTCTGTGGCTTTCTGCAGTCAGAGCCAAGAAGTATGCTACCGCCTCACTGCACACACTACATACAACACACACATTTCAGGAATGTACGTATGAAAACACAACTACAAAAAAAAGAAGCTACTTTTAATTTCTGTGATCTGCAACACACTACAGCAAGACAAGATCCATTTCTCCACCTCACTGCTCTTTAAAATAATGACCAGGGTAAGGATGACGAAGAGTTTCTGACCAGAAACTGATTAAAATGTTTCCTATGACTTCAAACCCCACAGCTCTTATTTAATTTTATCTCCATCATGTAACCATATCATCTCTGCACATCTTCGTTCAAACGCTCACCATGTTTTCATCACATGCTTTGATGCCTGCAACCCCTCTCCAATATGTTTGGGACCATTCACTAATCACACTCGCATGCAAGCTTCTAGAAAACACAGATGAGTGTAAAATAGTTCCCCCAGATGAAAACCTAAGAAGAAAATGCCAAATGACAAATGGCAGCATCTCTCTCTGATTTCTAAGCTGCTATACTCGACTCCTCTGGAGACAAATTGTTTCTATTTTATCTTGCTATAAACATGAGCAGAAGACGAGAAGGGAGGGAAATGTGGAGATGGTGGTTTGTAAAGCTCTAAATAAAGACTCAGTGATGACTCAACAAACACTAGTGATGATTCCGTTACACAGAGTTGTGAAGCTAAGCTAATTCTGCGCCTTTGCAATCTAAACCTTCCTCTCCCTCTCTCACAAACATATGGAAATATTCACACATGCAGACAAAATAACTGATTAATCATTATTAAGTTCTAACAAATAGCACAACATCACTGATGCCAGATCAGTGAAATCACTCAAGTGCAAAAGAAGCCCTGAATATGTGCATTGTTTCAGTAGAAGTAAAAGTTTCTCATTCCAATTATCTTGAGGATTCTGTCAAACTACAGCAGCTTTTACACATCAGTCCTGAATTCTAGAGATGTTCTGCAGCGGGGAAATGCACGCTAGTCATGTCAACACAATGACGAGTCTAACCTGTTATTCTCAAGCTGTTGCACAGAAAATAGTTCAGTGTCATTTCCACAGTGTAGTGCATCTCCAGCAGAGTGCTTCCCAAAGTGATATGATTTTTTAAAAAACTACTAAGGAAATGCTTAACCAATTTATTCAGACTTTCTCCCCCCAAAACCTCCAGCGTTCATGTGTGAAACAGCATAAAAGCATACTGCTATGCATGTACACGCACATTTTAATCACTCCAACTGTCAGGAAACATTTGCTAGCGAAGCATCTTTAAACCTGTATATGAAAGCTGCTTTCTGCATGAGGTTGTCACTCAGATCCACTAACAGCCTGAAAAGCTGTAGCAGCTGCGCTGGAAATGCTTTCTGTGATGCGTTGTGTGGAGTATGGGTTCCTTACTTGAGGAGTCGTCTCTGGACCTCCTCCCAGGCGTCCTGTCGGCTCTCGTCTGTGTACATACGAAACAGGATGCGCAGCCCACATGCCAGACTGCTGGTCTCCTGTTTCAACAAGTTGGGCTTCGACTTTCCTTTGAAACCTGAAGTTAAAGTCATTTCAAATCATTTCCCCTCTTTCCCAAAAGGAAGTAACACAACCAGCTTGGTATTACGGTTATATACAGTAGCTGCCAATTATTTTCCCTCCCACCTGCTTTCCACAGCAAGGTTCTCTGCTCGTTGTTGGAGTTGAACGCCTTTGCAAAGCGGTGCGACTCCAGAAGGCAGTCCAACAGCTTGAAAAGCTGCTCCGAGGTCAGATAGCGATACATGCCTTGATCCTGGGTGTCCACTGGTACACCCGCTGCATACACAGCATCCAGCTTCACGTCGGCAAAAACAACAGGTTATTACCGATTTAAATCACACACGACCCACACTCATGCAACAAAATAGCTCCTTAACGATCAGCTTAAATCACATCGGTTCGTACCTGAGCAGCAGCAAAGTTCTCAGCGTCTTCTTTCTTGCTGGTTGCTGGGAAAAACACAATGTTGTCAATGGTCTGTATCAGCTCCAGCTGGACCACGCACTTTATCAGCAAAGCCGAGAACAAACGCTGTTCCTGGATCTCTGCGGATCACGCAGGAGAAAACACTCGTGAGACAACAGATGCAGTTAAAAAAGAGCAGCAGACTGAATCTGGGTCAGGCGGTACGCTTACTGGTTGGGATCCTGCCTCTGGAGCTGTCCTCGTTCATGCCTGATGCTGAGCTGTGTTGACTCTGCCGACGGTTCTCCGTAGCAACCCTTTTGGTGCTACTGATGGAATGCTCGTCCTCAGAGCGGGACTGAATGTCCACAGATTTCTGAGAAATGGAGTCCTGGGAGGAAAGCGATCAGAGTTGCTCCCATCCAGTGATACTTAAAAATGCACACAAGCTGCAGAGCATTCATTTTCAAAACGAAAGTGAACTAATACAGCTGTTTTACGACCTGGACCACATGCTAGTGTCTAAACAGATGTGTGTGTGTGTGTGTGTGTGTGTGTGTGCTGTACTTCCTCACCAGCTGTTTGTCAGACAGGCTGTGTGTTGCAAAGTGTTCTTCTGCTCCTGCTGGTCTCCATGTTAGCAGCCTTAAAGAAAAAAAAACAAAGGGAAATCATTCCATAAAACATTTAGTCTTGTAACGTTGCTGCTGTCATTTAAATTTCATATGTTTCATAGGAACCGTGAAGCAACATTTGCAAATAAATGCAGTTTTATATCAGAGTGGCAACTTACGAATGGGGGATTGTGGTCTTGAAAATGTCCAACATGCAGTTACAAGTCTTGTCCCAGGTCTCTGGGGAGAACTTCTCCCCGTTCAGGATGACTACGTTCTCTAGACAGTTGGTGCCTGAACGGGCGAGCTGCTCATTATCTGCAGACAAGGAGGACAAATAAGAGAAGGAGAAAAGCGACAAAAAAAAGATGCTTCAGTTTGTCAAGTCCGTTATTTATGGAGATTTATTCTACTACAAGTGTAAAAAAAAAAAAAAAAATTTAGATCCAGATGCTTTTTGTATAACCTGTATGGTATCAATGCAGTACATAAAAGCTCATTTAGTGATCAGCTGCTGCATGTGACAATCTGAAGCACAAACCAAACCACACACATTCAAGAAATACAAAAGTACACCGACCTTGCTGCACACACCAATAAAGTTGAGCCAAGATGTCATCTAACAGCAGGCCATTTAGGGACTCAAAGTACTGGGTGAAGACATCGCAGATGGCATAAAGTGCATGGTTGCATGTGGTGGTCATCCACTCTGCTTTCTGAGGACAAAACACCATTTCAGTGGGAATATTTCTGTCACCCAAAAAGAAAATCCAACAAGCTGCAAGATGAGAAATGGTAGTTCTGAAAGGGTGTAACACAGCTGTACCTCAGTCTGTTGCTCGGGCAGCTTCATGTTGTCAAAGATCCTGAAAACTATCCGGAACAGGTCTTGCCACCAGTGTTTTTCAAACGTGTGCCCGTATGTCTTCATCACCTCAAACATCACTGTGAGCCCCCTGGGAAAAGCACACCAGCCCACCAGTCATTCCTGATGCCACATTTTTTCTTCTTTAAAAACAGAAATTAATGTATTTTTAACTGGAAACTGGAAGTACAGCTTGTATATAAACCATATTTTTACCATTTGATTTACATACATTTCAAGACTTTAACCCCACCCTAAAACCCCCGAGAGAGTGCTACATAATGATGCAGCCCACCTACCTGGTCCTAACATCCAGTTTACACCTGTTGATGATGCAAGAGAGCTCAAAGAGTATTGGGAACCATCCCCGCACCCACACACGATCTTCAGGCGCTACATTCATGTCATCACTGGTGTAATCTTTGAAAGCCTGCCAGGGATATAAGAGCCGTTCTCACCGCTGTAGCATTTATAAAGAACCCTCCTACACAAATATTTATTTTCATCCATACTGTATGCACCACGGATATAAAACATAAACACAAAGACTAATCTGTCCAAAGCAAATGATTCAGGGCACATAATGCTGCATCAATTAATCCCATAAAAATATTTAGTTACCCAACATTTAAAAAAACATGTTTTATTATAGCTTTTTGTTGCTGAAACAATCATTTCTATGGACTGTACTGTCCGTTTATCCTAATGCACTCATTGGTCTTTGCATTTTGCTCCAATAAGCTTTATGTGGCAAAGAATCGATGTGTTCTGTAAGACTTTAGGTTTAATGTTGACCTGTGGCCTCTCTGAGACATATTTTGCACAGTGTCGGATGAGGCGGATAGCTTCCATGCTGGTGTCTGGGAAGGAGGCATTGCAGGCAAACTCTGACAGACACTTGACGGCATCCTGGAAAGAGTCGATTGTAGCCGCAAAGTGCTTTTCGAATACATTCGCTGGAAAACAAGCAGGAAGAGATTATGTGAGAAACCGACAAATGAAAAGGGAGTGGGATAAAGATGGATGCTGAGAAAACGACTTGCTAGCCACTGAGCACATCTGACAAGCACAAGATTCATGTAAACTGTGCGTTGGACTCACTGACGATATGGCCGGTGGTTTGGAAGGCCAGCTCCACGATGCTCTCGTCCTGGTCAGACGCAGCCAGGTGGAAAACGGAGAAGATGTTCTTCCATCCTGAACGAATGTTTGCCGCCTGGGAGTTTACCATCTGGGCTATGCAGCGTACTACCATGTCTCTGATGGTGGGAGATCTGAAAAGGAGGTGAGATGATGATTAAGCACCAAAGTGAAGCAAGTGGAGGAAAAAAGTAGGAAGAAAGAGAAAAATGGATGCCAGTTAGTTCTTAAACCCCCAAAGTCTCACTTTCAGGCGCAATGATTCTTCCCACAATGATTTTGTTGCAGCAACTGTTGTCATAGAGATAAGACATGATAATTGCTCAGCAGTTATGAATGAAAGAACAGATCTGCCTCCACTTAGTATTACACACACACACACACACACACACACACACACACACACACACACACACACACACACACACACACCACGAGCGAGTCTAATGGACACACTATCCTGCAGGATTTATATGTCTGCCCGCCATATCCTCTGTTACAGCTTCCAGTCTGTGTGTGTATTCATATTTC
>JBAMHX010000020.1:12257319-12268023 GCA_037177515.1 Pseudomugil tenellus
ACACACACACACACACACACACACACACACACACACACACACACACACACACACACACACACACACACACACCATGAGCGAGTCTAATGGACACACTGTACTGCAGGATTTACATGGCTGCCAGCCATATCCTCTGTTAAAGCTTCCAGTCTGTGGGTGGATTCATACTTACCCTGCTAACTCCTGTTTCATGTCAATGAAAAGCAAAACAGCTCGCCTTTTCAACATGGTGCACATGGACTATCGCTACGTCAATTGTTGCATGACGTCATTATAACAGTTGTTATAAATGAAACTCATTTAAATTATATTAAAAAGATATTTTAACCAAGTTAATTACATTAAAAAAAGGCTTTTATGTGAAGTTACTGGAAGGAAAACGTAAAGAGACTTAAATGGGTCAACTAGATGTTTTTATCCAAGTGGGGAAAACAGACGATATACTTAGTCGTTGCTTAAAAGGAGCCGCAACCAAAAGACTTGCAGAGTGGACAGCGCTTGGTTTATTACCTGTTCTTCTTCATGATGTGCTCAAAAGGTCTCAAAAAGTCTTTTTGGAACCTGAAGTTAGCCAGCTCGCCTTTCTCCAAGAATTTCATGGATAGTTGCCTGAGAGAATCCACCGCAAAGATTGCTACGTCTTCATTGGGGTTGCAGCCGACCTACACAGAGATAAAGAGGACATATATCACAACATTTTCTCCAGCTGCGCTACTCTGATCTGTCTCCTCAGAAAAGTGCCACAGTCCAGGGCAAAATGTTTCACTGGAAAAGTTAAACATGACAAATGAGCACTTTCAAAACATGCTGAACCCTGCTGGATCTGGCTGAAAGGTGGATCTTTGAATGCAGCACTTTGTTTCTATGGGGGGTTTATGGGAAATTATACAATGACACCAGTGAAACAATCATTTCCAGTTCGCTTCTTTAGTAGGCTGTAAAGCATCCAAAAACGAGAAAACAGTATTTGGCAGCATCAGAATAATTATTAGCACCAAGAATTTAACAAAACAAACTATTCTCTTCAAATAAAATGGTTTATACATCACCATTCACAATAAAAAAAACATATCAGGAGGTTGTGAACAGCTCTAGTTGTATAAAAGAAAAAGGATCCTGTGATCATCCAACCATGGCATATTTGTGTAGCAAACGGTTGATTTGGCTTGTGATACACATGTTCTGATGGAGAACATGAACCACATTGGTGTCATTTTTTAAGAAACTTGCAGCTCTTAGTTGGTGACAAAGTTTTATGCAAGTGTCTCGGTTCAACCCCAGCTGAGTCCGAGCTGACAAGCAAACAAGAACCCAGGAAACGAGAATACGGATTATTGCTTTGCATAATGAACAGATCTAATCATTTGGCATCGTATTTGAGCAAAGTGACATGTTATGTAAATACGGCATAATAATGAGTTCATTTCCCTCATACATTGGGCTCCTATAAGCTGTTTGAATCACAATTTTACATGCAAAAACAGTCAAAACTCAAACGTTTACACTGAAATTCCATTATTTGTTAAAAATGTGTGATAAAAAAATAATTTAAATGAAAAATATTCATATTTCTAAAGAATGCTTGTGTGTTGCCTCCATCCATCCTTACTCACCTTATTAAAATGGTCTCCAATAACCTCCCAGATCCTAGACCACTGCAGCCTGATGCGACCCATGTTGTAGTAGGAGATCTCAACTATTTTTTGCAGGCTGAACATGCGCGGGTGTGTCGGTGAGGCCAGCTCATCCATGGAGACAGCGCAGAGCCAGCGCACAAAATCCACTGATGAAGGGACACAAGACGAAGGCAATGAGCAAAGTAAAGCGCTTTGAATAAGAATCTGGGAGTCACACTAATAAAAAGGATCAAACACGCAGGGGTCAATGAAACGTAGCTGGATCAGCTAGACTCACCTATCGCGTTTCCATCCAGTCTGGTAGAGCCTGTAAATATCCTAAAGAAAAACATGTGATAGTGATTATTTCAAAGCAACACAATGTCGCCATATTGTCCGCTCTGATTTAGCTGTAAATTAACATCAGTAAGTTCAGGCCAGAATAACTACAGTACCTGTCCACAGCTACCACCACACTCTGAGAGCTGGTCTCTCCAATGGATTCCTGAATGCTGGCAATTTGCTTGCGGTCCACCGTCCCTCCAACTACAAGAGCAAAGCACAGAGGATTCTGTGTTAGATAAACACAGATAAACGACAAATTCAGCTCTCTGGTGCAGTTTAAACGTTGCCTCTGACCTAAACCCAGGTACTCGTCATTGCTTTGCTCCTTCGTGCTGGCAATGAAGCCCTCTTTGCCGCGCACCGTCCCTGAGATATAGCGCGCTTTCACCCCAGTACCAATCAGCTGAGCCAGCTCCAACTGACTGATGCACTTCAGGATCTGAAAAACACAACCACAGAATGTTTAGATAAATCATACATGTCAGAAGAAACAGATCAGATCAAAAAACTATCTGATATTGTGCAAAAAACGTTACTGGTTGCAGGATTAAGTCATAAATTATTCTTACAGGGGCATAAATTTGAGCACAAACAAAAATTATTCTAAAATAAATTGAATAAAACAGAAATGAGTCATCCATTTTCTCTTAAGAGAAAGATTGCATCCTTAATTCTTGCTTTTTTCTTGTTTATGAGTTTCATCAAAGGGAATCTATGAGAGGTATCAGCTAAGATATGAAAAAAAAACAAGACATGAGAAGGAAAAACAGTTTTAAATGGACTAAAAAGGAGCAAACCTCATGCCAGGAGTTGCCCAGATAGTTTCCATCAGTATGAGCCACAGTGATGAGGGTCTTGATGGTGTCGATGTTCTTCTGTTTCATTTCTGCAATGCCAGAGCTGGCTGTCAGCAGGGTGAACCTCGCTAGAGCCTGCACGTATGCATCCCTCTCCAGCTAAAAGAAGTAAAAACAATAAAGGAACGGATTCAGAATGATGGCGAGAGAGGAAAACAGAAACGCCACCATCTTGCAGTTCATGCTGCAGTACCTGTATGGAGAAGATGCACGCTATCCTGATAGCACAGCGGATTCCTTCCAGACACAGCGAGGCCACTTCAGTGTCATCACAGTCCTGGAGACCCACACTGAAAGCAGCCAGGAAGGGCGTCCATGCCAGCTTGAGGAACACCAACAAGGATGAGCTTCTCTGTTTGTGTCCATCAGTGTGTGCAGTGCTGTGTGTGTGTGTGTGTGAGTCTGCCAGTATTACCTTGAACATGGGCCTGACATGCTCCAGATGTGTGGCGCTGGTGAACGGAGCCTGGACATGGCTGACGGCCTCCATCAGAGCTTTTGCCGTCTTGGCCATCTGCTCCATCTCCACGTTGTACAGCAGGCGTCTCTGCTTTTCGCTGGCCACACCTGCTCGACCGAAACACGGTTAAACAAACACACACAGAAGATTTTGCTTCATTTTTGTCACAATAACTCAGACAGGAAAACACCACATGGTCCCATTTCTGAAACAGCAACCCGGAGTGAGACTCACTCTGCTTGTTGGACTTCATGGTGAGCTCTTTTGTCTCTTTCATGGCAATCTTCTTCCCTGCAATCTCGTCATATATGGCTGAGAGGTATTCCTCAGGTAGGTCTTTGCTGTCATTGATGCCACGGTTCATCTTGATATATTGCTCTTTTGTCATTTTATTCTTCACCTTTGTCGGAAGATAAAGACAAGTCAACATCTGCTTATGCGTTCCCTGTGATATACGTTTGACTGTTATTCAAAAAAATGTCCGATGTCGAAACACAAACCCAAAAGTAGCTGCATTGTGGAAGGCGACTTCTTACCTGTGGACTGTGAAGGTCTGTTGTCAACATGATGATGGAGTAGGCAAGAACATAAGCGGTGTCGGCACTGGCGAAGAGGGTTTGTCTTGAAAATGAAAAGAAAAAAGAGGGGTAAGGAAAATGAGAGATTCAGCAATAAGTTTAAAAGTGATGGGATAATGGGATATTGTGAGAGATTTCAATTTACCCCTGGTTGCATTCGAGATATCTTGCTGCGAATTTCTCCATGAGCCGGTCGATCTTTTGGGCTTCACCAGGGAGTCGAAAGCCCTCCAGGAACATCCTCAGCGCTGAAACAAAGTCTTTGCCTTGGAAGTCCATTTGATCCACGTAGGCATACATCACTTCTTTATTGAAACGATCATTATCCCCAAGGAACTCTCCTACTTGAGTCTAAAAGAAAAAAAACATACAGGTCAGTCTGCAAGTAGAATCAGTTTAATAAAAACCCCAAGTTTTCTGCCATTAATCCCTTTTATGCGGTATTTACTTTGTCTTCAACTATTATTTTTCTGATCATAAGGAATAAAGGCACAAAGAGAACATCGCTTTCAGGGCCATAAATTGGGCCATGCATCTCTACATTTCCCACGCTTTCAGTGTCCCACGCCTTTCAGTGCGGGATAATCCGGTCAGTGTGGATTGTGTGCATCCCACTGCTGTGCTGCTGCTTGCAGCTAAAGCCTCTTGTTTCTATCCAGCTGTTAACGATATCAAAACGCTGATTCACACAAAGATCCTGTCCAGTTGGGAAAAAGTGTAATCTTCATTTACGCTAGCACTTTATACTGCGTACGCTTAATGGTGAAGCTGTTGGATGGCTGTTTAATGCTCAGTGGACAGGTGCTACATCACTGCACTGCTTAGTTTAATGTACAAAGAAATGAGAAACAATTCGTTCAGATGGAGTGGCTGCGTTTCTGGTGGCTGGTTACTCAATTTTTTGAGGATTCGCAAATAAATAATGATTTCAGTGTTTCCTTCCATTTCAGTTGTTAACAGCACATACGCAGTGAGACAAACTGCTTCCGTCTGAACTGTGTGACTTAATTTGTGTCTTTACCAAGTACCATGACTATTTATGTAGTCCTGGATTTATGCAAATGTAATAATAATAGTAATATCTGATCATTTGTGAAGTTTGTGCAACATACAGAAGCATCTGGAACAAACGTAGTTTAGATGTGATGCACAGATAGGTCAGAAGTTACAGATCTCAGACTAACAAACAAGAATGAGACCAAAAACAGGACGACAAAAACTACCTGAGAAATAATTTGGCAGCATGTTTTTTTTATAATAATTTTATTGGCTCATGTTTGTAAAGCTTTATAGCACATTAAACATTTCTTTTTGACAGATTCAATGACTAAATATTTGCATTTTTGGATGATAAATTATGTGCAAATACTTTGTTTTATTCTACTTTAAAAGAAAGACTACATTTTCTTATTATGCGCTCTTACCAGTGCAAAGTCCTCCATGTAGCCTTAGATTGAAAAATAACATCAATAAAAACCTTCACTCAATAAATCAAGGAATCTCTGAGTGACTGATTCATCAATCTCGCCAATCACAGCTGCTGTGTGGCTGAAGGGCAAATCCAGTGTGGCCTCGACAAGAAGGGTCTGTTTTACGTCCATCTTTGTATAACTTCTAACATCTTTTGCAAGTGTCTTTTCCTGTTTAGTTGATTTAGGGTTAAAAGACAACTGATGTTGCCTAGCAACATCATTAAATATATAGGAATGTAAAAAAATTCTTAAAAAACAGCTGTGGTTTGCACATGTGTGTTTTATTCCAATGAGTTTGATTTGAGCATCTATTTTTTTTTTTTTTTTTTTTTTTTTTACTTGGCTTGAAAATATATTTAGGGATTCAGTGAAAAAGGAAAAATTCAGAGAACTTGACTGCATGATATCAACACATCAGTCACAGCTGTGATGTGCATTTTAAAATGTACAATTAATTTAAAGTGTTGCATTTGGTTTCCGGCCAGTAAACTGGGGGAAAAAAAGCTGGGTAATTACCGAGTCTAGCCTTTCCTCCTGGTGCAAGAACTGAGCAAGATCTTCCGGTGTTGTACCCAGCATGCCCTGCTCTTGCAGGTATTGAATTCCTCTCTTTGGTTTCTTGTTGAATCTGCAAAATCCAAAAGACACCTGACTTATTTAACAATATCAACAGAAACAAATGATTCATGGATGTGCACGCGAGTAAAACTCACAAGTCGATTCCCTGCTCGATGATCTCCTTCTGCTGTTTGAGGACTTCAAACTGTTCCGGATTGTCAGTGCCCGACATCTGCGTGCTGTAGCTTCCAATGCCAGACGAGGCTGTGGAGTCCAGAGAGTTAATGCTCCCATAGCGGTTAATGGTCTCCGGGGCCTTGGTCTCCGTGCTCTCCTGCTCTGATGGCTTCTCTTGGCCTTAAGAGCAAAAACCACAAGATAAGACGAGCCAGAGGGGGTGATGCATGAGCCCAGATAAACAGTTATTGTATAAAACAGCCCCATAAACCATCATAAGAGGTGAAAATATCCGGCGCTGGCACAAGCCCGGCCTGGAGGCTTTAAAAAATGAGCTCACTGAAAGCTAGCACTAAGGGAGCGAAACTTCAGTATTGGAAAGAGGAAACTGCAACACAGAGCAAAATGAGCCTCAGGCCTTCTTAATGATAGTTATTGGCAGGGAGGATAAGGAGAAGAAAAAAAGACAAGAGCATGACCGCAGCCTAATGAATTCCAGAAACACACACAGTCACATACAGCAGGTGCAGTTCAGGGCTGCAGGGAGGAGATTATAGAAGGTGGGATGTTGAAAACACTCCAGGCAGTTAAAAAGGGAAAGAAGCGGGAATCCGGAGGCCAGTGGAAATGCTTTATTAAGCCGTCTAATAGGAGCCTGAGGATTCAGTGCTGCTGCCGGAGTGATCCAGCCTTTAACCTCGGCCGTGCTGAAATGAGGCATCTGATTACCCATCGGAAACTCTTTAAAACATTTAGGATAGCCTCCTGGTAATGTTAGCTAACAGCTTGTTGCACATTTTTATGTGTACACAGTTAAGTGAAGAATGTGGAGGAACAATAATCCCGATACAGAATTTTTTATTTTTTTGCCAATTTAGCCTAAGAAAAAGAAAATTGAAAAAAAAAGATGAAGGTATCTCAGGTGCTCATAAGTTAAGTGAGTCCATACATGGTTCTGGTTACAGTCTATGGGCGTGAAGGTGGAACACAAAACCTACAAGCTATATGATGCCTTTACAACAATGAAACTGCCTAAACGTGACTAAACACAGGCTGAAAACTATTTTTAATCACAACAAAATCTAGCAAACACTCCATACTGGTGAACCATTACCTGCTCTTGCTTCGAAGTATTTCAGAAAGGGGGAGAAAATGATACAAATTCAGGTTGATAGATTGGACCTGATACATCACAGTCTCCATCAATTACAAGTGTTATGAAACATCCAGCAGCCACTTAACATCCAAACTTCAGTATGAGCCTGTGGACCAATGAGCTTTCATGAGCTTTGGTAGCAAAATGTCCCTGTGAGTCACCAGCTTCACCCAGCTGACTGGTGGACAGTTCCAGAGGCCGGTATTGGCCTTAGGGGCTTATGGGATATCTTTCCAGTCCTTTCACACAGTCCTCTATCAGCCAACAGCTGCAATCCTCTGTTGTGCAGAAGACCAGGGGGCCTGTCTCCTACGTAGGATTTTGTTCCACCTGTCTGAGATGGGTTCAGCTTAAGGTATTACTTTTTTTAGGGTGCAAACCTCCTGAATTTAGTCTCCCTGCAAAGGAATGCGTTCTCTCTCTCACTCTTCTGGAGCTAACACCTTTATTCCAAACTTCCGTGACCGAATTCAGACAGATCATGGCAAAGAATACTCATAACGTTCAGTCGCTCATATGATACAAAGAGTAAAAAAAAAGAAAAAAGAAAAATGATGTTTACGGACAAAACAAACAAAAGTTGCAATTCTAGTTCCAGCATTAAGTGTTAATATACAAAGCAGTAACAGTGATCATGTTGTGATATGCATTAGTTTCTGAACCTCAACCAAACCTACTTTAAATCTTCAGGAATGAATATATTTTACTCATCCAACCATCCATTCATGCATTCCTCATCAAAACCACTCAATCCTCTCAAGGATGCAGCAGCTACACAGAAAACAGAAATGCTTCTACTCTACAACTCTGGCTTTAAAAAAAACAAGAAAAAAACCTACAAAAATTAGGTTCATTTTCCTTAAAAAGATAAAAATTTCTTGTTATGTTGGCAGATAATTTATCTTATTTCAAGGAACACTAACCTGTCAAGAATTCCTAAAACAAGTAAAAAAATCTTTACAAAAAAACTTACTAAGTAAGAATAATTACCTTCCATTTTAAAAAATAAGCATACGTGTCCTTGATTTGAGATGTTTCATCTTAGATTTTAGTTTTTGCAGTGTAGCAACTTCCATTAGCGCCACTCATCGCAGTCAGATGTGGATAAGCTCCTAAACACAATACAGCTGCCCATGACCTCTAAGGGGTTAGCAACTTTAACCTGCTTCTTCAGTTTTATTTAAGGTTATCACAAAGTAGTCATACAGGGCTGCCGATCTAAACTCAGATTACATGCTTTGTTCCTTACTTCACAAAGCCTGGTAGGTGGAAACCCAACCTACAGTTTGCCTCACACTCCCATTTTTTTACTTGCTGGTGGTAGAATAGATGCAACCAGCAGCTTGATATGGCAAGAAGTTTCACTTAGTACTTCAGATGAAGCGCAACGAAAGCCAGATAGCTTTGCTGAATTAGACTCGTGTCCAGTGCGGTGAACTCACCAAGACTGGTCTGGGAATTGGGGTTGACATACTGGTCTTTACTCCACTCTACCATACATTTCAAGATAGACACCAGACATTCAAGGC
Source organism: Pseudomugil tenellus (assembly GCA_037177515.1). Lineage (NCBI taxonomy): Eukaryota > Metazoa > Chordata > Actinopteri > Atheriniformes > Pseudomugilidae > Pseudomugil > Pseudomugil tenellus. The sequence goes on from JBAMHX010000020.1 coordinate 12,266,068, forward strand.
CTTTCTTTCTCAGGGTCAGCTCCTAAACAACAGTGCAAGAATCCAAAATGATGAGTACAGTTTAATTTTAAAAGCAAACTTGGAATTATAGGAGGAGAAATAAGGGAAAAAAAGTTACCTGTTGAGGTGTCGTGCCAAGTTCATGACCTCCCCGACCCTGTGCGATTTTTGAAAGGTCATTGACCAACCGTTCAAATATGTTAGCAGCATTCAAGTCACAATCGTAGTTCACGTAAATGTCCACTACGCTCTGGGCATCTGGAGGAGGAGACAGAATCAGAAATCTAAATAACTGACGCAGTAAAAATAAAAAAATAAATAAATAAAAAGGAACATTAATTTGATTAAATACATTTAGCTGACAGATATCTAAAGATACAGCTTAATTTAAAAAGAATATTTTAATCAAAGGATGCTAAAAAAGCTCTCAGCAGCTTTAAAGACAAAAATAAAGGCCCAAACCTGCACATATTCTAGTGAGGGTTTGTATAACCATCCACTTGTGATCATAGGAGCTAGTGGACGTCTCAAGGATATACAGGAAAATCTCTTTGAAGAACACCTGAAAACATAGTCGGATTAAAAATATAAACAATAGCTGAAGCTGAAAAGAAGAGGAGGTTATGTGTTTAAGCTGAAGTAGCTGTGGTAGACGGAGAGCACAAAGGCACGTAATGCTGCTGAGGTGGAGCATCTTTCAGAGATGTTTGAGCAATGCTACAAATGCCGCCTGTGTCAGCTGCCTGCTGCTTTGAGAAACAGAGTGAACGTGTCAGGATCGTAACTACATGTGGCGATATGTCGCCATCCAAACTGGTGAGGACAGAAAGAAGATGGATTTGGCACATGTTGTGAAACACACGAGCGAGTGTAAAAAAAAGCCTAATCCCAGTCTCATTAGGACAAAATTAATTAAGAAATTATTTTTATTTTTACCCATCTCTAGATGTTAAAAACAGATATTTCAATTTATAGAAATACACTGCTCAAAAAAATAAAGGGGAACACTAAAGTAACACGTAGATCTGACTGAATGTAATGTTTTTATTCAATACTTTCTTCTTTCCATAGTTGAATGTGTCGACAACAAAATCACACAAAAGTTTAAATGAAAATCAAATATATCAACTCATGGATGTCTGGAATTGGAGGTAAACTCAAAGTTAAAGTGAATAAAATACAAGCTTTTATGTAATGTCCTTTAAACAAGCCAAAATGAGGCTCAGTAGTGTGTGTGGCCTCCGCATGCCTGTATCACCTCCCTACAACACCTGGGCTCCTGAGGGGTCTCCTCCCAAACCTGGACTAAAGCATCCACCAACTCCTGGACAGTCTGTGGTGCAACTTGGCATTGGTGGATGGAGCGAGACATGATGTCCCAGATGTTCTCATATGGATTCAGGCCATAACACCGATGCCATCATGTTGCAGGAACTGCTGACACACTCCAGCCTCATGAATTTGGCATGTCTTGCATGAGGAGGAACTCAGGGCCAACCACACCAGCAGGGTGTGAGGATCTCACCTTAGTACCTAATGACTGGAGGACTTTGCAGGCAGCATAACGTTCGCCATGGCGTCTCCAGACTCTGTCACGTCTGTCACATGTGCTCAGTGTGAACCTGCTTTCATCTGTGAATAACTCAGGACACCAGTGGTGGATTTGCCAATCTTGGTGTTCTCTGGCAAATGCCAAACGTCCTGCACTGTGTTGGGCTGTGAACACAACCCCCACCTGTGGACGTCAGGTCCTCATAGCCCCCTCATGGAGTCTGTTTCTGACTGTTTGAGCAGACACATACACATCTGTGACCTGCTGGAGCTTATTTTGCAGGGCTCTGGCAGTGCTCCTCCTGTTCCTCCTTGCACAAAAGAGGAGGAAGGAGCTCCTGCTGCTGGGTTGTTGCCCTCCCATGCTCTCCTCCACATCTCTTGGTGTACTGGCCTGTCTCCTGG
>JBAMHX010000020.1:12289885-12303294 GCA_037177515.1 Pseudomugil tenellus
CGACACGGGCGAAATGACGTCAGTTATCGTTGAAAATGTCGGTATCGGTTAATTTTCGGTTTATTGCCCAGGCCTATGTCTAACAAACCACTTCTTACTGTCACTGCATGTTATTTATTCCTTTTCAATGGTACAGATTTTTATTAATAAATGAAGGAAAAATACCAACTAATTTTTTAAGATCCAGGTAAACTGCAATGGTCCTGCTCTCTGAACTCTGCTTTTTAGTCATGTAAAGTGATGTAATAAAGCTCATTTTAAGTTTACATAAGTTGCAACCATAACCCTAAAGCAATGACTGTGTGAATTTGTGCTTAGTAATCAAAGAAAAGGTAGTTTCCTGAACTTATCTTTTTGTCATTTTGCAGAGGACATGCTCTTTTTGTACTCCTATAGGGAGTAAAGAGCCTGTATAGATCTGTGTGAAACAAAGCCAGTAGATGATTTGCATTATATGCAAAAGCATAAACACAACTGCATTTTGAAGATCTTTGTTTCTGCAAATCTGTTGCAGCATTTTTAGCATAGTACCCATTATTTAAACCAAACAGCTTTTGCTCACTTTGCCACATCCTGTCTATTTCTTATGAGAAAAAAAAATCTAGCTGTTTTTCATTTGTGCATGCTACCAAATAGTTATTTCAGAAAACTGAGAACAAGGAAAAACACAGCAGCAGTGTGTGCAGCAGGATGAGCTTTGGCAGGTTCCACTCACCTGGCCAAATATTTTTGCTGACTGAAGCTGTTGGATCAACTCAAATTCAATAACCAAACATTCTGCCAACACTATATTCAACTCTGTGCCACCGCCAAACAAGCACAAACGTAGCACAGACTTTCACTGTGGTGCACGCACACCATAACTCTCACAAGGGGTTTAACATTTCAACAATTAAGACAAAACAGAGGCTGCACACAGATACTAAACTGGTAGGAGGGAGTTAGATAAACAGACACCCCCCAAGAGATGCTCTGCAACACATCACAAGACCAACAGCAAGAAAACAGCTAACTGGGAGGGGGAAAGAAGACAGAAAGGGAAAGCAGAGACAAAGACTGGGGTGGCTGAGTGAAAATCTGCTTTGTATACCTGTCTTTCATCAGCTTTATAAATACCGTCTGTGCACATATGTCGCCTTATTAGAAGGCTCTAATCACAGCACAGTATGCCAAGTCTCATTTAGAGACTCTTCTGAGATACTTTATAATCCCCAGCAGTACAGAAAGCATAGAATAAAATAATAGGGATGGGTTGAAATGAGAAATATGGAAATTATTTCAATACATACTAATTATTTCCTGCCCTTTTGGCTGGGTCAAAAATCTGCAAAATGATCATGCAAATCTCTTCCCGACAAAAATCTTTTCACATACACACAAACACAAGAGAGGTCAGAGGTGATTCTCTGTGTCAGTTTCCATCACCTGTGAGAGGAAACCAGACAGAAAGAGTATCCTGCCTTCTGCAGCTCCATTACCATTTCAAAGAGTTTAGAGCCCATCTGCATGTGGCATGAAGCCCATGGCTGGTGCCAACTAAATCATATGTTACGATCTGGTAAAATTCAATTTAGAATCCAATATTTCTTACTTTTAAACAAGAGTGGTCAGAGTGACCTTTCTGAGTCTTGGACCACTGATAAAACATAATTCTCAGAGATAAGGAGAGACAAAGGACAAACGTGAAGGGAAATATGAGATAAATGAATTGAGACCAGAGAGATCAGCTTAGAAACTCTTCACAAGACAAAATGGTGGCTTTATTAGGGCTAAAGTGTTAAACAGGAAGAATTTTGTTAAGCTATGTGAATGATAACCTCTTTTTTTTATAACAACTGCTATAGTAACAACATTTTGAGGACTGTTTAAAATAAAATTATGTGGACTAAATATAATAATAACCACACCGTGGAGCTAAAACTGGATGAACAAGGATGGACTTGCACGTTACTAACCAACTTAAAAAAATAAATACATACAGGACTGTTGCTACTACAAAGAAGAACCTGGCTGATGTCAGACCAGACATTTCCATTGTCCAGGATGAGAGTAAAGGTTCCATAGCAGTAATTAAATTAGATTTGCTAAGAAGACAACAGAAGCTGTTCAGGCCAAGTAATCATGTGTGCACACATCCCACAAAATCCCCATTTACACTTGCATAAGCTATCACTACTCTCACTCCCATTGCAATATCAAGGCTCTCGTTTTCAAGCTAAAAAGTCCCAAAGTACTTTGCCTCCATAGGGTCTTAATTACTCAGCTGTTGGTATCGTTATTGATTTTTTTTTTTTATTTTAATAATTCAACTCTGGACAAATGATTTGACTTTTTGCAGTTAACAAACTGGACTAAGAATTAAACTGAACTATGAAATAAAGGCATCCCTATACTGCCTTACACCAGTATCAGATAAAATAGCAAGTTAACTGAGGATAAATGTAATGTAGCGCTTGTAATGTTAACTGTGGGCTCTTGAACTCATCCAGCCAGAGTGACCTTTTCTAATCATAACTTCTCTCTTCTGGCAGCCTTTAAAGGCAAAGCAACGAAATGAAACTACACTCAGACACAGTTAGCCTTATAAGCTTTTATCTATCTTTGTAAAATTCAGATTTAGGATGATAATAATAATAATAATAATAATAATAATAATAATAATAATAAACGGATGTCATCTCCCTCTTCCTCCCTGGCATCATCGAAGAAACTAGAAGCAAACAAGCTAGGCTAACAAGCTCATTGGGAACTTAGCTCATTAGCTGCCGCCACTAGCATTGTCTCCAACAAAATACTTTTCATTTGTGTTATTTTAAAGACACCTTATTATACATCTGTCATTCACTTTATATTTGATCAAAACAGTAAAAATTTTACCCAATGTGAATCTAAATTAACCTGCTAACACTCAGAGAAAAACAGTGAACTCACGCTAGCCTTTATTTGCAAGCTAACTTTTTAAAACGGTGTCACAGTTTAGGTATTTTATGTCCGATAAACAGCCTAAATCTCTTCATGGCCAATTCCTGTCAGTCTCTATACAATCTTCACAACTAGTACAAACTCACCCTACCATACACATCCATCTTAAATAACACCAACTCATATGAAGCATGGATTCACAATAATCACCAATACTTCAAACGGTTAAAGCAGTGAATCATAAGTGACCACATGAATCACGTATAATTAATCTGTTAATGTTAAAGTCCCTTTTACCAAATATTCTAATCAATCTAACCTTTTTCCTTTTGCATGTGTGATTAATCCTTTTCTTCCCATTAAAACTCCCCACAATACATGTAAATGATAGATCAATACAAGAGAACATATAGACAAGATAAAAAGAGAAACTGGAAACGAGATAGATTCCTCGTTCACCTTATTGGCTTGCAGTGTAATTAATTTAACGCCTTTTTCAAGAGACATGAGTAGAGAAGAATAATCTATTATGTAAGGTGGTATCAGAGTATGAAGGGAGAAACCCAGACTCCTCTAACTTTGAAATAGTCTCCAAAGCATTGAAAAAGCTTATTTGTAATTTGAGATGGAGCAATGACCCTGCAATGCTAACTACTTTGCTAATCATTATCTGAATACCAGTCAATATTTGTGGTTACAAGCAGCTAAAGTTTTTTTTTTTTTTGTTTAGAAAGTAGAAAATCAGACAGACACTACCTCCTCAGTCTCTTATTTCTCAATTTTCCCTTGTAGCCATGACTCTATAGTGAGAATGTTCATTTCCAAAAATACCCAGGAGATTCCCACACATAGTCCAGCAGTTTCAAAAAAAGTGTTGTTGTTTTTTTGTATACAGTACTTGAACTAAACTGTACACACATGCACAGAAATAAGACTCTTCTTACACTTCAACTGTGGAATAGCCACAGGAAAACTAATTTAGTGTCATGAACATTTTACTGCACCCTGGCAAATAAAAGTGGCATTAAAAAGTTACCCACAGCTGCCATCTGTGAGTTGATTTAGCTTTTTGTCCCGCAACACTGGTAGTATACCAGGTTTGCCTTGGCTGCACAGCAATGAAACGTTGCTAAATTAAGGAATATGGAGAAGTTTTTTAACGTTTATCAGTTACACGAAGCACCAACATTCAAGGTCTGTTATGACAGTTGCCCACCGCTTCTGAAGTCATGGTCAAAACCTCAATTAACCACAGGATCATTTATAACCTGGTGCTTATCACGAGTAAACATATGCTGGCTGTGGATCAGGTGGTTAAAGATGAGCATTTGTTCATTTTAGGAATGATATAACAGGTTCGCTGTGGATTTCCGGCCAAACATTTAAACAGAAGGTTGTAGATACAGGTGATGTTCTTGAGTTCTTTGCAAAACCACAGCTTGCAGCTATAGTCCAAGGTTCCCCCGAGTGTGAATGCAGAAAAATTGTGTTATTGCCAGGCAACAAATGCAGAAGCACCTGCTAAACTTTGTAAACAACTAAAAGAGAATAAATACATTTATAATTTTTCAAATGCGCAATGTTTAAAAGGGATTGTTTATTAAATAAAATTTATATACCCTTACTCTAAAAATATATATTCATACATTCACAAACAGAGAAGTAACATCTCTTAATTTGACTATGTAAAATAAGACTATTAAAGTAAATCTACATCTTTTAAATTAGAGGTTGTTTCACACACAAAACGTATGCTGGTATAAATGGTAAATGGCGTTCACTTATATAGCGCTTTACTTTCATCTCTCAATGGCCAAAGCGCTTTCCAGATCATGCAATCCACCAATTCACACACTTATTCACACATTGATGGCGGCAGAGCTGCCATGCACATCGGCGCTAGCCAGGCCACCGGGAGCAACTTTTTAGTTTAGTTAAACTGAACTTAGTTAAGTTTATTCCATTCATATGGTTGACATAATCTAATAAATCTGCCAGCGTCGAATGCAGGTTCAACATAAAGTCATGAAGATTTTACAGCTGTAAAAAGATTATTCCAAAGTTTGCATTTCTATATCCAGTTTTATCACCATGTAAAAACAAACAAAAAAGGAAATCTGGCTGAAAAACTGTAGTTTGTTCATGTGTAGTAAAGTATTTGCATGGTTGTTTAAAAAAGACTTTTTGAAATGAAAAGTCTTTTACAAATGCAATGTTAAAACCTGCTTGCAAATTTTTTGCAGATGCCAAAATGTTGCCCCATCTTTAAATGTCTATCTGATGACAAATGACAAACCAGAGTGTCCAATCAGACAGCAGTCAGCTTCCTGTTCTTCCACACTGCTCCAGGCTATATCAAGCCCACAGTCAACACACCGTATCAGGAAGCGCTTCTCATTTTTTTATGACTGACTGTTTTTATCATTCATGCTTGTTTGGTTGCCCCTTCACCCCTTTCACTCTGATTTTTATTTATAAAAACAAACATTACCATCATAACAGTGGGCCATGTCTCTATAGCTTGTAGTTAATTTAAATTTGGTCTTTCACACTCAGCCCATGTTAACTATTTTATTGGGAAAGATTTGGATCGTAGAAGACCTTCCTGCATCCTCAGTTGAATGTCTACATTTGACAACAAGATTACCTAACTCTGAATGGTTCAACTCCCATTATCTAAATTTTTATTGTGTCCATACTTTAAGCTGTTTTATCAAACAGCTGCTCATAAGGATATACCTAAGGCAATGGCTGTATCTAAATTTACAGTTATGCGTGTTTATAGCAGCTCCCACACATTAGAAATGAATGCTACACATACACAAGATGCAGTGTGGAGGTAAATATTAGAAACACAGAGATGTGTTTGATTTATAGGTCTTTAACAGATCCCCAATGCCACAAATGTATTTGATAACCCTAAAATCCTTGATTAGTATAATTTGAAAATAGCAGAGTTCTCTATATAGTGGTTGCCTCCAGCTTATAGATAAGTATTCTGCTAACTAAAATTGCGAGTAGGCATCACAAACTTATCTACCATCTTTCAGGTTGCTGTGACCTCTTCAGCCAACTCTTTAGATTATAAACTCCAACAGGGACAGATAATGAGCATTGTTCCTAGGGGGATTCAACACTTCAAGTAACTGCTAGACTGGAAACAAGCTTTGTATTTTTGCATAACAACTTGTACAAAGTCCCAAAACTTAGACGGCTCAATTAACAGCAAGCGTGTTGTTTATCATTAGAGGCTGAGTTATAACCCCAAATGACCCTCTCACACACACCCACTGTAAAAATGTTTGTTCATGTTCATAATCAACCAAAGTCTGTGTCTCCCTCAAAGTGATGTTGGAAGGATGCAATCAGTCTTAGTTCCTGTCAGACAGCTACTCTCAATAAAGCCATCTGAGTGATCCAATGGTAATAGGACCCTGCTACTGCTGCAGTCTGGAGCATGAGAGACACTTTGACTCTTAAGAAAGTACAGGGTGACATTTTGATAATCTAGGAAAAAGGTCAGTGTGGAAGCCATGACGATGGACTGTCTGGCAAAGAAAACTAAAGAAAGCTTTTCTGCTCACCCAGATTAAAAGTATTACACAAACACAAGGTTTTAAACCGCAACCATTTTTACATTTATGACTTTCAGTGACAGCAAAGATGAGACTGACAAAGACACTCTCTTAGAGATGTCTCACAGTCCCAGAAGCTGGAAGCGATTATGTAAGTCATTCTGTATACTGGGTCACCCAGTTGTTTTTGATATGCACTACCACTGTAGCAAAGGAAAAGAACATTGCAGATATTCTCACTTAGTAGGTTCAGAGTGTGATGCTGCTCCACTGAACTAGTTATTGTAGCCGGCTGATTGTAGATGTTACCGGAAACTGCTGCTGCTACAATTACATGCAGGACCTTTCAAACCTAAAAAATAACTCAAAGTTAACTAGTGAATTTCAATAAGCCTGTGTTGATGCCATTTAGTATTCAGAAAACATATTTGAGTCACTGCAGGAATAGTGAATAGCAAAACAAATCAGGATGTTGCAGCTATGATAATTAAATTGTTGTGTGGCATCAACTATAGCGTATGTAGTTGTAGTTTCTTTTCTTGCAGTTCCAACTCCAACAGGCAATACGTAAACATTAAGTGAAAATAAAATTAATTCAAATTCTCGTGCTTAGACACCCAAGTTCAAATAAATTAAAATAGTTGTTCACAAATCAGTGGTACAGCATGATCTAAATTCTGCTTATTCCTTTTAAGCACATTCAAAAACGTAGGCATTTTTCTGGCACTTGGTATTTTCTATGGCTGCAATGACTATAAGGAATAATAAGGAATACAGCATGTGTGTGGGTGGCTTGGTTTAGCATAACATTAGATCAAGTTTTGGCAAAGATGCACAATGTATTTATTTATCTTGCCAGGTCAATGCACAACCTTGCAACTGCCCTGCACAAGGATAATGGCAGCTCTGTCAGGAAAGGTAGGATGTTAGGCTGGTCCATAACATGGACTCTTTGTTTCTCCAGCAGTGTCGTGTTACTTGAGGAACTCCAGTGCTTTCAAAGCCACAGGCTACGTCTTATTTACCAGGCACGAGTTTCATAAACTATATGTTTAGTACATTGTTGTTGGTGACAATGTCACCTAGTGAAAATTGCTTTAGAATTAATTCCAATATAAACAGTCACGTATAAAGTCCTGTTTTGAAAAGATACACCTGCTAACATGTCATAAAACTAGCAAAAGCAGCTACATCTAAAGCGGATGTTAACAGAGGCCACTTCAAAATAACAACCAGCTAAAACGTCAGCATCTGGACTGACCTTGGATTCACAAATTGCCATTGTTACAAGACCGCTCAAATAATCCATTATTGTTTTTATTCATGAAATTCCAAACAGATTCACAAGTTCTCCATATTCATTCATTTTACTGTTTAAATCAGCATCGGGTGTGTTTTGAGTGTACTTTTATTTTAATAGTGACCGGAAATCAATCACTTTTTCCGAAGAGTGACAGTTCTAGCATTAATGTGCTTCGGTCTACTGTCACTTCTTGTTCTGTATATTTCTCTTAAAGTTTAGCAAAAATGCTACGACTAATACGTAACTAAACTGGTGAATGAATAGTATAAACAGTGAAGGACATGAACTCCCTCCGATAACCGTGCGGTTACAAGGCAACCGTGTTCCAGGAAGAGACGCAAACGTTGCACCTTTACGCGGTTGTTAAATCAGCCAATTTCAATAAATATTGTTTATTGTTTATACAAACGTCTATGTTGTAAACGTGTTATGTTGGTGTATAAAGACACAGCCCATAATAACTTTGTTTTTTTAGACAATGTTCGGCCTGCTCTCGCGTCGCTATTAGTTTCGCAGCATCGGTGTTGCAAACACCCACCCCTCCTGCACCATTTCCGTGTTTTACACGGAATCATTTCCACGAGTTCTTGCCACGTCAATAATAAGCAGGGTTTCATGTCTGTATGTTAAACAAAAAAACACACCAGTACGATAGTGTTTGTCATTAATATAACATTCACTCTTTTGGCGAACACTGCGACATTGTCGCAAGATACCCGGTTAATAAGTGAAAGGGTGCATGACGTGTCTAAATCAATGAGTAAAGGACAGGAACACTGGGATGCTAAAACTGCCCAACTTACCCAGTGCCACCTCGCAGGCTTTGCGCAGCTGTGAATGGTGAGCCTTTTTCACCTCTTTGTCGGCCAGGATCTTTTCCAAAGCTCGTGTGAGGAACATGTTTTTCGTCTTTTTGCCTTCATACATGTCGCACCGGAATTTGGAGCGAGGTGTGCCCGATCCCAAGGGGGGCTGCAGCCGCCTCGAATAGAGTTGTATTCCGTTACAAATGTCAGCTACAGAGACCCTGACAGACAAACATAAATAAACACAGAAGGTGGGGTAAATCCCTCAGATTGCCGTTAACGACCTGCCTCCTGCGCCATGTTGGAGAGAGGAAACGACGTCACGTACGTTTATGAACGGCAGCAGGGAGAGGGGAGGTGAGCTGCCGAGCCCAGCTCACAAATCCGGACATACCTTTGACGCTGAAACAATCAACTACATTTCATAAAATTGACTTTTTATACTTATTTTGCATGAAAAATAAGGCTATTCAGTTATTTTGACATCTAAATGATTAATTTTAATGACTTAAAAGTGAACATACTGAGCTCTTTCACACATCTTTTTTAAAAACAGTCTTAGTTTGAATATATCTTAATAATGTTATCCATGCAGCACATACACTTAACACTATTTTTTAAAAAATCAAATACATAATCATTACCATATTCTGTAGCTTGAAGGCTAGAAGAAATTGCATAGTTTGTCCTTGTTTTGGTCAAAATGATAAATTAGAGAATCAGCAAATGATAAAAAAAGTAAATTTATCCTAAAAGATAGGGATAAAACAACTTGATATACGTTAATGAAACAATGAGAACCCAGGTGAAGCTGTTGCTTAGTCTCAGTTATATGGTCTGTAAAGTTAATCTATATTTATCTTGATTCTTTAAACTGCACTTGGTCTCTGAGATGTTACTGTTTCTACTTAAATAAACTAATGTGTTTGACACAGAAAAATCCTAAACTTTCTCATAATGTTTGCTTTTTGGTACTTATTTTGCACAGGAAATAAACTCACTCAGCTCTATATTTACACTGAGCTCAGCATATGTCATATAAAACAAATAACAGCCCAGTTCACTGTTTGATTCTTCTCCCTTTTCTTTGGGATTATTTTTCAGTCTCAAAATCAGCATCCAATCATTTTGCTGCAAACACATTGGGATTAGTTTAATCCAGTTTCTCCGTCCTGATGTGTGTGTGTGTACAGAAAACGTTATAACACCTTTAGATTTTGCAAAGATGAGCACACTCACTTATTAATATACCTTTTCGTGTTTAATCTTTCCTTTTTGCTTAAAGCCTCACTTCATGTGCAGCTGTCTATACCTACATGATTAATATCGCTCCACTGCCTCTTACAGCTCCGAGCAACATTTAACAGAGTCCAACAGCAAATACATCCAGGAAATCTGGCAGTTTGACAACACAGATTTGGCAGCTGTGGGCGGCATAGTTCACTTTTACTTTGAGCTGTCTTGTGTGTCAGCTACCAGCACTTTCTAAATCCATAAATAAGAGCAGAGCTGAAGAATATAAAGTTAAACTGATGACAAATTTTACAAATGTCACTTGTCAAGACTAATGTTTATTATCAAACATAGCCATAGATTTGTGTTCAAAATATTTACAGCTTAAATAAGGGCTAAAAGAGGACACCTCAACTTATTATCTGCACATTAAAAAACAGTAATGAAATTACTTCTGGTAAAGCCAGTTGCTGCAAAAACTAAAGTAAATGACTCAATGACAGAATAAAAAGCAGACCAGCAAGTTGCAAACTTATTGACTGTTATAAAACATTTATTCAAGTCGTAATTTATACACACAACCAAAAGCACACAACCTGTCACAAGTAAACATCGACACTATCATGTATTTGTACCTGAGCAATGAATCAGGAAGCTAGTGAGGGAAGATGTCAACATCTCTATAGTCATCTCTGAGCCAATGAAAGAACCTTCTGTAACAAAATGTCACTTAAAATGTGTGCTAATAGCTTATTATCTACAACTTGTGTGTTTGAATTAAGTAAGCCGATGCTTAATTGCTCTGAAAAGCCAAACATGAGACAAATTCACACATAAAAATGAATAAAAAAGGTTTATGTTATGACTATTATGGGTAAGTTTGTGGATTTTTGTATGCAGGCCCATGTCTGCTGCATCTTTCTTCATCAGGGTTTGGTTTCTTTATAAACCTGGACTGAGGGCAGAGTCACTACTCACCTCCCTCTCCTACTGAATGACCAGCTTGTCCTCCATTTTCATCACTTTTTATGTGTTCTTCTCAGATTTTGTACAAGTGAGCTGCCATTTTCATTTCCATCTCCTTCCTGCTGTTTTTGTTATCCCAGGGACATAAACTGTTGTAATTTCTTCTTCTTTAGATCACATCACCTTGTTCTCTGAGTTTGAACTCCATCCACACCCGTGTGATTTATTGCTTCCTTGTAGATACAATTTTGAATTATTCATCTTCATCATGTCTTCATGCTTGCTTGAGATTTAATGAAGATGAATCAATTTCCTATTATGTTTTAGTCATCATTACACAATGCATTTACACAAGTAAAAACAGTCTAAACAATCCTAGTGGGGTTATTTTGAATGTGATATTTGCTTTTTTAAGTGCTGCTAAATAAGGGTAAGTGCGTATTCACTTCCATTCACTGTAAAAAATACACATTAAAATTCAATTCATGTAAACGGTTTGTACCCACCACCATCATTTCTTACAGAAATGAAATATAATGTGAGCAAACCAAAGAAAATCAACAAAAAAACAATCCAATTTTGTCCGTCAGTTGATAACATCTAACAGGAATATGAAGTCTCACAAGAACGCCTGTACCTGGCCTCATATGTATGAAAATCTTTTCCTGTCTGGGTCACACTTCTTCAGCAGACCCGATGCGATGGCTTTCACAGCTCTCATGGTTTCAGTGCAGGTGGGGTTGATTAGTGATTCAGGGAGCAGGAAACCAAAGTGTCCTGTATCCCTCAGCTCAAAAGCAAACGCATAGGGGATCCCATTCCTGTAGGCCCAGTCGATAGAGCTGCCTGAGCTTACATCTGTAATGGGGAAAAAAACCTGAGAATGATCCCTGATACTAAAAAGTTGTTGTTTCATGCAGACCCCTGCATTTAAATGATGCATCTTTGGAAAACCAAACCAAAGGCGAGGGCAAACCTTTGCTGTGATATCTTGCAACATTATGAGTAAGAGCTCATTCTTATACTGGTATTTGTTATAAAATCATGCAAAACAATGCCTGTATGATTTTATAAGTCTTTCTATGAGGAAAACCTGGGAATAGAAATACAACTCACACAGAGTAGTAGAAGCAGGTCCATATCTGTACCTCACTCTATGTGCAGAATACAAGGCGGTCACTGCATTATGAGCTGCTGACTCCTGCAGAGTGAAATTACAAAACATATATGATGTGCTGGACATTTTTATGTAGTTGAAATCCTTAAAAAACACACTAAGTGAGATTATTGGATGTCTTACCACACAGCTGAAGTTGGGTATTGTGGCGTACTTGTAGGAGTATGGATAAAGAAGCATTTGTGCGTATGCATGAATGGACAAATATGCTTTCATACGCTTCTTGTGCTTACGCAGGAACTTAGCAACAGCTTTGACTTCAGGTTCAGATTCAGGGAAGGGGCCACAATATGTGTCATCACATGGATGAGAGGAAGCACCTTCATCTGCAGAAAGAAAAGGGAAGCATCACATTAACATCCAGTAAAGCGTCAGATTAGTTCTTTAGAATTTTTATTGTTTATATAGGTTATTTTAAGAAGGAATAAGTCATTTTTATTTGTATTATTTTAATTGTTTGTCACTTTGTTTGAGTTTTGTACAGCACTACTGTTCCAACAACAGTAGTTTTAAAGTTGAGTTAAGCTGAGATTGGGTTGTGAGAATATTTTACTTATATTTGTATCTGAAAAATTGGATATAAAAAGGTAAATAATTGTCATCTGGTTCCAAGAATCTGTTATAAAGCAGCAACAAAAGAAGAACCTCTGCCTCAGAGGTTTTCACATCAGAGATGCACCATTACAAAGCACAATATTAGTAAGCTTCAATAGGGCTTTAAGACCTAAACTTCATGAAGAAAAAGATACCCTTTAAGATCTTTGATCTTTTATGAGGGCTGAGAAAATTACAGACATAATCTATATTTTTTAAAAAGATGTTTCTTCTCAACATTTGCTCAGTGACGCTGCATAGTTTAGGCCAGAGGTGCCCAAATCTAGTCCTCAAGATCAACCATCCTGCAACTTTTAGATGCATCTACATCTAACTCAAACAGCTGAATTCCTTCTGCTTGGCATCTGGCTCTGCAGAGGCCTGTAACAAGACATTCATTTCATTCAGACGTGATTGAACACGGTTGGAACTAAAAGTTGCAGGATCTGAAAGACTGAATTTACGTAGTGCTGAATGTTTTCAAGGAAAAGAGTGGAGTGTCCTAATACAAATATTGATGTTTCAAAAATCTGTACTCGGGCATATTAACAAAAAATATTTTTAGACATTGTCCAAAGCCCCCTAGATGTCACTTTACACCAATAACATTATTGTCTTTTATTTACTTCATTTATTCTCATTTACAATGTCTTTTTGTTGTTTTTCTAAGAACATCAGCTTAATTTATTTTCATGCCTGAATGAAGACCTAATCTTGCAATTGATTTTCCTTTAAAAAGCATCTGCTTGATGTGTCAAGAAATAATAATAATAATAATAATAATAATAATAATAATAATAATAATAATAATAATAATAATAATAATAATAATA